>CM034463.1:20856097-21456097 GCA_019925255.1 Litchi chinensis | reverse complement strand
TTTGGATCTTGAAACCAAAATGATCACTTTTCTAACTTTACAAAGATTATGAAAATTGGAAAATCAACAAACCAACCCAACTAGTTTTAAAATAGAAATATTAAAGTAGTTTCAAAGCAAGAGTACACGAGCAAGTTTCAGGGTTCGCTCCACGAATTCCATTAGCCGACCAGTTGAGCTTAAGAGGGGTTCGTCGGAGTGCCAGGCGAGGCCCACCAGATACTAGCCTAGAGGGAATCTGGTTTGGGTCTCATCAGTTCGTGCATGGACGACACACTAAATAGGATTAACTGACATAGTCCCTCCCGTTATTAGTAGTAGACACCCCTGACACAACTCATACATGGTTTGGGTACGCTAACCTATAATATATAATTGAGTGGGATGAAATCACCATCCACAGTGGATAATAACTAGTATCACAGACTTATAAAACCTTTTTTGTACATGTCATTTCCTTAATGTAAAAATTTTCATAATTTGCATAACTTTCTAAAGTTCATAAAATAGGTTCTCATACTAAATTTATTTGTCATAAAAGCTAACTTCCTATCGTTTAAAATATAAAATCAATATTTATGAAAATTTAAAATCTTTCAAAGAATTTTAGTGAGACACTCACCTAGCATTTGCTTATAACCAATTTCAATTTAAGGTTCCTTCGTCTGCAATATACCTACATGTAAACATATCCTATATTTAGATAACGTTACGACCAAGATTATTCGTATTGATTCCCTATATGAAATCTTTAACATATAAGCACACAAAATCACTCAACCAACACTTAAATTTGGATTTAAACATTAATTCGAATTTTCGAACCATTCTACTCCTACATTAGCCGAATTCTCAACATGCTTTTTCATCATCCATTTTATTAAATTCTTGTCACCAAACCATGCTCAAACACTTGAATTTTTGTGGCAATCAAATTAACTTTTAGTAAATTCAAAATCTAATAACACTAGTGTGCATTTTGGCCAAGAACTACCCCATTTGACATCCAATGACTACCTTTCCAAGTTTTATGCTATTTTCATCATTAACATAGCTCAATTAACCACTCAACGCCTTCAAAAACAATCATCCACTACCCCATCCTACTAAGGCCGAATGCATGGTCAAGAAGCTTCATCCATTTTTGCTTTTCATTCTAGCTTTCCAACTTGATAATTTTGGTACTTTTGCATGCATAAAGTTATTCAAATAATTCAAACAACATTGAAACCACATCAACCCTAGCTTGACGATAACTTCATCCAACCTAGCACCAAGGTTTTCTTCAAGTTTTCTATGTGAAATTACACTCAAATCACATGAATTTCCATGAAAATGAAACTAATATACTGCACAATTTTTGGTTGAATTTAAGTTAAAATTTCACCTAAACTAGTAGGCTCACCAAATCTTTCTACAACCCTAGCCTGGCTTTCTCATCAATTCAAAACTTAAATCTTCTAAATCCATGCATAAATATCTCATAAAAATCACACAAAACTCACTTGGAACTTTAATCAAATAACTTACATACAAATCACACATAAACCATATATAAAAGTCTACAAAACAATAACATTATCATCCAAAACTCACTTTGATTTTGTTCAATCATCTTTCTAAGCTTGTTTACCTCCCTTACATGACTTGGATTTCACTTAAAAGTGCTTGAAAATGGATGGAGGAAAGCTGCTGGTCCAGCCCCTGGTTCTACCGACTTTGCTCTCCCTTTCTCTCAATGTTGCTCTTTTGTTTTCTCATTAAATCACTCCACTTTATATAGGTTTTGGATGAGTTAACAAATGCCCTTAATTGTCATCAAATTTACAAGCTTGCCATTGAAGAATGCCTATAAACTAAGCTAGAAATTACTAGCTTGCCACTAGTTAGAGTTTAAGAAATTCTATTGGTTAAACTTAAATACTCATTCAATTTTAACTATTTCATTACAATGTAACCATGTCATCCATGTATTCTTTTATGCTCTCTTCCTCTCCCAACATGCCACATGTCATCTTCTCATGCACAACTTCACACCTTCAATTTCCCAAAAACACCCCTAGACATATTTTAGTCAAATCAACATTATAATGCCATTTCTTGGAAATTTTCTATGTCATAATTTTTCATGTTAAATTTTAAATAAATCATCATGTCACTTGTCGTATTCAAATTTTTCTTAGACCTATCTGGAAATCGTACTAGGTTTCGGTTCCGTATCTGGGCATTTTAAATTATTTTATTACTCCATAAATAAAGGTAAATTTTACACTGTTCATGTACAATACTATAATCAGGAGGGTATATTACAAATCCTCTCCCTTTATAAAATTTCGTTCTCAAATTTTACAACATTTATCTATGGAAAGAGATGAGGATATCATTGTCGCATTTGGTCTTTGTGCTTCAATGTAGCCTTTTCCACATCGTGATTCCTCTATAAGATCTTTACTAAGGGAATAATCTTATTACGTAGAACTTGTTCTCTACAGTTCTGGATCTGAACTGGTTCTTCTTTACAGCTCAAGTTTTCCCTTAGTTCTTCATGTTGCTCTTAAGTATATGAGAGAGATCGGTAATGTACTTCTGGAGCATATAAACATGGAATACATTGTAGATCTTGGCTAGCTTTGGCGGCAGCTTTAATCTATATGCTACTGATCCAATCCGATTTGTGATATCATAAGGGCTAATGTAGTGTGGACTCAGTTTTTAACACTTTCTGAATCTTAGCATGCCTTTCCACGAGGAAATTTTGAGAAACACTTTATCACCAATCTCGAATGCTAGGTCTCTCCAGCGATTATCTGCGTAACTCTTTTGTTGATCATTCACCGTCTTAAGCTTGTCCCTAATTACTTTGACTTTCTCTAAAGCGATCTAGATAAGCTTTAAACCTATCAGTTTCCTCTCACCTGCCTCGTCCCAGTATACTAAAGTCTGACACTTTCTTTCATAGATTGCCTTATAAGGGATCATCCCAATACTGGCTTGATAACTAGTATTATAGGCAAACTCCATGGTAGTAGGTGTATATCCTAGCTTCCTTTGAATTCTAGAACATAGGATCTGAGCATATCTTTAAGTGTTTGGATTGTCCATTCCGGTTGTCCATCGGTCTAAGGATGGAAAGTTGTACTGAAATGTAATCTTGTACCTAAAGCTTTTTGTAAACTGGGCCAGAATTTTCAGGTGAACCTGGGATCACAGTTCGAAACGATAGAAACTAGTGTACCATGGAGCCTAACTATTTCATCGATGTAGAGTTGGGCCAATTTGCTTAAGATGTAATCGCATTGAATTGGTAGAAAGTGAGAGGACTTCGTTAACCTGTCCACTATCACCTAAATTGTATCATGCCCCCTCTGACTTCGTGAAAGCTCAATTACAAAATCCATGATGATTTTCTCTCATTTCCATTTTGGAATAGAGAGAGGTTGCAACAATCATGTCGATTTCTGATGTTCCGCTTTCACTTGTTAGCAGGTTAGGCATCGAGAGATGAACTCTGCTATTTCTCTTTCCATCCCTTTCCACCAATAGTGATGGGACCATTCCCGAACCCCTCCTTTGGACCCCAAAAAGACCTCATAACACTCTAAAAGAATTCCCACGAATACTATACTCGGTCTGGAGGAACCCCGTCAGGGCACTGGAAAATCATTTAGCTAGATATTTTAACTTATTTTACAAGGTGACAGTGATAAAAATTTTTCGCTTTTTAATAAAAATTTCGGCAGCATGTCATCTGTTTTCTAAACTATGCCACCCTACAAGTTTCAAATACAGTTTATAAAAACATTTCTATAAAATTAATTTCTCAACTTCCAAAGCCTCCGGCTCATTTCTCACAACACAACCACAAACAAGTAAATAAAATCTGAAAACTGAATTTCATAAAACTTTAATAAAACATTTTTAACTAATGCATCCACTATTTCTTTAAAATATTTATAACTATATACATAAACATATACATGATCAAAATAACAAAATATATACGTGTAGTAGGTGTCGTCCTATCCGTCCGCCTGCACGTCTGACTAAACCTCGTCGGCTGGACGACTAGCTCTTACAACTGTGGGAGAATTTTTAAGAAAAAAATTTAAAGAAAAATATGAGTATAACTCAGTAAGTGGTATAATTTATATAAACTAAAACTCATTTCTGTATAATATATTCTCCCAAAAACAGTTTTTAAAAACTAAAATGCTTTTTAAAATTCTTTTTTAAAACACTTTCTGAAATTTTTTCTTAAAATCTTTTCTAATGCTTGCTTAAATGGTAACCCAGGGAATATCTACTCCTGACATGGTAACATATAAAATCTAGCTAACCACTAGGAATGAGAATCTATCATGTGTAGTCGCCGAAAGCGGGCCCACGCTACGGACCGACTACACTACCCTATATATGTATACGGATCACTCATACCTCGCTCACACAAGAGTCGACTAGACTCAAATCTCACTGACTGACTTCCTCTCATCTACTGTATCACGCATAGGGCATTCAACCGGGTACTAAACTGAGGCTAGGGTAAACCATAGGCTATTAAAATTTCTTTTTCTTAATACACTAAAATATTCTAAATCTCAAGACAGCAAACCTAAAATCTTTAATTCTAGCGCATTCTCATATATATAAATAATAAACTAAAATCTTTATGTTATAATTATAATATAAATTCAATTAATAAATAAATAACTATTTATAATAAATTCTTTTAACTTTACAATAAATTTTAAGAAAATATAAATTTTAAAAACTCGTAGTTCCACTCACAACACGTTCTCGGATAGAATCCGATCCTCCTCTATATGCCTCCGAAACTCTCCGTTTTTACCCTAAAACATCAAATATCCATTTAGGACCACTTAACTCATTCAAATAACATTCAAAATCAATAAAAATCTCATTTATCTCTATTAATACCCTTTAATGTCTAAACTTTCATATCTCAATTTCTATTCAATCGGGGTTTTCGAAATTCATTTTCTCTACATGAATCCTACTTATTCTTTCCTAGGAATACCTCAGTATACTCAATTTCATCGTCGGAAGCTTGAAACAAAATTCGTTTAATTTCGCTTACTAGTAAAAATCATTTTTCATTTCGAACGTCCGACAACTTCAATAATCAATCCTCTAATGTTCTAACATCCAACCATGATTAAATAAACGGTTTTGAACGTTAAATGAATGCATTTCGAAGGGTTTTGAAAAACGCCATTCAACTCGTCCATTTAGCTCTGAAATCGATCATAAACTTTTTGTTTTCGAAATCTAACTTTATAAGATTATTTTCTAACCTCTAAAACATCCATCTAATGCCTTAGAATTGAAAACAAAATCGGATCCCACAAAAACTCATTTTTGGCCGTGACTTCCTCTGTCTGTCTCTCACCTATTTTCTTGCATCAAATCACTCATAAATCACACCAAAATCACCCTCACACCTCCCTCTCATCATGCCTAAACTCTAATAAAAAAAAAGAAACAAAAGATGAGATGAGTTTCATATAAAACATCAATCTTTAAACTTAAATAACTCACCAAATAGGCGGTTTCTTCACTTCAAATTCATTGGGCTAACTAGAGGAGATGACAATGAATAACTTTCATAAAGAAACCGCGGTGAAATTCGGATCGGATCCTTCTCTTCCTCCCCTTGTCTCTCGGTGTCACTCTCTCGACTCTCACCCGACTCTCTCTCTTTTCTTTCTTTGTTTTTCACGGTCAAAATTTCTCAAATGAGACAAAAACCAACATATATATATATATACTAATACTCAATTACTAAAAAGTCTCTTAAGAAAATTTTATTTAATTACCTCAAACTTTCAATAATCTCACTAGTGTCCAAATATGGATAATCACAAATTTTATTGGTCCACTTGGCACATTCTAGTCCACTTATTTCTTCAACTAGTCAATAAATGACATGTGGCACATCCATAGACATTACTTTTCAAAGTCACTTATCTCTTTTCTTATTGGTTGAATTAAAATATCTTTTACTTTATTCCGTGAGCTCACCTCGCTTGATTAACACATAAATCACTCCTAATCACTTTGTAATCGTACCGGGGTCAACCAAACGACATCCGACTTGTGATATGAAAATATAATAAACCTTAAATAACACTACTAGAGACATACGATTCAACCGTAACTTAATTTGAAGATTTCTAATACCATAAAATAATAAATCTGGGTGAGGGCTTACAAATAGTATTTTTTCAGGGTATGGTACATTTTCATGCTGCTCGGATGCATAGCATATACTGAGAAGTGAGCTTCTTCTATTATTTCCTTATTCAGATTTTCTACATCCGGTACATATAGGCGTCAACCCATTATCATTGTACCATTTTCCTTGATCGCGAAATCTTATCTCTATCCATCATCAATTTCTTTTCATATCTTTACCAATTAGGGATCTTGCTTTTGGAGTTCCCTTATCCGATCCACTAGGATAGGATGTACATGAAAAGTAGCTAATAATGCTCCTGAGCCTGCTATATCCAATTTCACTCCTAGGGACCTCAGTTCCATTAGAAGTGGAAGATATATGATCTTTAAGTGCGCTAAGGAACTCGTAAGTCTCTTGCTCAAGGCATCAGTCACTATATTGACCTTTCCAGGTTGGTATTATATTGTACAGTTATAGTCTTTTATCAATTCTAACCACCTCATTTGCCTCATATTCAATTCCTTTTGCGTGAGTAGGTATTGTAGACTCTTATTATTCATCAAAATTTGATAGGTAACGCCTCCAGATTCATAGTGCAAACACTACTATCGCAAGCTCTAGATCGTGAGTAGGGTAGTTCTGCTCATACTTCTTTAATTGTTTGGAAGCATATGCTATGACTGTAAAACCCAGAATTTCATTTCCCTAGGAAAAATAATATTTTCCGGATAAATAGTATTTTTGGATGAATAGGGTTTAGATGAATAGTAATTTCGTGTGAATAGTATTTTTGAGTGAATAATGATTTTTGGAAAACAGAAAATTTCCTTAAGTTTCGTGAGATAAAATTTTTTCAATGAATAGTATTTTCAAATGAATAGTGTCCGTATAAATAGTAATTTTCGAAAAACAAACCCCAAACATCAGAAGTCCCGAAATAGGAATTAAAGTTATTAGAAATTGAAACGGATCAAAAATAAGTTCATTTGAATAAGTTTCAAGTGATCCGAGCGTAATTGACGAATATGCCCTTTTCAGATAACAATAGGAATTTATGATTTTACGGCCAATTGAATTTTTTTCAAAGCATAGAATTGAAAGTTAAGACACCCAATTAGAGTATTGCATAGTCAATTTGATGATAGGATAACCATGGAATATTTTTGGAATTTATTAGAGACGAATGAGAATTTAATTTTAAGTTTAAGGAATTAATGAATAGTTGCATGAATTGATAATTATCAAAGAAGCACAATCCTTGTAAAATTGAATGGACCAATGAGCGGATGACATCTTAGGATCAATTTGATGACAAATATGTGGTTAAGAAATTTTGAGTGATTAATGGATTATTTAAATCGGTAATTAATGACATTTTTTATATTTGAGTAATCATTTAAGGGCAAAATTGTCAAAGGGGTGGATAACTATATAAAGTTGAAGTGCAAGAGAGATGGAACAAGTGAAGCATTCGGCCATTCAAGGGAGGAACCGTGAGGGAGAGCCAAAGACCGAAAGAAAAAAAAAAAAAAAGAGTGGTGTCGTGAGAAGGAAGAAGAAGAATAAGAAGAGGCCAAGGTTTCAAAGGGTTTTTCATCTACTTTCTACCCTTGTTATCATCCCTAAAGAATCAAGAAGAAGTGAGGAAGAAATGGTAAGTGAAATGGAATTATTTTGATGTTAATTGATAGTGATTTTGAATGGGTTTTTAAAGTTTGATGATATAGTGTTTGTTTGATGAATTTTTTGGGTTGATTAAAGGTGGATCATCATCAATTTAAGCTTGGAAGTAGAAGGAGAAGTGGTATAAGTTTGGTCAAGCAATATTAGTAAGGTAAGGATTAGGGTTTATGTGATGATTTTAATTGAATTTAATTTATTTTGAGTTTAAGGTTTTATTTGATCTTTTGATGATGGTTAGATGCATTTGAATATGATTTTTGAGCTTGGAATGAAGTAAAGAAGTTGGTTGTGTGATATATTAGTAAGTGCCTAACTTGGAAAAATTTATGTAATTGAATGGATTTTAGTATTTAGATGAGTTTATATGAGAATTTATGTTGATTGAGATGAATGTTTGAAAAGAAAAACAAAGGAATGGAGTGATGAGCAATTTATGTTAGTGTATGGACAAATTGTATTTTTGCATGTGTTGGATTGATTTTAATGCTTGAGTGGTTGGTATGATGTTTTGGAATGAAAATGAGTTGATTGGTATCAAATAAGTGTAAGAAAAATGGAAATTTGAAAAGTTGGGTGTTAATGTGGTTAATGCCAAGAAATGGGTGTAAAGTTGTTATTCAACCCTTTTAAGGTGTTTTGATAGTATTTAGATGTGTTTGAGTGCAATTGTGCCAAAAAATTCAAAGGAATGGATGTTAGAAAATTTGATGGAAATATAGTGAAGTGGTGAATTTATTAAATATATGCATTGAATTAGAATTTAAATGGTTAATTGATGTTTTATATGTTGACAATTAATTGAGTGAAATGTTGGATTGTTGAATTGATTTTAAATGAAAAGTGTTGGTTGGAATGTTGGTTTGGAAGATTATGTCAAGAATTGGAATTATATTGTATATTATCATTTAAGTTCAAATTTGAGGAATAATTGAGATTGATATTAAATTTAAGTGGAAAAGGTAATGAATTCATGGTGAAATGTGATTTTAGGTGACTTGGAAACAAAAAGGATTAAAAGGAGGTTTGGAAAAGAGTGGTGAATTACCCTTGGAAGAAAATTTGTGAGTGGTTATAAATTCTTTTAAAAGTGTACTTTTTGATTATTTACAATTTATTTCTTCAATTATTGTTTAGTATTCAATTTATAATGGTTAAGTTATCATTTTATTTAATCATCCATTTTATAATTGTGATTTATTTAAACTTTAGCATGTTAATCATTTTAGTAATAAAGCCATTTAGTATATTTGAGTATATATGTATATATGTATGAATAGACATACTACAGTAGTTTGGAAAGTTAGGCTTTAGCCTTAGAAAAAAATGAGATTTTAGTTTCAAACAATAAGCCAAAAGAAAAGAAAGAATTTGTAGTATTATGAAAAGATATTTAGATGTTTTTAGTTTACCCTAATCCTCAGTATACCCAGTCGTAGTACTATTACGTGTGTGACAAGATGGTTGGGATAGTTACCAGCTTGGGGGGTTGAGTTTGAGTCTGTGAATCGCCCTCTGCACGTATATGGAAGTGTAGATCTGCCTAATGTTGGGAGAGAAATCGCGACCCCAAGAGTTTCCCACATCTACGACTACACATGATAGTATTCCTGAGCTCTAGTGGCGATGAGAAATATCGTCACAATAGGGTTAAGCTTCCTTGAGTTGCCTTTGGCGAGATAAAAGAGAAAAATATGTCAATAGATGTGAAGTTTATTAAACTAGAAATTTATTTATAATTTCAAGAAATAAAGAAAAATTTATAAGAATTAATTAGTTTCGTAATTTTAATAAAGTTATAAGAAAATTATTAGTTTTATAAATTATTTCGGGAGGATATATATATTTTAGAAAAGAAAATTTTAGTTAAAAGTTATCCGCTCACTAAGTTTTATATTCACCATTCTTTTTATATGTTTTTGAAAAATCCTCCCCAGGTGCAAGTACAAGCCGTTAATTAGAAGAGACTTCATCGGACGCGTAGGTGGTCTGACGCGAAGATAATCACTGCATAGGTTTACCTTTTAAATTGTATGTCATGCATCATAAGTAGATTTTGGTAAATTATCTTTTGAGTTGTATATAAAATATTGTGTTAGTGAAATTAAAGTTTGGTAAACGGAAATTTTACTTTGGTGTTTAATAAAAATGATTTGTCAATCATTGATTTTTATTTGAATAATTGTTTGTGGTTGGGATTGTGGAAAATAATTTAAGGGCCTGAGGCCCAGTGGTGGAGAACTGTTTGCCACAGGAGTGTTAAATTTTAAAATTTGTAGGGTGGCATGTTCAGAAAACAACTGTTATGCTGCCCAAATTTTTACAAATTTGTTTTATAAATGTTTGAAATAAAAAGAAAGGAAAAAGAAAAATTTCTCCGTGTTTTCGTATTAAAAGAAAGTTTTGAAAAATAAACAGCGTAGTTTTACGAGAACTTTCCAATTTGATCAAATATCCGCTGGAGGGCTACCGTGAGGCGGTCGACAAGCCTAGTAAAGGGAGGGATATGTCAATGACTTTATCGTTCTGCATCAAAACACAACCTAGACCTTGTTTGAAGGCATCACTATATACTGTAAAACTATATTTCCCCGTTGGCAATGCTAGCACAGGTGTTGATGTCAATATTCTCTTTAACTCATCGAAACTTTGTTAACAGACATCTGACCATACAAACTTATCTTCCTTTCTCGTTAGTCTGGTCAGTGGGGCTGTTATTCTAGAGAATCTTTCAACGAACTTTCTGTAATAGCCTACCAACCCGAGAAAGTTTCTAACTTCGGTTACATTCATGGGCGGTCTTCAATTTGTAATAGCTTCTATCTTTTAGGGATCCACATTGAATCCTTTAGCTGAAATGACATGACCCAAGAAAACGACTTTGTCCATCCAGAATTGGCATTTACTGAACTTAGCATATAGTTGATGCTCTTTTAGGGTTTGCAGTACTATTTTGAGATGTTCTATATGTTCCTCACTACTGCCTAAATATACTAATATGTCATCAATGAACACAATCACGAACTTATCTAATTAAGCTCAGAAGACACGGTTCATTAGGTCCATAAATGCAACTAGGGCATTCATCAATCCAAAGGGCATGACTAAAAACTCACAATGCCCATATCGAGTCCTGAAGGCAGTCTTTGGAATGTCTTCTTTACGAATCTTCAGTTGATGATAACCTAATCTTAGGTCAATCTTCGAATAGACTCTAGATCCCTGTAATTGATCAAACAGATTGTGAATCCTCAGAAGCGGGTATTGGTTCTGAATGGTCACCTTATTCAACTGTATGTAGTCAATACATAATCTTAAACTCTTGTCCTTCTTCTTGACGAACAATACTGGAGCCCCCCATGGTGAGTGACTGGGTCTTATGAAACCTTTATCCTATAGTTTTTCCATCTGCACTTTTAATTCTTTCAGCTCAGTTAGGGCCATTCTGTAAGGAGGAATTGAAATTGACTCTGTTCCTAAAATCAAATCTATCTCAAACTCTATCTCTCTGTTTGAAGGTAGTCTTGGGAGATCATCCGGGAATATATCTGAGAACTCTTTGACCACCAGAATATCTTCTAATCGGGTTCCATTCTTTATCTACTCTATCATATACGCCAGATATCCTTGGTACCCTTTACAAAGCATCTTTCGAGCTGTCATGGTAGTCATAATGTTAGTGGCAAGTACTTTTCGTATTCCACAGAATACCATCTCTAATTCTCCAGGTCTGATCAATTTAACCTCCTTTTTATAACAATCAACCATAGCCCAATGTCAGGATAGCCAATCCATCCTTAGGATTACATCAAAGTCTCGAATATTTAATACGATCAGGTCCGTTGGAAACTTTTTACCTTCTATCATTATCTTACTGCCCACTAGTACTTTATCTGCCAAAAGTGAGTCTCCAGCCAAGATAGAAACTATCACTCCACCATCTAGCAATTGTAATTCTGCATTGGTATTGGTAGAAAAGGGTATACATATAAAGTAATGCATGGCTTCAAGATCTACTAAAGCATATGGATCATGATCAAGGACAGAAATCATATCGGTGACTACCTTTGGAATGGCCTCTGCTTCCTACTGGGTGATTGCAAACACTCATGTCTGGGTGCCGGGCCTACTTGGCTTCCCCGTTGGAGGTGCTCCTCTAGCGCTGGACCTCTGGATGGCACTATGATGCTTTGCCCTCTACTCTAAGAGCCTCTGCTTCTCTATCTTTGGCCAACACTAACCTGTGAGCGTACTACTGAAAGTCTGGCCTTTGAGCTCATAGTGCTAATGAGCGATGGGCACTCTTTTATAAAATGTCCCTCCCACCCACAGTGGAAACAAGTAGTGGTATTCTTCTGGCACTCACCCGAATGTCTCTTTTCGTAGGTATTGCATTTTGGAAATGTGTTCCTTGTGCTTCGGGAGCCTCCAGATGCTGTAGATGGTATAACTGATCTCTAACTAGATGACGCTTTGTGGGTCATCCTTTTATTGCCCTCCCATTTTGACTTAGGCTTCTTCTTAACAAACTTACTGAGCCTTTGCTGGGGTAGACTGGATCCGCTACGTTTAAGTTCTGCTCTCCCACTCTGGGAAGTAACTATCACATTCCTTTCCACTCTCATTGCTGGTTCTACCAATTCTCTATAATGAGTTTGAGAGGCTAGTGATAAGTGGATCCAGAGATTGGGATTTAGGCTTGCGATAAATCTTTTACATTTCTGTTCTTCATCTTCAGAAATAAACGGGACGATCCGTACCAACTTCGAAAATTTCTTCTCATATTTAATCACCGACGTCAACCCCTACTCCAGTTTGAAGAATTCTTCAATACGGACATCTTTGTAGCTTTTCGGATAAAACCTGTTCGTAAATTCTTTTTGAAATTGCATCCATGACACCCCACCTGGGTGTCATCTCTCTAAGGCCTCCCACCAATCTTTCACTTTATCTTCCAAAAGGAAGGAGAAGAGTAGCACTCACTGATCATCTGTGCACCCCATCACTCTGTAAATCTTAGTAGCCCATTCTAACCAAACCAGGGCGCTCTTTGGATCACCACTTCTGTCAAATGGTTTCGCGCTCAGTTTACAGGCATGTTCAATCGAACATTTTGGTTCCTCCGGGGTCTCCCGCGGCTAGCGTATAGCCGCCATCAGGATTTGTACAACTTGCTTTGCATTAAAATTTCCACTTGTAGGTCCCGTAGATCCCGACGGTCTCGAATGAGGCTGATTCACTAGGGCATTCACTGACCCCGTCACATGTTCGGCCTCCCTAACGAATGGCACTTCTGGTGCAGAAGCCTCTGGGGTGGTTCTTCTGAGACCTTTACGACCTCGTCGGTGTATGTTTTTGTGATTTCAACCAAAAACATAATCATGTAATGCATGAATTTATGAAATTATATACATGGAAAAATGATAAAATTATTTCTGGGTTACTTTCTCTCAACAACATAAAACACTCGATGAAATCAATCATAAGAATATGCAACTTTATTCCTAAACTATGCTCTGATATCACATTAACGAGCCCCTTTCTTATAAACTCTAGGTAGCCTGTCGCTAATCCCACGGTAACCCTTCAGTCTGTATCTAATCCAGCTGAAAAGTTCTCGTGAAGTTAAACCGCTTACTTTTGAGTGAGTAGCCTACTATGATTTTTTTTAAACTCTGTTTTTGACTGAAAATAGGTGGGAACTTTTTCATTTTAAACATATAGTGGTAAAACTGAATTTATAAAAATTTTAACAGCATGACGACTATATTTTTTAAAATCCCATCCTACAAAATTTCATAAAAAGATTTATACACTTCTAATTTCAAACAAATTTTAACTTCTGAATCTCTAGCTCTCTCATTTTTCCACAACCAACCACAAGCATGTTTCACCTAAAATATGCTTAAATTCACAAACTTAGCAACCTAATAATATGAAAATTTAAATTGAAATAGAACATTCAAACATTTTGATATGATGCATGGTTATAGTTATATATTTACAAAATATACATTCTTTTACATACAAAAATTTTTATACAAACTTTCAAAATCATTTATGACCAAAAATACAAGATCACAAAAGCACACGACTAAGTACATCTATTCTCAGACCGGGTTCTCCACTATTGATGTCCCAACACTTGTATCTATCCTAGGGAGGTTTTATTTATAAAACCTAAAACTAAAGTGAGTTATGCAAACTCAATGAGTATCATATTTTTCTTAACTAAGCTATTGTTGACGTTCGTGAACAATCAACCAGAGATTCTAGGACCCAGACTGCGAGCGAGGTAATTAAGGAACGGTATTAATGACGGAAGTGTGATAAATGAGCAGTAAATGAGGTTTAAGGTAGGTGGAGCTTAATTTAGGTGAAGGGATATCGGTCGTTATAGTTAGGTGAGTTTTATGAAATGATCAATGAAGATGAGAGGAAGAAAGAAGAATACAAAACACAAGGATTTTTACGTGGTTCGGCGACTGTGCCTACATCCACGACCACTCTGAAGTAATTCCAGCAGAGTGACGATACTCTAATATATTCAACTTGTTTGTACAGTAAAGATCTCCCATATTTATAGAGAGGGGGAGATGACAAAAAAGAAATACAAAAGAATGTAATACACGCTACCGGCAACGACTATTTACAACTAATCCTGACACAGCCATGCTGCAGTAATTGTCAAAGGTAATGATTGATCTCTCCCTATACACGTCTTTATTTAATGCACCAAGAGAGGTCTTTCCTTCATTAATTGCATAGTCGCCGTATTGAATGCTTCTCGGTAATGGTGTAGGCAGTTTCCGACGGAAAATCATGAGAGTTTGGGACTCTGATGACTTGTTGTATACGATATCCCCTGAATAAGTCCTCCGGTCAATCAGGTCGTGCATGCTGTAGAGGTGCAGACGTGGCCAGGAGAGGTGGTCAGGCGGTCTGGAGATTTCCAAGGGCTCGCGACTTGAGCGGTGTTCAAGAACTGAGCGAGCTAGCGATACGGACAGAAGGTACGCTTAGGCGGTCTGGAAGCTATCGCGAGCTCGAGACCTGAATGGCCTCGCGGGCTGGTCAGGCTTGCAACTGCGACCTATTGCTCGCAGCCTATGGGCCTCTGCTCTTGTTCAGGTCCATTGGGCTTACACTGACCCACTTAGACAAATCGGGAAAATGGGCATAACACAAGCTCCCCAGCTCTCAGTGCGGTCTGCGGACTGGGAGTTGATTCAAATACACGATTGGCGCTCATTTGCGAACTTTTAAGTGCCGTTTCAATTTCTACTCTGTAACCGCTGACACGTGGCGTTCATACAGACGTTGGAGCCATAAACGTGCCTTGGGACCGTATGCATTAAATGCGCACGTCTTGTAACTGACATTGCACGACGACGCAGGACCGAAGCTGGTGCTAGGCCGTTGAATTTTTGGCGGTTATGCTTTTACGTTGGATCGGACGGTTGGGGGATGGACGTCTAGGTCTATATAATCTAGATGTCTTTTTTTATTCCCTTTTTTGCTTCTTCGATACGACACTAACACCCCATTTTCACCATTCTTCTCCTCTGCTTCTTCTACACTTCTTCCACCTCTTGACAACTTCTCCAGACTTCGTTGCTTTAGAGATTAGTTACCATCTCCAGCACGAGCCAGGTAATTCTCCCTGACCTCGCCTTTTCATACTTTTTGAAGGTTTGCTTCTGGTCTGTAGTATCTGTTTTTGTTTCCATGCCATGCTTGAGAATCGCGTATGTTTGCTTTGTATTTAGAGATTCCCGTACTTGTTGCTTGAGTCTCTATGTTTACTAGGGGCGACTTGGTTGTCAGTCTGAGTGTCCCATATCATTGTTGAACGGTGAAGTCCGTTTCTGGACTTTTCCTTACTAGGAACTGTGCCTTGTGGATTGTTTGCGTTGTGCTGGTTCATTTGGAACCCTTGTCATTTGTTGACGTTGCTTAGGATTCTAACTGGAATGTCCTTGTTCTGCTTGATAGGGTACCTATGGACATAGGGTTAGCGAAGTAAACATTAGGAAGATATAGTACCTGATGGGCCCACGTACATGGGTCTCTATAGCCTTTGGTGGTCAAGTGTGCGACCTAACGCATAGGATAGTAGCTCTAAGAACTCCTTTCTGTAGCTTGTTAGGCTCAGCATGCTGTAAGCATTCTGATGTCGTTCCTTCTGTACTATAGATGTCAGGTCGCTCACGCACTGGTCACGGTAGGGCTTCTGCTTCTAGGGGGCAGGCAAGGCGCCGGCTTAGAGAAACCGAGGCAACAACCTCGCGAGCTAGCGAGGAGGTCGCAGGAAGGGATGAGGCTGTGGAGAGGGAAACTCGACATCCCTTTATTCATACGCCTTCGAGCACGACCCTCTCAATGCTGGAAGCTTGGGCTCGAGACTTTAGCTTCCCCTTGAGGTGCCGAGCTAATGTTCCCAAGGCCAGTGATCGGGCTGCGAACCCTTCTGAGGGCTTTGTAGTGATCAGTCGCGAGCATATAGAGCTCAGGTTTAGGTTTCCAGTTCTTACCTATCTCAAGGATTTGCTAAACGATCTGAAGCTTGCCCCCTTTCAGTTGACCCCGAACTCGTATGCATACATAACCACCTTGGTCGCGGCGTTCATAAAATACGGGCTTGGGCCTCATATACCTCGCATTATCCATGACTTTTTCAGCTTCAAGAGGACCCATAAAAAGGAGCCCCACGAAGGAACGTGCTCTACTACGTCACACCCCGTTAATCCTCCGAATATAGGGCATATCTGCCCTAGGACTGCATCAAGTCCAATGTGGGGGAATATAAGTCTCGTTGGGTTTTGGTCACATGTACTTCGCTAGGGGGTCTGCACAATAGGAGTTTCGTGTTGAATCTTGGTAGCCAAAGACTTATAGCCCGTAGAAATAGTTACACGTTCACAAGGATAATAAAAAATATATATATACATACATATAAATATTATTATTATTTATTTATTTATTTATTTTTAACGGGCTTGTTTTTTGCTTTGAAGACGTCGCCACCCCTAAGTACGATCTTGATGATGACGAGCTCGCAGTCCTGAACACTTACGCGGCGGCCAAGAGATAAATAACGATTTTTTCCCTACAAACAGCGAGCTAGTAGAACGGGGCCTCGCACCATCTGCCACAGGTCCCCTCTTGAACATAAATAAGGACCTGGGGATACGAGGAGAAAGATGCGAGGTTCGCTCAGTCTTTGCTGCCCCTGAACAGTCTGAGTCAGAACCACATCCTTTGCCACAGGATTCCATGAGCACGTCCACCAGCACATCTTCGGACAATATGTGAAGGTTCGCGTTGTCTGTTCCCCCCGTCAGATCGCACCCACCGTCCAAGGTGCTAGAGGTCGTTGAAGTGGATGATACTTCTTCGGACCCTTCTTAGAGAGTGCTTTCTCAGCCTGCTGCAGCTGCTTCTCCTCAGGCCAGGTCGGTGGCAACACCTCAGAAGCGGGCTGCTCCATCTGGAGGGCAAAGTCCTTCTCCAGCAAAGAGGACTGGGGTTTCTGTCGAGGGGGACTCAGCATCGCCGGAGTCTGAGGCCCTCATCAGGAAGAGGAAAGGAAAGGCCATAGCTGAGCCCCTAGCCCCAAAGCGTAAGGGCGTCGTTGAAGTCCGAAAGCCCGGGGCAGTCGTTATTGGCAGGGAGCCGAGCACTGGGGCACTTAGGCGATCTACAGGGTCTGTTGGGGAGTCGTAGGCAGATTCCGGGCTGCACCCTGATGTGGCAAGGGAAATGGAATATTTCAGCAGCTTCGTGAATCTCGTGCTTGAAGTCATGAGGGAGCGTACCCCAAAGCTGCAAAAGGCTGAGATTGCAGGTTGGAAGCTCGTGGGCTATGCAGCCTGTCATGTAGCGCTGGTAAGATTCAAGCTCCTTCATACTTTTGGTTTTCCTCCACTTCGATCTTTAACCCCTTTTTTATCTTTTCAGTTGGGCATGGCAGCAATGAAGCTGATGAAGGAGATTGACGACCAGCTTGGTGAGAAAGAGGCTTTCAAGCTGGCCAAGGAGTAGTTCAAAGAGGAGAAGAAAATGTTGCAGGACGAAGTGAACCTCCTCCAGGATGAGCATGGAAAGCTCGAAGCCAAGCTCCAGGACGCTGATGTAGCCTTGTCACAAGAAACTGCTCGTAGGGAGGCGGCCACCTATGAAGTCAGCAAGGCCCATAGCGAGCTGAAGCAAGTCAAAGGCGAGCTGAGTGCTGCACAGAAGAAAATAAAGGTTGCTGAGAATAAGGTAAAACAGCAACAACAGGAACTGGCTTCAACCAAGGAGAAGCTCGCTGGGGTAGAGGAGAAGCTGGCTCAGACCAAGGGAAACATTGCAGCCCAGATATCCCAAGAGCGGGACAAGGCTGCTTCAGAGAACGAAAGGGCTTTCTTGTTCACCATGTGGGAGCACTACCCAGATCTAGACTACTCCTTCTTTGGGCCGCCTGCTGTCGAGCAGATACAGGAGTTCGTGGAACTTGCTGCTAGCACTTAGGGCGCGCAACATGGTGGTGCCTCCCCTACTCATCCGACTGATCCATCTGCTGTCCTAGTCCCTTCGCCAGAGCAAGCCTTTGAAGGACCTTCAACTTTCGAGGATCCACCAGCACCGGAGCCCCCAGTTCAAGCCTGTCCTGATCCTCCTGCTCCTGAAGATGTCCTTACATCGGAGCCCCCAGCAGAAGCTCCTTCCGATCTTCCTGCTCTTGAGGAACCTTTAGTTCTTGAGGATGCACCTGCCAGCACTTAGAGAAAGATTATTAGCTTTCTTCTTGCTTCCTTTTATTTGTTTTGATTGAAATATTTGAACCTTTTCTCTTTCTGTGAG
This sequence comes from Litchi chinensis, assembly GCA_019925255.1. NCBI lineage: Eukaryota > Viridiplantae > Streptophyta > Magnoliopsida > Sapindales > Sapindaceae > Litchi > Litchi chinensis. The sequence goes on along the minus strand of CM034463.1, from coordinate 21,437,373 downwards.
AACCTTATATATATTTTTAACTGCAAAGGTCTGGACAATGAGCTCGTAGCTCGGGTTTATGACGTCGAATTTCCTACAAATCTCAGTATTTTGTCCAAGTATAGAACAAGTAGGTATGCATGACTTACTTACACGATGAGCAATTGTCAAGTATAAGTGATAAGCACACATAGTAATAATAAGGATGATAAAGACCGTCAAGTAAATCACAATCGTGAAAACAGGTTAACTTCCGAGCTTGCGACCTGCAGCAGATCATAATAATAATAACAGGATAGCTCGCAAGCATTTAGATTTGTATAACTCAATCGAGTAAATTACTTGATTATGCAAGAAATATGACTGGGCAACCCTTGGTAAACAGGCATGAACTTATAGTTCGTGGAGCACTCGTTCTGAACTTTCTCGCCTTATATCTTGCGTTGGTGTTTAGTGCGTTCGAGAGTGGCATTTTCCCAAACTTTGAAGTTTCAGCCTGTCGTAGTATTCGCAATTCGGGGTCAAGCCCCTATCGTGGGTGGTCCCTTTCTCGAAGTTGCGAGGTAGCTTTATATTTGAGAGCCGTAGCCATAGCCCCTCCCGCGAGATCGCGGGGCAATTCTTTTCATGAGGTCGCGAGGCATCTTTATATTTGAGACCCGTGGCCATAGCCCCTCCCGCGAGGTCACAGGGCAATTCTTTTCGCGAGGTCACAGGGCAATTCTTTTCGCGAGGTCACGAGACATCTTTATATTTGAGAGCCGTGGCCATAGCCCCTCCCACAAGGTCGCAGGACAATTCTTTTCGCGAGGTCGCGAGGCGATAGCTCGAATAGAACATGGCAATAAGTTGTTTACGAGCATAGAGCGAACGTTGTGAGGAGCATCTGCATCAATCGCACCCGAATAAGATCCACGAGTATTTCGTAGATCGCAGGATATAAAGGCTGTGAGCTAAAAAAAAAAACGAGTATGTCACTTGTTGATGCAAACTTCTCCAGGGAGGATGATATAATTAGGCTGAGCATCGGTCAACGAAAAATCCTCGAATGAGATTTGCTTCCAGATAATATATACGTAGCTTTGGTGAGCATTTTACATAAGTTTTTTTGTTGCAAGTGATTCCTTGGACGTTTACACAGATATCTTCAAGGAATAGTAATATATAATAATACACTACAGCTCATTTTCTTAAGAAGGAGATTTCATTAAATCCGCTCTTTTCAACATGTACATTAGCTAGTTCAACCAGTTTACTTTCTGCATCAGATGTAGCACATACAATAGGAAACTAGTGAAAGCATTTTTTACAGACAATCGTCAAAGCAAATTATACACAAAGTTAGAGCGGGCTGACAGTTTTAGGTATAGTAGGGCCAAAGGTGTTCAACATTTCAGGCTCGGGGTAGCTCTGATCCGTCCATGTTGCCTAACTGATAGGCACCGTTCTTCAGACTCTTCTTGACGAGGTATGACCCTTCCCAGTTAGGTCCGAGTGCTCCATCACTGGTTTTGCGAGCTCCGGGGAGGATTAGTCTCAGGACGAGATCACCTGCCTTATAGCTCCGAGCTCGCACCTTCTTGTTATAGTACCTGGCAACTCTCTGCTGGTACACTGCTACTCTCACGCGGGCTGTCTCTCTTGCCTCCTCGACTAGGTCCAAGCTGGCAGCGAGGAGTTGGTCATTGTTCTCGGGTCAGAATGAGACTCTTCGTTGGTTGGTGGCTTCGAATTCTGTTGGGATCATGGCCTCTGTTCCATAGACCATGGAAAATGGAGTTTCACTAGTAGAGCCGCGAGCTGTGGTCCTGTACGCCCAAAGGACTTTCTGTAACTCGTCTACCCAAGCCCCTTTCCTTACCTTTAACTTGGTCTTCAGAGTCTGTTTGATGATCTTGTTCATAGCCTCGACTTGACTGTTGGCTTGAGGGTGGTTCACAGTTGAGAAGCTTTTCACGATTCTGAGCTCGTTGTAGAAATCCATGAACTGCTCGTTGGTAAACTGCATCCCATTGTCTGTCACAAGCTGCTAGGGAATTCCGAACTTACAGATAATGTTGTTCCACACAAACTTCTCTATCTTCGAGGTGGAGATCTCTGCTAGTTCTTTAGCTTTTGCCTATTTGGTGAAGTAATCCATAGCAACCACACCGTGTTTGCAGCTTCCTCAAGCTGTGGGTAAGGGTCCGATGGGGTTCATTCCCCAGAATGCGAAGGGCCACAAACTTACCATCTGTTGGAGGTAGGCTGGTGGAGCTCGCAGGACTTTGGCAAACCTCTGGCACTTATCACACTTCTTCACCAGATCTATGACATCTTGCTTCATAATCGGCCAGTAGAACCCCTGTCTGAAGGCTTTCTGAGCTAAGGATAATGCTCCTGTATGATTCCCACAATGACCTGTATGAATGTCCCTCAGCACTATCTCACAGTCCTCATCATCTATACATCACAGCAGTGGGGTCGAGAATCCCTTCTTGTACAGTCTGTCGTCATAAATGCAGTATCGGGCTGTCCTAGCTCGTAAGCCGCGAGCTTCCAACTTATTCTCCGACAGTTTCCCTCCTGCAGGTAGCCTAATAACGAGCTCATTCAGGAGTTAGGCCGAGCTTGCATTGTAAACCCCTAATCTCGATCTATAACCTCCTAGTATTAAAAGATAGATTAGAGAGTAAAATAAATTTCGAACATTAAGTTAATGGAACCTCATGGCATTAGAGATTTATTAATTTAAGATTGACGATGAAATTCGTCAACTATAAAAGTAGCCAAGAGTAAAATTATATGTTTACAAATAAGAGATATAGATAATTGACAATATGGATGAATCCGATAGTAAGAACTTTATTACATAATTATCCATAAGTGATAAAATATTAATAAGTGATTAAATAAATGTTAGTAATAGTTCAACCAATCAATTGGAAGCAAAGATTATCAAAGGAAATAAAAGAGAAAGGGTGTAATGGAGAATTAAGAAAACAAGAGAGGGAGTTTTGTGAAATGGGAAGAGATGGATGCAACAAATACAATTCTTGAAAGATGGAATCTATAAATACCACCCTTAGCTGATATTTTTCAGTAAACAAGAGCCCTTTAGTAGAGGAAACCAGAAGATTCACGAGAGGCAAAACTGAAACGACTGTTGACCGTGAGAAGAAGAAAGAAGACAGCCCAGCCGTGAAAGGAAGAAGACCAGAAGTGAACGACCAGCAAAAGAGAAGGAGAAGGCGAAGAAGAAGAAGCCACCAACAGCTGCTGGTCGTGAGGGACGCGAACAGATTAGACGCGAGCAGAAACGCGAACAGATCAGACGCGAGCAGAAACGCGAAGAAACTGGAGGGGCTGGTTGGCCAGGAAAGAAAAGAGAAGAAAGACCTCCCAAGCAGTCTTCCATCCTCTCAACCCATCTCCTAAGGCCTCTTGCAAGTCATCCAAACCCTATAAACAAGGATTGAGTAAGATCATAACTCATCCTCTTTTAAATTTCTGCAGAAACTGAAATAAAAAAATGGTGACAGCTTGTGGTTGCTGTTGTTGTGGTTGAGTTGTGTTGGTTAAATTACTTTTAAACCTTGATATAATCTTATATGATTGAAATAGGCACTTAAATGATGAGTTTTGAGTGTAAATGATGAATTGAAATGGTGTATATGGACTGTTATACTCATAAACAAAGTTGAAACAGAAAAATGGTTGTCATGCGCTCTAAGTGAATGACACAAAGCTTGAGTGAAATTTTAGTGTCCAAATGAACAAGTTAAGTTTATGTATGTGCTAAAGACTTGAAGAGCAGTAGATAAGCTTTGAGATTAAGTGGTTTTGAACCCAAGTTTGAGCATAAAAAGAGTTAGAAAAGCTTATAGAATTGTTAGAATCGCAAAGAGGTAGTTTTAGACAAAATTATGATTTCCGAGCTCAAATTTTGAGCTCTAGAAAACCTGACTATATTTGACTTATATGAGGGTGTTCTATACTTCAAATGATGCCTAGAAACCATAGAAAACTATAGGTTTTGAAACGGATCGAATCCGATAAAAATTGTGCAAGTTATGTACAAAATAGTGACGTTAGAGCTTTGAGAAGTGAAACGGCTATCCTAATGCAATTTTTATTGCATGAAATGAGTTTGGTTGATCATTATTAGTTAAATGAGGTTTACCTATGGAAGAAAAACTAGCGTCGCTAATCTGAAATGGAAAGTATACAAAACGTGCACTAAAAATGTCCGAAAGTGTCCGAAATCGGGTATTTTCCTTAGATTTGACCTAGTAAACGATAATATTTTTCAACGAAATTTGACGTGTGACTAGAACGTGAGATAAGTGAACCGTAGGAAAAAGAATGAAGAAAAACGGAGCCCCGAGCAGTGTGCTGTCACCTGTTCTGTTTTGGACTGTAAGTTGAGTTTAAAAATGTAATTTTTTGTTTCGAGCCTCCAAAAACTAAACGGACCACGTGGGGTGATCCCTAGAGGTCTAAAACTAAAACTTTTACACAAAAATCAGGATTAGAGAGTCTCGGTTGAATTAGCAACAAATTAGGAGATTACAGAGAAAAAGAGGTCATAGTTGAGATTTTTGAGTTAAAGTTGAGAATTGAGATTTTTATCACTAGTAATGATGAGAAAATATTATGTAGGTGACGAGCCTCGTCGAGACACTTGACGCGGAGTGACGCGGCTTCAAGGTAAGTGGTTCGCCACTTAAGATCTTTTCCAATTGCTATGTCAATTCTTAATTGTTTGAAATGAATGTTGTAGTTAAGTAATAAATGAGATTGAGAATGATGTTTAATTTTAAGGGTAAAGCTTAAACATATAGATTTCTATAGAATCTATATTGTACTAGAAACTAATACTAAGTTGCCTTAGAAAGAGTAAAATAAGAAAGTTTTTAGAAGATGTAAAACTAGTGCGTTTTATGCTTTTGCACTTGAAGTTGATTATGAAAACCCATGTGTATGTCTTAAAAGTTATGAGATTTAGCGTTACGTGATGACGCAGAAAATTCCGTCCGTAATCGCTCAGATTATAGAAAAGTATAGCGCTACGTTGCGATGCAGATAATTTCGCACGTAGTTGGTTAGTCGATAGTTAGCGCTACGAAGCGATGCAGTAAATTCCGCTCGTAGTTGCCTAGAGTTTTAGCACTACACTTGCGATGTAGAAAATCCCGCATTGTAGTTGCCCAGTGATAAAATTTAGCGTCCTACGTACGATGCAGTAAATTCCGTAACGTAGTGGTGGAGATACATTAGTAAGCTTCACGTTAGCGTTAGTTGTAATCGCCCGTGATGATTAGAATGAGTCAATGATATACATGGGGGTTTAGAAAAGAATCGTAAAACTTCAATAAGTGGTAAATTTCCATGTTAGTGTATATGATATTATACATTCTTGTTGCACTAACTTGTTGGTTATTTTGTAGCTTATTGATTTTCATTGCGTGTCAACGCCGGACGAGACGATGACCTTTTGTTTTGTATATATATAGGTGGGCGCATTGTGCGAGACATTGGTGTACATTTATGTATATGTATTTAATGTATTACATTTTGAAACATACTAATATTAGAGATTGTAAAGTTGTAATTATTCATGCATTTTATATCTATGGTGCATATATGCATATTTTGAATTTGAGTTCATGTTCAATTGTGATGATAATGCTTGGTTGTGAGTAAAGAAGTTGGGAGGAATTGAGATCATAGTTGAAGTGTGATTTTCTTTACAGGAAAATTTTGGTTTTATAAAAAATGTAGTCGTCATGTTGCCGAAAATTTTATGAAAAGTATATGAAATAGAATCGAAAAAAATTTTATTACTCCAAACCAGTTAACAGAAAATCAAATCACAAAGTTTAAAACGAGAAAGCCGGTTGAGTAAATTAGGGTTCGCTTCTCGGATTTCTTCGATCCGACGAGTCGGGTTTGATGAGTCTGTTGAAGTGCCTGGCAGGATCCCCCAGACAAGAGCCTAGATAAGGTCTGGGAAGGGTCCTATCATGCATGAACATCATTACCTTTTCGTCCTCAATACTTGGGGTCGGCAGGAATTCCACAGGTATAAAGTCCAGGAGATCAGCATCCTTCCCAGGTCGCGGATATGATCTGTGGCTCTCTGGGACTTCACCAGCATATCATCTACATACACCTCCATCGTCTTCCCAATCTGCTCTTGGAACATGGTGTTGACCAGCCACTGGTAAGTCGCTCCTGCGTTCTTCAACCCGAAGGGCATCACCCTGTAACAGTACAATCCCCTATCAGTAACAAAAGAGGTGTGCTCCTCGTCCCCCGGGCTCATGGGGATTTGGTTGTATCCTAAGTAGGCATCCATGAAACTCAAGAGTTGGTGCCCTGCCGTTGCATCTACCAACTGATCAATCCTGGGCAATGAGAAGCTATCATTTGGGCAGGCCTTGTTCAGGTTGGTGAAGTTAATGCACGTCCTCCACTTTCCGTTCTTTTTCTTTACCAGGACTGGATTCGCTACCTAAACTGGATAACGTGCTTCCCTGATGAACCTGTTGGCCAACAGCTTCTCGACTTCCTCTTTCAGAGCTGCATAGCGTTCGAGGGTCATTGGTCTCTTCTTCTGGTGGACTGGTCTACGCTGGGGATCTATATTCAGTCTGTGGCACATGACATCAGGATCTATCCCTACCATGTCTTCGTGATTCTAAGCGAATACATCAAGGTTCATCTTCAGGAAGTTTGCGAGCTCGACCTTCATTTTTGGTAGCAAGTCTCTCCCTACTTTTAAGCATCTTTTTGGGTTTGCCTCACTGACTTGTACATCTTCCAGCTCCTCAATAAGTCCTGTAGACCTGTCTGCGTCCACCTCACGTGGATCAAGGTCGTTGCTCACCCCTACTTCAGAGATAGTTTGTGGTTGGCCACCTGAAACCATATTTATTTTCTTTCCTCAAACCCCCATCTTCACCGCGTCTTCATAACATCGCCTGGCCAGGTGCTGTTCCCCCTTGACACAGCCTATTCTGTTGGAAGTTGGAAACTTGACCGTCAATGTCCTGGTGGAAGTGACCATATCCAGCTTGTTCATCAAAGGTCGCCCTAAGACCACACTGTACGTTGACGGACTGTTGATAATCAAAAAGTCTGTGAGGGCTGTGGCTTGCCGGCCCGGTTCTCCAAGGGTGAGAGGCAATCTGATCTGGCTTACCGGTATCACTGCATCTCCAGTAAAGCCATAGATAGGTTCTGGTGAGGGTGTCAACTGCTCAGCTCCTAGCCCCATCTAGTCATAGCAATCTTTATACATGACGTTGACCGAGCTGCCAGTGTTGATCATTATCCTCCGTACTTCGACATTACTGATTTGGGCCCGGATCACAATTGTATCATTGTGGGGCTAGCGTACTCCCCTCTTGTCCTCCTTTGTGAACACAATGCTATCCGATGACGCCTTGGTCCTTTTGGTGGGTCCCTCAGCTCCTTCATACTCTGCCAGTAGGGTGTGATTGGCCTCCCTCACGTGCCTCTGGTGCAACCTGTTTGAAGTACCTATCATATGGGGCTGACTATAAATAGTGAAAATCATTCTTACAACGGGCTTGCACTCGGGCTCCGGAGCTCGCTGAGGTTGCTGTTGCTCAAGCTGCTGGTCTTGGCCCTAAGATCGTTGGTGTTGAGATCGCCTACCAGCAGGTTGTACAACATACTCCCCTAGGCGGCCTCGCCTTATCAACTCTTCAATGGCATCTTTCAACTGCCAATAGTCGGACGTATTGTGTCCATTCTCATTATGATAAGCACAGTACTTCCTTGGGTTCCGACGTCCGTTGGGAGTCCTTGTCGAGGGTGGCTTCCTGAAGTCCTCCATGTTTCTCTCCACGGCGAAGATCCTATCCTGCCTATCCAACAGCACACTATAGCTCTCATATCGACCCTGATGCCGAGGTTGCTCCATTCTTGGCTCAGGTCTAGCTCGCTTCGGCACAACATTGGCGAACTGATGTCTCTGCTCCTCCAGCCTGTCTCCGCCGTGGCCCTTCTTCTTTTCGCGGTGGGAACTGTTCGCTTCACCCCGCTGATCATTGGGTTTCTTGGCTCCAAAGGCTTTTTCTCACCTGATCTCCTTGGCAGTCCTTTCATAAAACTCCCCTAAATCCTTCACCGGGGATTTATAGATGCTTTCGTATAATTTCCCATTCTTCCTGAGCCCTGCAAAAATGGCTGTCAGAATACTCTCGTCTGAGGGCGTTTTCACATTACTCACCTCCTCTCTGAACCGAGTGATGTAATCCTTCAGGGATTCATTTTGCCTCTGGAAGATGGTGGTGAGGTGACAGGTGGGTGCGAGCTGCTTCTTCAAGGCCTTATATTGATCTAGGAACTTCTTTTGACATTCTCTCCAGCTTCCAATGCTACGGGCTGGAAGGCCTTTAAACCAAGCTCGCGGAGCATCCCCCAAAGTAGTTGGGAACATTCGACACTTCACTAACGGGTCATCCGTTTGGAGATCCATCTGCACATTAAAGGCATCCAGATGGTCATAAGGGTCAGTTTTTCCGTTGTATGGAGGAATGTTGGAGAGCTTAAACTTTGCTGGAAGGGGTACTGTCTCAATCTCCCAAGTAAATGGCACCCTACGGTCATCTCGCTCTTCCCTGCTCTGGCCTCCAGGTCGAGCCTCCAACTACTGGACCCTTTGCAACAATTCCTCTACCATCGTGTCCTAGGTTAAAGATCACCGGCTGGGGTTCCATCTGCTCGTGCTCTCCTGCTCCCCCAAGTGACGGCCCTACGATCTGCTCTCCCTGCCGAGGTTCCCACATGCCTGGCGGCCCTCCGCGGCTCAAGCTCATGACCTGCACGGCGCTCACGGGCTCGTTCTTGCCCACGACTACCTTCCACATGCCCATCGCCTTCGCGGCTTACCCTCATCCTTATCTTATTCTGGTGAGGTGGGATTCCTTGCTCCTGGTTCTGTCTCCCGGCTTTCCCTGGGTGTAGGTTTGAGGAGCAAACTGACTCTTCTGTCAGCGACCTATCCCTGACAGCTACTCCCTTTGGAGTTGGGATTTCTTCTGAAAGCCGCTGGCGAGCTCTCCTCGGCGGTGCGACCTCCACCTGTCTTTGCACAGTACGGGCTTGGACTTCTACCAATGCCCTAACTGTCGCTGTCAACTCCTTTACTGTATCTTTTAGAGCTCGCTGGTATTGCTGCCACTCCTAAGCGACCCCGTCTCTAGAAGTCGATGCCCTCTGCTGATCTTCTCAAATTTCAGGTCGCTCATCTGCCACTTCGACATTCCTCGTCGCCCTAATTCTAGCCATAACAACAGATGTAAGTGAATGTGAAGTAGCAACTGGAGAAAGATTACCAGGTCGTTGTTGGGCCCTCCTTCTAGCGCCAAAAGATGTTGACGTTCAGGAATGGTCAACCTGAGATTCTGGGGCCCAGACTGCGAGCGAGGTAATTAAGGAACGATATTAATGACGGGAGTGTGATAAATGAACAATAAATGAGGTTTAAGGTAGGTGGAGCTTAATTTAGGTGAAGGGATATTGGTCGTGGTAGTTAAGTGAGTTTTATGAAATGATCAATAAAGATGAGAGGAAGAAAGAAGAATCAAAACACAAGGATTTTTACGTGGTTCGACGACTACGCCTACATCCATGGCCACTCTGAAGTAATTCCGGCAGAGTGACGATACTCTAGTATATTCAGCCTGTTTGTACAGTAAAGATCTCCTATATTTATAGAGAGGGGGAGATGACAAAAAAGAAATACAAAAGAATGTAATACACGCTACTGATAATGACTATTTACAACTAATCCTGCCACAACCATGTTGCATTAATTGTCAAAGGTAATGATTGATCTCTCCCTGCACACGTTTTTATTTAATACACCAGGAGAGGTATTTCCTTCATTAATTGCATTGTCGCCGCATTGAATGCTTTTTGGTAATGGTGTAGGCAGTTTCCGACGAAAAATCATGAGAGTTGGTGACTCTGATGACTTGTTGTATATGATATCCCCTGAATAAGTCCTCCGATCAATCAAATTGTGCATGCTGTAGAGGCGTAGACGTGGTCAGGAGAGGTGGTCAGGCAGTCTGGAGATTTCCAAGGGCTTACGACCTGAGCGGTCTTCGCGAGCTGGCGATGTGGACAGAAGGTACGCTTGGGCGGTCTGGAAGCTATCGCGATCTTGAGACTGAATGACCTCGCGGGCTGGTCGGGCTTGCAACTATGACCTGTTGCTCAGATCCTCTAAGCGTCTACTCCTGTTCAGGTCCATTGGGCTTACGTTGGCCCACTTAGACAAATCAGGAAAATGGGCATAACAGCTATGCTTTCTAAACTAACCTCCCTAAAATTTAACATCATTTCGTGGATAGTTTTATAAAATGAAAATATGCTTTCTAAAATGTTTACTTGAAATAAAATGACATGATGACATTTAACATCAATATAATTTGTGCTACATATAAGAGGGAATGCAATAGCAAGTAATAATATAAATCTTTCTAACTTCAGAAAACTATTTTGAATTATTTTTCGAATTTGTAAACAAAATAATTTCATAATTTCATCTTATGTCATAAATTGAAAAAGGGTAATAATAATGTAAAAACTATATTCGTGAAAGAAGTCAATTGCTAGTGCTTGAATACCATATAGTACCTTAAGTATGGATTAGCTCGAATTTGGCTAGTCAAGCCTTATGCCCTGACCCCGATGTTGTCCTAACCGGTGAGAAGGGAATTATCCATCGCTCATATAAAAGCTAGCTGTCTTATATACCTAGTTCATGCATAAATGACACACTAAACAAGACTAACTGATACAACCCCTCCCGCTGTTAGTGACATACACCCCTAACACAACCCATACACGATTTGAATACGCTGACCGGTAACATATAACTGGGCGGGACGAAACCACAGTCCCTAGTGGATAATAACTAATATCACAGGCTTGTAGAACCTTTTCATATATGTCATTTTCTTAACATAAAAATTTTCATAATTTGCATAACTTTCTAAAGTCCATAAAATAGGTTCTCATACTAAATTTATTCGTCATAAAAGCTAACTTTCTATCATTTAAAATATAAGTTTTCGTGCAACATATAAAATAAAGATTTATGAAAATTTAAAATCTTTCAAAGAATTTTAGTTAGACACTCACCTAATATTTACTTATGACCAATTTCGAGTTAAGGTTCCTTCGTTCGCAATATTCCTATACATGAACATATCCTATATTTACATAACGTTACGACCAAGATTATTCGTATTGATTCCCTATTCGAAATCTCTAACATATAAGCACATAAAATCCTTCAACCAACACTTAAATTTGGATTTAAACATTAATTTGAATTTTCGAACCATTCTACCCCTATATTAGTCGAATTCTCAACATGCTTTTTCATCATCCATTTCATTAAATTCTTGTCACCAAACCATGCTCAAATACTTGAATTTTTGTGGCAATCAAATTAACTTTTAGTAAATTCAAAATCTAATAACACTAGTATGCATTTTGGCCAAGAACTACCCCACTTGACATCCAATGACTATCTTTCCAAGTTTTATGCTATTTTCATAATTAATATAGCTCAATTAACCACTCAACTCCTTCAAAACAATCATCCACTACCCTATCCTACTAACACTAAATGCATGGTCAAAGAGCTTCATCCATGTTTGCTTTTCATTCTAGCTTTCCAACTTGATAATTTTGGTACTTTTGCATGCATGACTTTATTCAAATAATTCAAACAACATTGAAATCACATCAACCCTAGCTTGACGATAACTTCATCCAACCTAGCACCAAGGTTTTCTTCAAGTTTTCTATGTGAAACTACACTCAAACCACATGAATTTCCATGAAAATGAAACTAATATACTGCACAATTTTCGGTTGAATCTAAATTAAAATTTCACCTAAATTAGTAGGCTCACCAAATCTTTCTACAACCCTAGCCTCGCTTTCTCATCAATTCAAAGCTTAAATCTTCTAAATCCATGCATAAACATCTCATAAAAATCACATGAAACTCACTTGGAATTGTAATCAAACAACTTACATACAAATCACACATAAACCATATATAAAAGTCTACAAAACAATAACCTTACCATCCAAAACTCACTTGATTTTATTCAATCCTCTTCCTAGGCTTGTTTACCACCTTTTAGATGACTTGGATTTCATTTAAAAGTGCTTGAAAATGGATGGAGGAAAGCTACTGGTCCAGCCTGACAGGACCCTTCCCAGACCTTATCTAAGCTCTAGTTTGGAGGATTCTGCCGGGCACTTCGACGGACTAATCGAAACCGACTCATCGGATCGAAGACATCCGGGAAGCGAACCCTAACTTTCTTCTCCGGTTTACTCATTAAAACTTAGCGATTTAATTTTTATCGTAACTGGTTGGGAGTGATAAACATTTTCTTTGATTCTATTTCAAAGACATTTATAAAATTTTTGACAGCATAACGACTATATTTTTTATAAAACCAAAATTTCACCTGTATTGAAAATCACACTTCGACTATTTCTGATAATCTCCCAACTTCTATATCCACAAACATGCACCATTCATCAAAAATTCCATAGGCATCAACAATAAACTCAAATACAAAATATGTAGATATGCACCATAGGTAATAAATGCATGAATAATTTACAATTTTACAATCTCCTTATTATTGTAATTCAAATCGTAATCGATTAAATATATATACAAAAAGAATATACAAATGTCTTGCGCAATCGCCCACCTATTAATGTATATGCAAACAAAAGATCGCAGTCTCGTCTGACGGCACGCAATACAAACAAATGAGCTACAAAATAAACAAGGGGTTAGTGCAACAAGGATATATAATATCACATACACTAACATAAGAATTCGTTATTTATTCAAGTTTTACAATTTCTTTAAATTCTTCCATGTGTATCTTTGACTCGTTCTAACCATCACGGGCGATTATAACTAACGCCAACGTGAAGCTTACTAATGTATCTCAATCGCTACATTACGGAATTTACTGCATCGTACGTAGGACGCTAAAACTCATCACTAAACAACTACAATGCGGGATTTTTTGCATCGCAAGAGTAGTGCTAAAACTCTAGGCAATTACAAGCGAAATTTACTGCATCGCTTCGTAGCACTAACTATCAGCTAACCAACTACGCGCGGAATTATCTGCATCGCGACGTAGCGCTATACTTTTCTATAGTCTAGGCGATTACGGATGGAATTCTCTGCATCGTCACGTAACGCTAAATCTCATAACTCTTAAGACATACACATGGGTCTTTCTACTACCTTTCTAGTGTCAAAGCACAAAACTTTCTAGTTTTAAAATCTTGAAAACTTTTCTCATTTCATTCTCATTTTCTTTTATTACTTACTACTATATTCATTATCAACATCAAACATTTACATGAAATTGAAAAAGGTCTTAAGTGGCGAATCACTTACCTTAAGGCCGCGTCGCTCCGCGTCAAGCGTCTCGACGAGGCTCCTGGACGCCGCTCACGTGCTCGTCACCTACATAATACTTCTCATAATTACTAATAACAAACTCAATTCTCAACTATACTTATTTTTCTATATATACCTCCTAACTTATTTTTAATTCAACCGAGATTCTCAAATCCTGATTTTTGTGAAAACGTTTTACTTTTGGACCCCTAAGGATATCCCTACGCGGTCCGTTTACTTGTTTGAGGCCTAAAACGAAAAATCATAATTTTTACTCAAACAGACAGCCCTTGACATAACGCACTGCGACGCGCTACCTGGGACTCCGTTTTCCTTCGTTCTTTTTCCTACAGCTCATTTATCTCACATCCTAGTCACACGTCAAATTTCATTGAAAAATATTATCGGTTGCTAAGTCAAATCTAGAGAAAACTTCCGTTTTGGACACTTTCGGGTGCATTTTAATGCTCGTTTAGTAAACTTTGTGTTTCGGATTAGTGACGCTAGTTTTTCTTCCATAACTAAGCTTCATTTAACTAATAATGACTAACTAAACTCATTTCATGTAATAAAAATTGCATTAAGCTAGCTATTTCACTTCTCAGAGCTCTAACCGCACTATTTTACGTATAACTTACGCAATTTTTATCGGATTCAATCCGTTCCAAAATCTATAGTTTTCTATGGTTCCTAGGCATCATTTGAGGTGTAGAACACTCTCAAATAAGTGAAATAATGTCAGGTTTTCTAGAGCTCAAAATTTGAGCTTGGGAATCATATTTTGCCTATAACATCCCCTTTTACAACTCTAATAAATCTTTAACTTTTCTAATCTCTTTAAGGCTCAAAATTGGTTTCAAAATCATCTAATTTCAAGGTCTAGCTACTGCCCTTCAAGTCTTTAATACATACATAAATCTAATTTGGACATTTAAATGCCCAAATTTCACTCAAAACTTTTATCAATTACTTGGTGTGCATAAAACACCATTTTCGGTTTCTATTTTGAGGGAGGATATAACAACCCATTTACATCATTTTATGGCAGCAATTATACCCAACAAATCATCATTCAAGATTCTAGAATAACCATATGAGGTTCTATCAAGATTTAAAGAGCAATTATCCAACACAAATCCATAATAACAACAATTACACAAGCTGTCACCCTTTTCGTTTCTGTTTCAACAGAGAATTAAAGAAACCAAGTTGAAATCTTACTTGGTTCTTTGCTTAGGGAGTTGAGAAGGGTCTTAGAATGAGGTTTGAGGCTTAGGAGGGCTGGACGAACTACTTTTCCCCCATTTCTTTCCACTGGTCGCCCATTTCGCTGCACCCTGTCACGGTTCTGTCTAGCTCGCGTCTGGGTCTATTTCGCTTGCTGTTTTGTGTGCATTTTGCACGACCAAGACCTGCACCTCACCTTCTTGGACTCATGGCTGACTTGTTTTGGGTCCTTGTTCTACCTCAGGTCATGCCTTCTTCTCCTCTTCGCTGTTCTGCGCGAACTCACGACTAGCACTGTCGTGCGATCCTATTTCTGCGTTGCTGCCTTCTTGCTCGACCAGCAGCTACTTGCCTTCTTGCTGCTGGTTGCTTCCCCTCTTCTCTTCTTCCAGCTCTTCTCTTATGGTTCACGGCTGGCCGATCTTCCCTCTCTTCCTTTCACCGCAGCAACTTCACTCTCTTTCTTTCTCCCGAACTCTCTTGGCTGTTGACTGAATTGTTTGTATTTACTGAAAAAAAATTTCAGCTTAAGTATGGTATATATAGTCATCAACTTATCTTAATTACATCTTACCCCAACTCCCTTTAATTTCACTTCAATCTCATCTCTTTTCTTTGTTTCTCATATTAGCCCATCCATAATTGTTTTCAAGTTAGCTTCCATCGTTTAATTTAATTCTCATTTCATTAGAATTTATTTTAAAAACGCTAAGCTTGTTTTATTGACCTTGACTCTCTCTTTTTAATCGAATTTTAATTCGATTATCCTTTACTAAAATCTTGGATTTCCTAACTTAGATTTTCATTGACACACTACTAAACTTTTTATGATCGACGAATTTCGTCGTATTCTTAAATGAATAAATTTTGGAGGCTATGAAATTCACTCAATTTACTGTAGAGATTGATTTTAACTATCTAATCTCTCTTTTAAAACTAGGAGTTTATCATTTGAGACTAGGGGTTTACACAGCCCCTGGTTCTGCCAACTTTCCTCTCCCTTTCTCTCAATGTTGCTCTTTTGTTTTCTCATTAAATCACTCCACTTTATATAGGTTTTGGATGAGTTAACAAATGCCCTTAATTGTCATCAAATTTACAAGCTTGCCATTGAAGAATGCCCATAAACTAAGCTAGAAATTACTAGTTTGCTGCTAGTTAGAGTTTAAGAAATTCTATTGGTTGAAACTTAAATAATCATTCAATTTTAACTATTCCATTACAATTTAACCATGTCATGCATGCATTCTTTTATGCTCTCTTCCTCTCCCAACATGCCACATGTCATCTTCTCATGCACAATTTCACCCTTTCAATTTCTCAAAAACGCCCCTAGACATATTTTACTCAAATCAATATAATAATGCCCTTTCTTGAAAATTTTCTATGTCATAATTTTTCATGTCAAATTTTAAATAAATTATCATGTCACTTCTCGTATTCGAATTTATCTTAGACTTATTCAAAAATTCTACTAGGCTTTGGTTACTCATCTGGACACTTTAAATTATTTTATTACTTCATAAATAAAGGTAAATTTTACATTGTTCATGTACAGTACTATAATCAAGAGGGTATATTACAGAGAGAGCAGAGTTATCTCTTGATGCCATGTTTAAAGCTTCAACGCTAGTGACTATAAGACTCATGGCTTGGATTAGTGCATCTGAAGTGTCTTTGTTAGTAGATTCTGGGTTTTTGCACAATTTTGTCAATGCCAACGTTTGTTGCAAAGATAAGGTGTAAGGCGATTGCCATAGAGTCAATTCTTGTTAAAGTGGCCAACGCGGATAAGCTCAGGTATACTAAGGTGGTTTGAGATGCGTACATGAATGTATAAGGGGTGCTAATTGTAGCCGGCTTGTATGTTCTATCAATAGTATGAGTAGATGTAGTGCTTGGAAATGCATGGTTGAAGAGTATTGGAAAGGTAATCATTGATATTGAGAACATGAGAATGGAGTTCAAGTTGAGAGGTAAGAAGAGAACTTAGACTGATTTGTCACCCAAAAACATTAAGCAAGGCAACGGTTTGACGATAGAAAAATCCTATAAAGAGGATGGCCACTGCTATACAATAATGAATGCTAGGAACAATTTGGTAAAGCGAAAGGGAGGTCTTCATATCCTACCATTGAGTACAAGGGTATTTTTGAATAACGAGGGAATGATGAGAATCTCGAGTTTCATTTAATTTTGAACTTTTGTTATTTTAGGATTATATTAATTTAGTAGTCATTTCATTTAATTTAGGATTAGTATTTAATTTAAATTAGGATTCTATTTTTGTTAATTTATAATTTTTTTGTTTTACGATTTATTTCCTCATAAAGTTATGCTTTCTAGGAAAGTCAGAATTAATTGCTCATAAATAGGAGATTAACTTAGGATTGATGTTATGGTTTTTGGCTTTTGAAGAATTAGTAAAATATTGCAGATTACTAGGTAATTATCTTGTTCCTTTTTCAGTTTTTCTTAGTTAAGATACTAGGATTGCTTGGGTTAAGGTTGGGTAAATTCTGTTATCTAATTCTAGAGGATCAATTTACGCAATTTTATGAGGAATGTCTTGAGGCAATTTAGATTTATTGTTAGATCTTGAGATAGGTCGTCAAAATATTACTAGAGAGTAGAAATTATGGAATTGGAAATGTTTGTTTGTTTAAATATTTCATACCAAGTGTTAACTATTTAACCTGATGAAATGTGTAGGTTTGTGTGCTTGTGTTTATATTATAATCTTTATCTATTTTATTTTATATTATTTAGTTGGTTCTTTTCATTTAAAACCAAAAATTGCTTTGTAGGTTTTAAAGAGTTTTCTTTAAAAAAAAAAAAAAAAAGTGAATAGATAAAAAAGTTAAAAGATAGGTTACTATTATTAACTTGAACATTTTTTATTTGTTTTATTGTGATTCTAATAGAACTTGTAATACACCCTCCCGATTTCGTTACTGTATATGTACATTTTTGTACAATGTATACAATGTATTATATACCTCCTTATATAATAATAAAGTGAAATTATCATAATAAGATAGGTACTTGAATTTTAGAAGAGCTTCCGAATTGATTGGAGATAACATGGAGTATAAGAATTAGTATGTGATTATTTTCTAAATATAACCGATTAAATTTCTAATTTCAACCCTTTAAGATTAATGTTGTGAAAAGGGGAATGATATTCTTTAGGAAGGCTATGGAGGGAAATATGGGACTTGGAAAGGAAATTGATGGAAGAAATGGAATTTTCTAGAAAGTGACAAAGAAGTAGTTTAAGTATTATGTCAAAAGCATTTTTGGAATTTGAAGAATTTTCTAGATAAGGGCATTTTGGTAAATAAAGTGACATAGTAGGGGTAATATGGAAAAACCTCAAAATGTGGAGATAATAATGAGTTAGTTAGCACTTAGTTGGATTTTAATGGAAGTGGTTAGAATGGAACTAACTTTAGAAATCAACCAATCACAAGTTAGCATTTCTAACCAATGACATTCTTGTGAATTCAAGGTTAGTTTATGGGCATTTAGTAATGACAAGCTTGTAAATTTAAAGAAAGAGAAGGACATTAATCAATCCATCCAAACCTATAAATAGTTAAGTGGTTGTAAGATGAATTAAAAGGAAATAAATTAAGAGAATTGAGAGAGAGGTTCGACCAACACAAGGAACCAGACCAGCTGCTGCATTTGATCCATTTTGAAGCTAATTCAAGTGAATTTCAAGCCATTTAAGAGTTGTCAATAAGGTTAGGAAGGTCACCTAGAAAGATCAAGTGAGTTTTCATTGGTAAGATTCAAGTTCCATAAACATTTCTATGTGAATTGTATGCAACATGTTTGAGAGAAGTTCTAAGTGAGATATATGTGATTTTATTGAGGTTTCTAAGCATAGATTTAGTGGTTTTAAACTTCAAAATTTTGGGAGAATTAAGTTTGGACTTTAGAAATAATTGACAAGCTTACTAATGTGGATGAATTTTTTATTGAAGTTTAAATGAACATTACTTGAGGTACAAGCTATCTTGGCGAGTAAAGTGAATGATTTTAGTGTGTTTAATGGCTATAAAAATTTGAAGGATGATGTTGGATGCATGTCGAGTATTCGGCCATGACTAAGGTTGATACCAATGAATTGATTTTGTAAAATCCAGAATTTCATTTTCCTAGGAGAAATAGTATTTTTTCGAATGAATAGTATTTTTAGATGAATAGTGTTATGCTGAATAGTAATTTTATGTGAATAGTGATTTTCAGGAAACGGAAAATTTCCTCAAGTTTTGTGAGATAAAAATTTTTCGGCAAATAGTATTCCAGATGAATAGTATTTATGTGAATAGTGATTTTCGAAAAATAAACCCCAGACATCATAAGTCCCGGAATAGGATTAGAGTTATTAGAAACTAAAACAGAGCAAAAATGAGTCCGTTTATGTGGATTTTAAGGGTTCTGAAGATTTATCGATAAAAATACCTTTGTTGGAAACGTTGAGAATTTAGTGAGTTTAAAACCAATTAAAATTTTTTGAAGCATGAGATTGAAGGTTAAGACACCTAATTAGAGTATTGCATGATCAATTTGAAAATAGGATGATCATAGAATATTTTTAAAATTTATTAGTATTAAATGAGGATTAAAATTTAAGTTTAATGAATTAATATAAGTTGCATGAAAAGTTAAGAGTTCAAGAAGCATAATCCATGTGCTTATGTGAAGACCAATGGTGTGTGACACATTAAAGTCAAAAAGCAAAGTGATTAGTTGAAATTGAATTAAGAAATTAAATGATTGGTTAGTGGTTAAATGGATGGGATTAAGTGACCAATCAAAAGCTTTATTTTATAACTAATGGCAACTTTGTGATTTTAAAATTTGTTGAAGGGCAATTAACACAATTGGATGAGTAGTATATATAAATGAATGGCCTGAGAGGATGAATGAGAAGTGGGATTCGGTTGAAGCAAGAGCAAAACGTGAAAGTGAAGAGAGAGTAACCGTGAAACCAGGTGCAAACCGAAAGGAAGAAGACTGCAGCCGTGAAGAAAGAAAAAGAAGGAGAAGAAGAAGAAGAGGTCTCTAGGGTGTTCCTCCATCAAACCCCTCATGATTTCCTCAAGAAAAATAGAAAGAAAGTGAAGGTAAGTTGAAGTATTTTCATGATTAGTTTGTGGGTTTTTTAAGGTTTGGTGATTAAATGACTTTTTGATGAAATTATGGCATGATTAAAGTTAGATTATCATATAATTGAGCTTGAAATTGAAGGAAAGCATCAAGAAGCTTTGGGTCAAGAATCTAGTAAGGTAAGGTTAGGGTTTGATATCTTGAGTTGATGAAATTTGATTGATTTTTAGTTTAAAGTTTTAGTTGATAAATTGATGAATTGTTGATGCTTTTGGGTGTGATTATTTAGCTTGAAATGAAGAGGATGGATGAAGTTTGTCATATACTAGTATGTGCATAATTTAGAAAAAGTTTATGTAATGGAATTATTGTGATGGTTGGATGAATTTATGTGAAATTTTAAGTTGATTGAAATGAATTTTCGGAAAGAAAATCAAAGGAATGAGGTGATGAGTAATTATACTAGTGTATGGGCCATTTGTGTTTTTGCATGTGTTTAGGTTGATTTTAATGTTTGAATGAGTTGTATAAGGTTTTGGGATGAATTTAAATTGGTTGGAATCAAAAGAATGAAAGAAAAATTTGAAATGGAAAAGTTTGGAGGTTAATGTGGTTAATGTCAAGAATGAATGTATAAATTGTTATTTCATCCTTTTTATGTGTTTGGATGGTGATTATGATGTGTTTGAATACTTTAGTGCCAAAGAAATTAATTGAAATTGATGTGAGGTTATTGGTGGAAAATAAGGTAAAGTGGTGAATTTATTGAACCTATATATATTGAGTTAGACTAAGTGTTTAATTAGTGCTTGATATGTTGGAAATTAATTAAGTGATTTGTTGGATTTTGAATTGAGTTTAAATGCAAATTAAGGTTAGGAAGTTGGTTGGAAAGATTATGTTAAGAATTGGAATTAAATGGATGCATGACCATTTAAGTTTAAATTGAAGAAATAATGTGATTGGCATTGAAATTGAGTGAAAAAGGTGATGAAATTATGATGGAATGTGATTGTAGGAAGTGGAAGCAAAATCATCAAAAGGAATATTTGGAAGAGTGGTGATATAGTGGTGATAATAAAGTTGTGAGTGGTTATATTTTTATTTAAAGTGTTTATGAGATTTATTGAGTTATAATGAATTTATTTAAATTGTTGTTTAAATACTCCCTTTATATTTATTCAAGTAATCATTTTTATTTTAGTTACCAAGTTTATAATTTTGAATTATTTAAACTTTGGCATGTTAACTCTTTTAGTTTGAAAGCAATTTATTTTAATTGAGTATATATATATACACATATGCAAGAATAGACATGCTAAAGTAGCTTTGAAAGTTAGGCTTTGGTCTTAGAAAAATGAGATTTTAGTTTCAAGCAATAAGTTAAAAGAAAAGAAAGAACTTTTAGTATTATGAAAGGGATTTTAGATGCTTTAGGTTTACCCTAATCCCCAGAAATTACCGGCCAAAGTACCGTATGCGTGTATGGCAAGAGTGACTGGGAAAGTCAATTACTAACTGAGGGGTTGAGTCAAGTCTGTGAGTCGCCCTCTGCACGCATATGGTAGTGTAGATCTGCCGATGTTAGGGAGGATCGCAACCTCAAGTTTTCCCGCAACTGCAACTATACATAGTAGCATCCCCGAGCTCAGGTGGCGATGAGAAATTCCGTCACTATAGAGCTAAGATTTCCTTAGGTTGCCTTTGGCGAGATCAAAAAAGAAAAACACATCAATAGACATAAAGTTTATTAAATCAAAAATTTATTTCCAATTTCAAGAAATATAGAAAAGTTTATAAGAATCAAATTAGTTTTGTAATTTTAATAAAGTTTTAAGAAAATTTCTAGTTTTATAAACTATTTTGGGAGGATATATATATTTTAGAAAATGATATTTTAGTTTAAAAGTTATCCACTCACTGAGTTTTATACTCACCATTCTTTTCATATGTTTTTGAAAAATCCTCCCCAAATACATATACGAGCTATCAATTAAAAAAGGCTCCGTCGGACGTGTAGGTGGCCTAACGCAAAGATAATCACTACATAAGTTTATATTTTAAATTATATATCATGCATCAGAAGTAGATTTTGATAAATATATTTGTAAATTATCTTTTATTTATATATATATCGTGTTAATGAAATTAAATTTTTGTGAATGAAAATTATATTTTTGTGTTTAATAAAGATGATTTGCAAATCATTGATTTCTATTTGAACAATTGTTTGTGATTGGAATTATGGAAACTGATTTGAGGGTCTGAGGCCCAGTAGTGGAGAAATGTTTGTTATGGAAGTGTTAAATTTTCAATTTGCAGGGTGGTATGTTCGGGAAATAGCCGTTATACTGCTCGAATTTTTATAAATTTTTTTTATAAACGATTAAAAAGAAAACAAAAAATTTCCCTGCGTTTCCGCATTAAAAAAAAGTTTTGAAAAGTAAATGACGTAGCTTTACAGGAACTTTCCAGTTGGATTAGATATCCATTGGAGGGCTACTGTGAGGTGGCCGACAGGCCTAGTAAGGAAAGGGGCCTATCAAATTTTAAAGGTTTGATGCAATTATGTGGTGTGTTACATGATTTTGGAATGATAAGTATCAAAGAAATGAAAAGAAAAAGTTTGGATATGGATGGGTGATGCATTCGGCCAAGGTGGGGGAGATTGGGTGAACTTTGTGTTTTGTTGCTTAAATGGGTTAGGAGGATGATAAGGCGAATTTAAGAGGATTAGTGCATAGAAAAATCAAAAGAAAAATGAGTATGTGAAGGAATATGAAAAATGATTTAGGTGAAGGGCATGTTAGGTTTGTAATTAAATTAGGCAAACTAATATTGTAACATGCTCTCCTGGCATTCAAGTAACCCATTAAATTTTATCCTTATATACGGAATAGTAAAGCTATTAAAATATTCGAATCCGGATAAGTAATTAAATTTTCATAAAAATTTTCGAACGGGTCGAGGATAGGTTTATGATTTCAAAATCTCAAAATTAATTAAAACGAACGGACCCGAATAATAAATATAATACTAACGAAGTTTTTGAATTTGAAATTGGACTTTAATAAAATTTCAGATAGACCCGAGAGGATTCCGAAAGGGAAAAAAGATTTTTAGGAGCTTGGAATAACAAAATAATTCAAGTGGCAAGGAAATCATGCATTGATGACATTTGTAAAATATGTGAATGAAATGGATCACAAATGGATAGAGATAAAAATAGATGGAGAGTGACAAATGTAAGGTATGGATTTAATGAGCAAATAATCAAATTTTTGTAAATATAAATTGAAAAAGAAAAAAAATGCATGAAAAACCTCCACCACATATTCGGTCAGCACTCATTCTTTCATTTTTCTTCCTTTACCCGAACTCTCTCATTTTCTCTCCATCTCTTTCGGCTTCACTCTCACTCTCTCATCTCACCCGAGCTCTCTCTTCTCTCTATCTTCCATTTTTGTCTCTCTCACGAGCTCTCTCACTCCCACTCACACACCTTCTCTCGGATCTCTCATCCCTCACGACCTCCACTCTCTCATCCACTCATCTCCTTCATGATAAGCTCACCCCTCTTAAGCATCTCTCTTGGTTTCACTCTTTTTTCCTTACTCAATCTCTCGGTTTTGAAGGGAGTTATCAAGGATCCAAAAAGCTAGCATCAAAGCAAGCTAGTCCAGACAAGAAATCAAGCAAAACAAGTGAGATAAGTCAAAGGTGACTCATGGCCAAACAAAGGGGGCTTGGAGGCTGAGTGCATTTCATGAGAAAGTGATGGTGTTCTTGAAGAAATAAGACTCATTTAGGAAGGTGGAAGCCATTTAGAAGTGTTTCCAACGTTTTCGGAAGGTAAGCTTTAGTTTTCAAAAAATTTTGTTAAGCTTTCAGAAAGGATTTTGTAAAAATATGTTTGAGCTTTAGAAATTACAATCTCATTAGTGTGGAGGTTGATTTGTGGATGAATTTGATGTGGGATTGATTCGAAAATGGATATGTATGTATATATTAGATTCGGCTACTAAGGGGTGTTATGGTTCGATTGGATTTTTAATGGTTTTGATATGTTTCAGAGGTGTTTTGCATGAGTTTAGTGTGTTTTGAATGAGTTGAATGCTTTGGAATGATGATTTTTGGATATGTATACATATTCGGTCATAGGGGTATTTTGATCATTTAAAAATTGTTTCGATTGGTTGACGTAATTTTAGAGACCTTTTGGATGTTAGAATTAGTACAGAAAGTGAAAAAGAAATCGTTGGACATTAATGGATCACTTCGCGATTTAATGTATCCCAATCGCTCGATGATGATATTTAGTAGTCATAAATGAGATTTGCGTTGATTCTTGATGTGTTCAAATGTAAATTGATGTAAAAACGTAAAAAGAATGATGATAAGACCATGTATTGAATTCGGTCAAGTGAGGAAGTGTTGGTTTGAAATTGCCGTTTAAGTTCGTTCCCGTGAATTTAATCTTGAATTAAAGTGTTTATAGTGTTTACATAATTAGAATTGTGAACAACTGTTAAACAAGAGTGATCGAAGCTAAAATGAATTAAAGTATAGTATTTCGAAATATTAGATTGGTTATATAATTTGTTGGAATGACGCGTGAATTTATATTCGTGTGAATTATGTTAGTTGTAGCGTGGTCTAAAAATAGATTACATAAATGTGTAGGTTATTTGGAGGTAAAGTAAAATATTTCATTGGTTAAAGTTAAATAGCGAGCTAGGGACCTAGATGAGTATTCTAACGAAAATATTTTGAATTATTATTTTTTCTATTCATATTGAAATTGTATGTTAATATATATATATATATATATATATTCATTCATGTTGTTGTGATTTGTAAATTGATTTTCATATGATAGATGAGTTTTCGTATGAGAACTAAATTGCATAAATTTTTAAAGTTTGCATGAAATATGAGTTTTAAAATGAAAATGTTTTATAGCATATGGTATGTTTTCCGTTATTTCTGGTATTGGTACAGTACTCTTAAGCGATGAGTGATTCCATTTGGGAGATGATGTAGGATTTTGCTCCCCACAGATATATTATGAGCTAGCTTACTACTTGAGACGATATAGGATTCCACTCCGTAGCGATGTAGATTCAGCTACATAATATCGGATATATATGGCCTGAGATGATATAGGATTCCGCTCTGTCATACCTTTATTTTAGAATACCATATGGATTGAAAATGACAATGATTGACCTGTTTTATGTAAAATTTTTTAAAAATATAAATTGTCATCACTGATATGTTTTAATAATAAGGAAAGTGAATGAAAGTATGTGAAATATCGTATTACTCACATTTCATTATTTGAAAAACATTTGAAAGAAAATGTTGATATTAGAAAAAAAAATTTTCAATATATTATTTCAAATACAATTTATAATGCATATGTGGTTGTAAATGATTATTCATGTTTTATGTTATATATGGTTCTCAAATTATTTAATTAGATTTCTACAGCATGATTTTAGTTACAAAATGAATTTACCAAAATGTTTAAGGAGGAAACTCTTGAAATGGTTTGAATAGAAATACCTAACACTCACTGAGCCTATTTTGTTCACCCTTAGTTCATTATTTTTAAATAAAAACCTTCCAGGTTCAAGTACAGGTGCAGAAGTTCAAACCGCAGGGACCTCACAGCAGGAGTAGGCATATTTTCCGTCGGGCGCAGTTGTGACTTTTGTTTATTCATGTATGAAATTATGTTTTTAAAGCATGAGAATTATTTCATATGTAAATATAGATATCACTTTTGAAATTATTTATATATATATACATATGTTCATACATATAATATTTCAAAGTTGAAATTATTTTGAACCAATGCATGTTTGAGATTGTTTGTGATTTGTGAAAAAAGGGCCTAAGGCTCACTAGTTGAGAAATGAATGATTTTGAATTGCATAGGTCTTTTAAATGTGATTTTACAAGGTAGTATTTTTTTAAAAACAATCGTTGTGCTGTTAAAATTTTTACAAGATTCTATTTATAAATATAAATTTTAAATTGAAAAAGTTCCCACCCAAATTCTATTGGCAAACAAACTTTAGAAAAGATATTTAAAATGGATTTTCAAAATATAGTTTTAAAAAGGCTTAGCTTCACAGGAGTTTTTCAGCCATAGAGGATTCCGATTAGAAGGCTACCGTGGGGTGTCGAGCGGGTCGTCTTGAGAATAAGAGTCAGGGCCCATCAAATATTGTTTTAAATTGATTTGGTGATGAGTATTTTATTAAAGTAGAATGTGAATTGTAGGTGAAAGGGAGCAAAGGAGAAGCATTAGAAGGCATTCTAGTAGCTTATGAAAAAGTGAGTAAAATCACAAAATTTTCTTCAAGATTGATACATTAATTCCTTACATTTTTATATTTGTATAAACTATTATCAATTTTACTAGTTCTGAATATTTTATTGTTTTAAATTGATAGAAAACTGTTTTATATGTGAAATTGTAGAATCAATGACTATTTTATGCTTTAGATGGATTTCGTGAAATGTACTTTCAAAATTTTAGAAGATATAGAAGAAAAGATGCAATATCGAAATGTGTATATGAAGAAAGCTATTAAAAAGCTAATAATATACCCGAAACCCATGAAGACCCAACTTATAGCTTTGTATAGTTAGACCCAGTCGGTATACCCCGCAATGTATGGCTAGTATTGGGAAGGGCACGTCGCTAACATCGATGGATTTAGTCCATTGAGTCTAGTGTGTCACCATTTACATGTGTGGGGTATTATCTTACTCTACGTATGTAATATATGAAATATATATCTCTGCTGCGTAGTAGTAGGATGTCTTTATAGCATTGTCACGTTGTGCGTTGTTAGTATATTTGCCTTGTGACTAGTATCTCACATTGTGCGGCTTTGGGTCGGTCGTCATGTGATTATAGCCCTTGGGTTCTATTAGTATGATTTTAGAAAGAAATTTTGCTAGTAGATATGAATTTTAGAAAAATGATACTTGAGTTATCACATGAAAGTTTATAAACCATTTTACTAGTTTGTAATCTCATTTTAGTACGAAAACACATCGAGTTTTATATATGAAAGCAAGTTTTTAGAAATGGTTTACTAAAATTTAAAGTTTATGGTTTTACAAAGAAAAATGCTTAGGAAATAGAGATTTTCACTAAACCATTTTTGGGAGGTAGTTTAAAAGAGAACCAATTTTAAATTAGAAAATATAATACACTCACTGGGCTTGTTAGCTCATTTTTCTTTGTTTTTGTGTTTTATTAAAAATCTCCCTAAGTGCAAGGACGTGTGATCCAGGTGTTCATTCTCCTACGTCAGATTAGGTGGGCGGAAGAAAATCGATGCTCTATGAAATGATTATTTTGTATATTTTAATGTGGACATACTCATGTGTAAATTACATTTTGGGTTGTAAATGGATTTGGAAAATTATCACTTGTGTAATAACATATTTTGGCTATGTACATGAACCCTTTAAAGACTCCTTTATGCACTTAAAGTAAATATTTATATTTTGAGTAAATGTTCTTGATTTGAGTACATGAAAATAAATGTAGATGTTAAAATGATTTTATTATATCAGATTGATTGATGATTTTGTTACATGAGATTGATTGCGGCTAAGGTTGATGTGAGATGGATCGGAGGTCCAATTGGTAGCGAAGAAAATGCATGAAAATCTAGAAGTATGAATTTTCCTTGTTATAGGGTGGCATAGCTAAATAAATAGTCATTATGTTGTCAAATTTTTGTTAGGAAAAATTGATTTTTGAAAAAAGGCTAAAAAAAAAAAAAAATTGCAAACCTTATGTTTAGTATTAATTAATAGTAAGGGTTCGCTCCACGAAATCTTTTAAGTGATGCTAGCTATAATCTGAAAGGGTTCGTGGGGTGCCCGGCGGAATCACTAGATTGCACTAGGGAGAATTCAGATTAGGTCTCGTCAGACTTGGTTAGATAAATTGGGTATATAAAATATAAGTACTTTATGAGCAGATAGGGAACTATTAAGTTGGGTGCTCATAATGATAATTTAAGTTTCATATTATGAAGAATCCCTTGGAAAGGTAAAATATCGTGAACAGGACCTGACTTTCTTTTTTTTTTTTTTTAATTAAGTGAATCACTCTTGACTGTTAATTTTCCATCTAAAATGTTTGCAGTTTTTATCCAAAATTGTGAAATAACTAAAATACCCTTATTAAGATTCTATATAATCCCTACTATACCCTTCAAATTTATTTAATAACTAAAATATCTTTTAAATTATTAATTAATAATAATATTAAATAAAAATTAACACAAAAATTCAAAAAAATAATTAATTATCTCCATTTCTCTTATTTGTCTTCGTCTTCCATCTTCTAAATCAAACTAATTCTGATCTCATTTCTTTTCTTTGTTCTCTCTCATCTTTTTTTTTTTTTTTTTTTCTTCTGGATTTCCAAGTCCTAGAATAGAAATGATTTTTGGAACCTAGAAAGTCATTTCTGGGTTTCCAAATGGAAACTGAGAAATGAGATCCAGCAGAAAATGAAAAAGAAAAAAGGTGAATAAAAAAAAAAAGAGAAAAAAGATGAGAGAGAATGAGAGAAATCTGGAAACCCTAAACCAAAGTTAAAAATCAAATCAAAAACTACAAATCTTTCCACCAACACATTAAAACCAAAGATTGTCACCAACACCACTCAATCACTAGCAAACATCACCACCAGACTTAATCACCAATACACACATCATGACCACTCAATAACCCAAAATTGAACCTAATAGTCATGTGTTTGAACTGGATGTTTGAATCCAAATGGCAATTTGGGTTCGAAGTCGTTCGAACTTAGATCGTTATTTGGGTTCAAAAAGCCAATCGAACCTAGCCAAAAATCAATTGTAGAGGAGGAGTAGAAGATTTTGTTGGAGAAAATAAGAGAAGAAGAGAGTGTGGTGGACGAGTTTTGTTGCGGAGTTGTATGTGAGGGTAAGGTGATATCGACACCTTGCATGATAAGCTCTAGTGGTGGTGAAGTGATTAGGAATTTGGCGTAGAACTGGTGGTGGTGAGGTTATTATGGATTTAAGGTAGCCAACTGGTGGTGGTATATTTTATATATATATATTTTTTTTTTCTTTTAATTTGATTTCAATTTTTATTTAATTATTAATTTTTTTCAAAATTTTTATTTAATTTTATTAAAATAAATAAAATTACTCATCCAATTACCATTATACCCTTTAAATCTAACACCAACCAATTTTTTTAATTGGGAAGGGGCGGTTTACCTAGTAAAAAAAAAAGAGGGCTATTCATAATTATTTTACTTTTTAGAGGAGTTTTCATAATATCCCTTTTCAAATATTGTGTTTACATATAAAATGAGTGTGTAAATTTTGTTTAGGAGTGAAGAAGGGTACTATTAGCATTAAATTGGATGCTTTTTGATGTACACATTTTTGTACCTATTTTAGGCCCTTAATCCTTGTTCTTTTATCTTGTGTCTAGAGTATTTTATTTTATTTGATGAGTTTTGTATAATGTTTTAGGTTTATTTGTGTTGCAAGGTGGTTGAGAGCCAAATTAGCATTTTAGGCTTACTTTGGTTAAATTTGATTGACAAATAGATTTTCAAGCAAAATGATAGTCTATCTTGTGAGAGAGCTTAAATCCATCAAATTAAAGCTACAGATATCTAGTTTTCACATCCATTAATAGTTCTTGAATCAAAGTTTTCTATAGAAAGTTATAATCAAAATAATGCTCGAGGGTCAACCTGTGGCAACCATATAGGTCAATGCTGACTGTAGCCAACATTTCTACCAACTGTGACTACCATGGTGTAACAATTGTGGAGGTCAACCCATGAGTTGGACAGAATTTTTATGCAATTTTTGAAGGGCGGTCTTATCATGCTTAAGAGTTCCCACCCTATTAATACATAATGAAGAGATGTTCACTGTAGCCCTCATTAGCCTCCCTTTGAGAAGAGTCTGCACCATTCTCATTCTCTCTCAAACCACCATTCAAGTGGAAAAACACACACAAAAATGTGTTCATTGCTACAAGTTCATAATCATTGACAACAAGCCACTAAGGAAAGAGAGCAAAGTCTTGATAGAGACGACAGATTTCAAGATCATTAAAAGCAAATCTGATGGAGTTTTAGAGTGTTCTCTTTCGATGTTTTGCTTGTACTTGTTTTTAATTAATTATGTGTAACTAAACTCATTATTAGGGAACCAATGTTGTGATACTTTGACTATTCTTTTGTGTAGTTCAATTCCATTCATTCCTAGCTTATTTTGCATATCATTATTTTCATCATGGTCCTAAAAATCATTATTCACTAATCGACTAATAAGACAACAATTAGCTATTTAGTGATTACTTTATGAGTAATGGACAAGTACTATTTTGAGAAAAAATTATTACTTTTTGAAATATGAAGGTATAAACTGATATTTCTTTAAATATTATAGGCCAAAAGTCGGATATTAATGTAATTTTATCAAACTTTAGGAGAATTTTATGTAATTTCCCATATACATACATATACACGGGCATACATACATATATATAAACACACAAACCCTTATGGATGAAAACTCATATATTAATGTAATTTTATCAAATCTTAAGGGAATTTGTGTAATTTCCCATATACATACATACATATATATATATATATATATATATATATATAAAAATACACAAACCTTACCACATTTTTCACACTCCCCTTTTATACCTTCTCTATTTTTTTCACCACCGAACACACCTTCCTCCTCACACTCCCCTCTCATCCCCTCGCCGCTGCTCCATTATGCCTATGACCCTTCTCTCTTTCTCTCTTTCTCTCTCTCATTCGCGTTGCTCCACATCTAGTTATTATTGACCATTATTGACTGGTTTAGGGAGATTTGTGTTATGGTGGTATTGGTGACTGGTTTTATTGATGGTGGTGAAGGATTATTAATTTTTTTTTCTTTTTAGTGAGAAAATGGTAAAGTCTGTTAAGTTTTTTTTTTGGTGACTGATTTGTTGATGGTGATTGGTTTTTTAATGTTGGATGGCTGATTCAACCTTAATCAGACCAATAAGATGTCGGTCAGCGATTAATCATTGATTATCGATGACTTTTGGAACAATGATTATGATAGAGTATGAGGGTTTCTAAATTCAACATTCGTATTGAATGCTTAGGCGTTAAAGAGTATTTATTAGGGTTATTTGTATAGTCTAATGGACCATGAATTAATGTTAATCTAATTGTTCATGTTGTTAAAAAAATAGGTTAAATCTATTATTGTTCATGGGTTCTATGACAACATATGTTTTTAGGGGGTCCTAGTATGACATGTTACGAATTTACAGTTTATATACTGAAAACGACTAAACTCACCATTAGGTATTAGCAACTGATATTCTTATTGGGTTTTGCACATTGCATGGAACGGTCGTTGGAAGTGAAGTGGGTGGAAATTCAGGGTTCATTCTTGTGACCAAATCAAAAAGATCTGATAGTAAGGATTAGGTTAAAGAATTGAATTATACATGTTTAAAAGATCAAAGTAGATCTAGCATTAAGGACCTAACATTCCATATAATTTGTTTCGTTTAAAGGATTGAAATTGTTTGCTTTGCATTAATTTAGTTTAATTTTCAATTAAATTCTTCTCAAATCATTGTTTTAATTCACTACAGTCATTGCACTAAAATGTGGTGCAAGTAACGCGCGAACTTTCTGTGGGACGATCCTACATCCATTATACTATAACGAATGTATGGTCTTATAAATTTAAAATAAAAAATCACAAAAAGAGACCATCACTTTTAATGATGGTTTAATGTTTAAATTTTAGATATAGGTGTACTTATAAAATGAGTGTGTAAATCAGATTTATCAGTGGTATGATATCATTGTCTTATATATTAATATTGATAATAATCATCACAAAACATGTATTTGTATTTCTCCTAAAAAAACATATATTTGCAAAACGTTAACTACGTACATATAATCTTGAAAACATAATAAATCATAGTGATATTATTAAACTAGCCCTAGAATCCAAAGTAATATCAATCAGTTAAGTTCTTAAAAGATTGCCTAAATTAACCACTGTCCATATTTCTATTTAAAAGTAACTTTTCCAACTATAAAGTCACATTTAAACTAATGTGAAAGGGGAACATAGTAAATGGACTTAATGAATTAAGCATGAATAAATATAAATTAATAATATGGATGCCAATTAATAATATTTTTTTATGGCTAACACAAGCCTAAGAATCAACTGAGAACAAGTAAGAGTTAATCCTGAGGCATAGCATAGGGAACAATTCCCATATAGGAAGGAGCATCCCACATAGAGTGGGGGGTGGGGAAAGGGGTGAAGGTGGTAACCCATGCATTTTATTGGTATGAGGAGGCCTTAATAGGTGTAGAACCCATGCACTATGGCACAAGGGTTAGTGTGTTAAACTAACTAGACCACTGCCCAACTGCATCAACTAATAATTGTTATTTAGTAGTCTCATCGTCAGTATTTAACACAATTTCAGCTTTATCAGCACCATTATCACAATTTCATATTCATTATCACTGCCCATTATATCCATCATCACCTTGCATTAACTCCACCATGACTACTGTTCATCTCTATCCTTCATCATCACCATCACCCCTAATTACCTCTCATCACCTTCTATCATCACCCTCATCATTACCTCTCATCACCATCCATTATCATCCCTCATTACTAAGATAAAGATTAATAAGTTTTTCTTCCACAAATTAAAAACACAAAATATTAGCAATTATTTTTTAAATTTCTACCATCCATTAAAAAAATTTTAAAATATAGTTTTTTGAAAAATTAAAAACAAATTAGAGCCAGAGATCCCTAATGAGATCTTATCATGCATTAAAATTAATGGATCGTATTTCTACCTATTTGGAGACCTTAAAGACCTTGAATGTTTCTGTATTAAAGATGGAGACCTTGAAGGGCTAGATACTAATCTGGTTTTCCATTTTTGAAGATGGAAACTTAGGTTGTGGGTCTTCGCCTTCAAAGATGGAGACTCGAAACCTAAATAGGTTTCCATCTTCGTAATGGAGACCTAAAGCCTCGGTCTTCTTTCTTCACCAACGATGAGTTGTGATAGAGACCTAAAGCTTAAGTTTCGAGTCTTCTTTCTTCGTTGGTAGTGATTTATGACGGAAACCCATATTGAGGGTGAGAGGGAAGAGAGAGGAGAAGGATAATGAGTTTGTGAAAAGGAAGAGCTAATTAGGGTTTTTGAGTTCTAATAAAGGGTGGTTGTCATTTCCAATCTCATCTTG
Source organism: Litchi chinensis (assembly GCA_019925255.1). Lineage (NCBI taxonomy): Eukaryota > Viridiplantae > Streptophyta > Magnoliopsida > Sapindales > Sapindaceae > Litchi > Litchi chinensis. Next base: position 21,404,203 of record CM034463.1, on the reverse strand, counting down.
GGGTAAAATGGACATTTCGTGCACTTTGTTATATAAAAGTTAACGGAAGGGGGTCATCTTATTAGTAGTTTGAAATTGAGGGGATAATTTGGGGGTTATTTTGAAAACATGGATTGGTTTGATATTACTACGGATTCCAGGGGATATTTCAATAATATCCCTAAATCTGTCAAGCTTATTTAATTCATTTAATCAAAATTTGTCTATCCTTTGTTCATGAGTTTTTTTGATGATCAATTGAATGCTACCTTTCATTAAAGAATATATAACAAAAAGAAAGATGTGTGGCGGTATATTACTGAATTTTTTTTTCTTCCAACAATATATATATATGTCGTGGTTCTCTTAAGAAGGATGATGTCAAAGCCAACCTTCAAGCCAAAACTAATAGTGTTGATCACACGTGCCTTGCCTAAGAACTATGATAGTGATTTTCATGTTTTTAATCCCCTCAATAATAAGATTTATTCACTGTACACCCTTTATAGTATAACGAATGCAAGATCGTCCCACAAGAAGATCGTGCACTTTCCATGTTGATATTTAAAGTGACATTTGCAAGAAAAATTAAAAGAAATATCATTTAATTGAAAAAATGATTGAAATTACTAGATAGCAAAAATTAAAGAAACTAGATCTACTACTAGCTAAACAGACTCAAAAAACAAATCAATGAAAAATTAACGTTAGGTCCCAGTATCAAGCAACTTTGACAATTAAATCTTAAACTCAGTTGTTTAATTGTAATCTTAACTAGCGAGAATACTCAAATTGGTTCAACGAGCACATTCACTTTAATCAACACACAATTATATACCATTAAATACCAACAAATATCACAATTGCAAATTAATAATGAATCTATTCATTCAGTCGCAAATAAACCTAAATTTCTAATCAAACACACTTATATAGGTCAATCCATGCATTCAATCAGAAAACCTATCAATTTATTAGTAACTCAATCATATAATAATTATGATAATCAAGCTACTGTTTATTCGGGTTATTATCATGCAACAAGACATCTCCCTTAACATATAATAACTAATAAAAATATATTCAGTAAGCACACGAATGAATAACAATTGAATTTTATGTGAAAATTTCAAAGTTTACATAACACTAGTTCCTAACAAGTAAATCTATAACATGATTAAATTTATAAAGCAACAATAGAAACAAGAGAAGAAAACACCCATGAGCACAATCGAATGAATTGGTCCTTTGATGATCTTCAATGGTCTTCTTGGTCAAGACTTTGTAATCTCACTGAATCCTTGCTGAAAACTTAGTTGAATAAATGGAAAACCGATTTGAAATGTAGTTAGAGTGTTTCTTGAACATAATGAAAGCTAGGGTTTTTTCCTCTTCACTTAAGACGTGCATGGCATAGTTTAAATATGTGTGAAACTTTGAAAATGGACAAAGATAGAATTGCCCTTGAAACCCTCGTGAAACTGAGCTTTTGGTACATGATGCCACTTGAAAGTGGTGCCACAGGGGCCGCAGGTGATCATAGAGCCATTCTTTTGAGTTGAGAATATATAATTTTAGGAAGGATACACTTATAATATAATATTTTAAAAAGTAATGTTAGACTTTCTAAAAATTTTATTCAAATCTATGCCCAAATGATATGATACGTAAGTTGTTAATGTTTTATAATCATAAGATAATATGATAATTAATAAGATATGGACAACTTATATGCCACATCATTTGGACATAGATTTTGATAAATTTTTTGAAAAATCTAGCATTACTCCTTTTTAAATATCATTTAAGTGATCTATAGTTATGTTAAAATTAAGAATTCTAACTTTTTTTTTTCTAGATATAAGTAGAAAAAACAAAACATTGCTAATCTTACTTCTCAAAAATTAAACTTTTAAGATAGCTTCAATGTATTTTCCTCATTCTAAAAAATGTATATATTAATTTGTTTAAGATTTGAATAAATTTATTACATTATTGCATAAGGTCTTATTTGTTTGCCAGGCTACGACTAGGTTTGGACAATTTTTTTTGTCCAAACCCATATTTAATCCAACCAACCAACCTTCACTGATTTATCCAAGCTCTCATTTATCCCATTAGGCCTCATGTGGTGCACGTGATAAGATTATATTATTTATGTGGGATTAGATTAGATTAAATTTGATAAGATCGGATTGAATTAATTTAAATCTTTTCTCATTTGATAAAATATAGGATAAGATTAAAAATAATGGGTATAAACTTGGATTTTAAAGAAATTTCTTAGGGTTTTTTTTTAAAAAAATTTTGTAAAAGTTATATTAATTTACACCATTTTCCGCCATTTCCAGATGCTCCTTAAAATTAGAAAATCGTAGAACTGCCAACCCCTAACCTTTCTCCTTCTTCTATCCTTCGTATCGAGCCCCTCCTCTGTCATCCCTCCATCAGTCCTCACCTCCACCGCATGTCGTTCCGTATTAAGCCCCTTTCTCTCATCCATCCACAGCTTCTCACCTTCGCCACGAAGTCATATCTCTTACTCTCTACCGTCATCTTCATTTCGTCTCTAAATTTACACTGAGTGATGTCATTTTCAGAGTTGTTTCCAGTATTGTTTCCAACACAATCTCATCGAACTTGAAGGCGACGTGATCACTATTGTTGATGTCTAATTGGACGTGGATGTAGCGATGTGATCTTATCGAAGAATACATCGAGGTCGGTGAAAGATGAGAGGTCTGGTGGGAGAAAGTTAACCCACCATTTCAATAGTTGGATTTATCCCACTCCAGTGAGATAAAATTGTGATGGGTTAAATTTATCCAGCCTCATTTATCAGCATCAAACATGGGTTTGGATAAAATTTAATCTAAACGCAGTTTAATCTCGACAAACAAATAAGGCCTTAGAGGGGTTTACTTAAATCAATTGAGCAAATGAGTTAAATTTCTCTCATCATCCCCAACTCTACCAACACCTCTCTAGCTCCGACAGCACCTTGCCTCCTCCTTCCTCGCAGTCGCCTCTGCTCACTTCTCTATCTCATCCTCACGCTTCTTGGCAGTATAACTTGCCTCCTTTCGCTTTGCCTGATAGTGGTTATCTTTTCTCCATCGCCTCCCTCCTTCACTCTCCTTCTTCTCTCTCGCCTTCCTCTCCTCTTTCGTTTCACGTTTCTTGGTAGCGATTGATGGATTTTGATTTATTTATTTATTTATTATTATCTTTTTTGTTTAGAGAGTTTAGGGTTTTCAAATCATTGCTGCAATTGAAGGATTTAGATTTTTTATTTTTGATTTAGTAGGTTTGTTGCAATTGATGGATTTTAGGTGTTCGAATCGTTGCAACTGCCGAAGATTTAAAGAGTTTGACTTTTTTTTGCAAAGTTTCTAAAAATTTTATTTGAAATCCAGGCTTTTATACACTATTTTTAATTTCATCCTACATTTCAACAAACATAGTCTTATTTTTAAATTAATTCAATTCAATGTAATCTCATATAAATAACCTAATCATATCCCATGCACCGACCTGGGTCTAACTTAATCATATTTGCACCGCAATGAACAAAGTCTTCTCACAGTTTATTACTGATCTTCATTTCATTGATTACAACGTAAAGCACATGTTAGGCAGCCATTGGTTAGCCTGTCTACGATGTTACTACAGACCATCTGCTACAACGGCGTCGTCGCCTGTACCACGGTTGGCCCGTAGTGCCCTTGTTCTCAGCCACTCCACCATGTCTCCAAAAACCAGCTCAACATTCTCCTCCGGCTCACCAATCATTTGGTGCCACATGCCCGGGTAGATCTTCAACGCCTTGTCCGCACTCGCGGCGCGTTTGTACAACTCCTCCACGCATGCTGGATCACACACCACATCGTCGCCACCGTGAGATACCAACAGCGGAACTTTCACCTCTTCAAACCTCGCTTGAAGATCCCTGCACACGCGCATTAACTCGTAAGCCGTCGCCGCGCGTGGCCTACCCACCGGCCTCCTCGGACTCGACAACGCCAGCTTCCTCTTCCACTCCTCCTTGAACGACACATCCGGAATCGATCCACGCGTGGGAACCACGCGCCACGTAGGGAGCAGCCATGCCACTGTGAAAAGAAGGTGTTCCAATGGCCATGGAGGCTTGAACTTATCACTGATCCCACACATGGCGCCATTCAAAACCAACCCACTCCACGCGCCCTTCTGACGGAGAGTGATGTAAAGTGCTATCGCACCACCCAAAGACTCCGAGTACAAAAAAGCAGGCAAGTCCGGCGCGTATCGCGCACGGAACGAATCGAAGAAAGCAATTGCGTCGTCTACGACGGGATTGATGTCTGGAATATGAGCGACGAGTCCGTCGGAGAAGCCATGGCCTTGGTGGTCGATAGCACACGTGGCGAAGCCTGATTGGGCGAAGAGGATGGAAGTTAGCTGGACGATCCAGCTGGACTCGCCGGTGAAGCCATGGACCACGCAGAGGACACCGACGACTTGGCTGGGAGGGAGCGGGGTCCACCACTGTGTGAAGAGCTTGAGGCCACGTGAGTTGGTGATGAACTCGGAGGAGTGACTCACTGAGTGGCGGGCGTAGAACTCTTCGGGAGTGAGGGAGCCAAATAGGCTCTGGTCGTTGGCTTCAGCCACCGGATGTTTGGGCATTTTTTGGGATTATGAGAATCCGCAGGATTTCTTGTTGGTATGGTTTCAGTTGAGACGCTCCACTGCTACTTATCGTTTCTTTTGGAGACTTCTATATGATGCTTCGCGTATTACAGCTGTTATGGTGATACGCTCCTGATATTTTGACGTCAATGCCATTTATCAAACGAAAGACTGATAATTTTATCCAATAATTATATTTACTAGATTGATTGTAATAATATTTATTAAAATCAAATCGATGATTATAATTGTTAAATAATCTTATCCAATTAATAAAATATTTAAATTATAAGTGCAATGATATAAAATTGATATCGGTTATGAGGATTGTTATAATTATTATTATTGAAAAAAGATAAACAAATCAATAATCACAATTTATCAAAGTTGGTAAGTATTAATAGCCTACCATTATCAATTTGACTATCCATTTGGAGCAAAAAATTATAATGACTCTATTTGTTATAAATAAAAATAAAAATTTTAATATATGAAGATATCGGTATATCACCTTTCAAAATTTTGGAGAATATTTGAATCCAAATTTCTTTCATGAATATTAAGCTCTATTAATGGAGATCAAATATGGTTAATTATTAAAATAATTTATGAATAAAAGAAAATAAAAGTAATTCAATAAATGATAAAATGAATTTGATCTAGTGATTTATCTGTTACACGTAAACTAAAAAGATGGTGAATTTTAATCACCTCTCCCTCCCAAGCTTGAAATAATAATAGTAATAATAATAAATTACAATTTGTTGACGTTTGAAGATGGTCAATACCCGCTTGAGGGTCGAAATCTTGCCAATGGAACGATTTGTATGAGGCCGACGATGAAGACTATGTCAGGCTGGGGGTGAAAACCACGCTAGGTAACCCCTTTTGGCCTCTGAGGGTCGCGTTCGGAGTTGAACCTGCAACCTTATAGGTGTTTTTGGGTTGACAACTCCTACCACTAAGCTAATAAGCTTGGTGGTAGGAGTTGTCAACCTAAAAAAACTTATAAGGTTGCGGGTTCAACTCTAGATGCGACCCTCAAAGGTCAAAAGAGGTTGGTGGTGAAGACCATGCCAGACTTAGTTTGGTGGTAGGAGTTGTGCACTCAAAAAACCTATATGGTTGAAGGTTCAATTCCAGATGCGACCCTCAGATACCAAAATGGGTTGTCTGACGTGGTCTTCACCCCTAATTCGGCATGGTCTTCACCGCCGGCCCCATATAAATTGTTCCATTGGTGAGGTTCTGACCCCCAACCGGGTGTTGACCATCTTCGAACGTCAACACAATTTGACATATCTTCATCCAAAATTTTGAAGGAGATATGAACCTATATCACAATTTGCATTAAAATCCCTACTAACGAAACTTGGAAGATCTCCATTGATGGAAACTGAGACCACAATCTCTAATAAAGATTATCACCAGTTTCTAGCGATCTCTTTTAAAGTAGATTTTGTTCTCCATTAATTGAGATATGTTCCTAGATATCCTCAAAGAAGATCTCATTTATTTTTCAATTTTATTTTTTTATTGATATGGGACGTTATGATAATGAAGAAAAAAATTTTCTTATGTGCAATATTGTAATGAAATTAGTAGGATGTCGAGCATTTTTTTAAGTAATTTGAGAAGACTATGATGACGTTGAAGACAATGATGAAAAGAACTTGTTTTGTAAAACATGACGAGGAAATCAATCCTTAATGTATTTTAGATTATAAAATTATTATTTAATTAAGTTATTTCAATTTCTGTATGGTGTGGCATGTTATTTTTTGATATAGCAATTTTTAATTCATTTATATATTTTTCACATGTAAAAGGACCTTTTACTCACAAAGTGACAAAATCATCGATTAACTATGCAAAGCAGGGGTGGCTCAATGGTATAAGATCACTGCTCACCAAGTCTTGACTTCCAGATGCTTGGTTCAAGCACACCTTTCACTTGATATATAGGTAGCTTTCACATGCTATGTGAATTGTCTTATCCTACTTTTGAAAGTAGAGATTCAGATTATATTTTAGAGTCCTATCTCGACTGTTTTCAATAGTATTATAATATAATGTTAGTAATAAAATAAAGTAATAATAATAATAATCGATTAACTAAAGATGGTCCAAGTTGATCAAGTGCGAATTTCCATAAATTGCAATTATTGAACCATTTTTGTCTTTGTGATTTGTCCCTCATTTGCCGTTTCTAGACAAACAAATATATATATATATATATATATTTTAAGAAAAAAAAGAAAGTTAGACAAACAAATATCATCATACAATTAAAATGATTATATTTACATTAATGTAATATTTACTATTCATTGATGAATATAATGGAGTATGGACCAATAGTGCCATTACATAAGATAGTCTAAGATTATGAAAAATATTAGTTTAAACATTGTCTAGCTTACATAATTGAAGTAAAATAAGATTGATCCAACAATAGATCTCTCACACTTATGCCATAAGATCATAGGTTTGAGCCATGTCTCATTCCTCTAAATTTAGAATTATTTTTTATATTTAAAATATATATATTATAAAACCATTTTACTAAAATTATTACTTCATTTTTTTTAACTACAACATCACAACATCGAACCATTCATGTGCTTTGAATCTAATGATTGAGATAATTGTTAAGATATCATCAATTTTCAACTCTTAAATTAAATCAAAATGGTTGGTTGGATATTGAAATTAAAATTTTAATTAAGTCATAATGTAATTAATCCAACCCTTATTAAAATGATATATATTTTTAAAAAAATTAGTCGCCAATATGTTTGAGTGGTTTACAAAATTTTCTTTAGATCTCACAAAAAGTTCTAAAATTCTTGAAAGTCACTCTTAAAAGTTTTTAAAAATACTATGTTAGAGTTGTTTAAAATGATACGTACATATGTGAAATTAATTATTATTATTTTATAGTAGGATCATTGTCAACCAAGATAAAAACATTTATTTTTGAAAACTTGTAATTACAAGCAATTTATAATTGTATTTACGAAAATTTTCTAACTATTATCCCAAAGCTTTCATCCCAATCATTAAAGGAAAAATAGCATTCAAAATGTATCATGTCATTCTTTTCATTGCTGAATTAAAATGTATCATGTCATTCTTTTCAATAGGCTAGGGGGCCGTGGCCTTGCTCCCAAGACAATTTAAAAAATATACCTAAAATAATCATTTACCGTTTATTTGTTTTTTTTTGAATTTTTATTTGTCATTCTCTTCATTTCTCTATTAAAATAATTAAAAAAAATAAGTAATTTAAGTAAAAAATTTGATGTAATAATTGACAAAGTGCAGTATTACTTAAATCAGAAATCAAGTGGCTAACAGAAACTTAGCCCCACTCCCAAAATAAATAGAAAAATATACTTAAAAATTACGCATCTACCATTCAATTTCCTAAAAATGTTTTGTTATCTTACTTAATTTTGTAAAATTTTTACTTCACCTCTCATATATTTTAATGGATTAATATTTAACTATCTTATTGATTGAATAAGATTAATTATTAATAATAAATCTTGAATTGATTGTATAAGTTAATAATCTTACGCAGCCAATCTGATAGCCAAATTCATGTTTTATATTTATATTTTAGTAGGTTCTCCTCCCAAATAATTTTATTTTCTCTGGCTCTGTTCAAATGAACAATACCCCTCTTCACTTTAAGATAAACAAAGGACCACCTAATAGATAAGGGCCACATAGGCGCAAATAATAGTAAATCAAGATGGATCTACCTCATAGATAATGATTATATATGAGCAAACTAGTAGTGGATCATCTGATCATAGACAAGGACCAAATATGAGCAAGCTATAGTGAACCATCGATCTGGTCAATCCATTAACAAGTAGGACTGGCATAGCTTTATATATATATATATATATATATATGCTATGCTATATAATTACATATCCATAAATCAGCCATTAATTGCCATCTAATCAGTTTTGGTGAGTAGCGTGGACATAGAAGTTAGAGATGCAATCATATTAAATGTATCACTAATAAAGGAGATTAGTGGCCCCTTGGTTGAAAACACTAGGACGGATGATTGGGTAAGTACGTGTGAAAGTCATTGAATGATCACACCGGTAGTGATGTGTTGTGAGTAGAGCGGACACTCTACACCTGTTAAGAGTGACGCTTCAAATTTTTTGTTTAGTTGGGTTGGGCAGGTAGATAAAGAATTAATGATGTCTTCAAAGAGGTTGTTGGCACTGCCGAACTAACCTCCTCTTGCTTTTATTGTGACTCCAGAGTCAAGTCTCAAACCAACCACTGTGTATGAATGAATATTTCGTTTATATTCAATTTTTCGTCTTCTAGTGGAAAAAATTTTGGCACTGATAATTTGTTATTTTCTTCAATGATATGCCTTCATTAAATTCTTATAATCAGTTTATAATCAAATAGAATGATCGCGGATTATACAGTGGTACAGTTCATGATTGGAGTATTTTGACAAGAACTTTAATACTCTTGTTATATATATTTTTTGGACTCAATAAATAGGCTGGTAGAAGCCTAATTTAGATTCATTTAAGACCCGATAAGAAGGCCCGATAAGGTCAACCTAGTCAAAACCTATCAGACGAGGCCCAGTATCGATTCCAAGACCAGTAAGCTCTTCAGCTCGCTCAAATAAATTCTCCAGCTGGTATCAACAGACCTATAAGCACAGTAAGGCTGTAGCTCGCCTCATGCACAGCTCGTCTCTCAACGAGCTCGAGCTCGAGACCGCCATAGATAGTAGCTCGTCCAAGAGCGTAATAAATGCAGTATCTTTCAGAAACAGGCAGTTACCTAGTTCAATCATGATTCTCTCTCCGAATATGGCAGTTACCCAGTCAAACCGTGATTTCCTCATCAGATATGGAGGTCTACTCAAATTCAAATTCAAATCAACCTTATCTCGAGATAATTACAGTAATTTCCTGATATTATTCAAACATATTAGGAAGTGTAATTAATTCACAAATCTTTTCCTTATTTTTCCCGATTATTTAGGGAATGTAATTAATTCAGGATTCTTTTCCTGATTTGATGCAACTAGAATTGTAACGCCTTTTTCCCTATAAATAGGAGGCTAAAATCATTGTAACAGGATCGGAGAATAATCAATAATACACTGTCACTCTGCAGAATTTAAGAGATAGACAATCGTGGACGTAGGCTCATTATTGCTGAACCACGTAAAAGTTTGGTGTTCCTTGTTTGATTCTTGGTATTTGTCTGTGTTCTTTCTTGGTATTTGTGTTTTCTCACATTGATTGCAGGTATTGGGCATTGATTACTCGTCGACTGAAATCCAACGTCGACATTTTGGCGCTAGAAGGAGGGCCCAAACTGCAATCTTTTTCATTCCAATTCATCGGTTTTCGATATGGCAAAGACTAGATCAAACAGGTTCCTTGGAGATGATGACCAGGCAGAGAGCCACATGAACCAATCTCAGCAGAACTTACAGCTTGTGCAAGATGCAACCATGCATGCAGCAGGCCTGGCCCATGGACAGGCACTCGGCGTTGCGACAGGCATCCCTCCTCTGCCTCACCGTCAAACGGTTCCAATTACCCCGATGGCCGAAGGGCAGAATGCGTTGTTACAGAGGCAAGAAGCATTGGAAGACACGGTTAGACAACTCACAGAAGCCGTCAACAAGTTGGTGTAGGCTCAGGTTCAAAACGTAACTAGAGTGGAAGTTCAGGCACCACGGGGAGTGCCCCAGCCGCATGAAGCGGCGCAAGGACCTGAAAGGCTGGCGAGGGAAATCCCGCGACCTGCAGACTCAGCTCGCTCCTCTAATGCGCGTTCAAGGGCTGGAAGACATCCTGTTCAACACGAAAGGGAGGTTGCACTCCCGGCTAGCTTGGTATTGAGGCTGAGCCAAGGTGGAAATCAGCGAGTAGAGGTTGGGCACGATAGAGTCCGAGCCGTAGCTCGGTATGTCGATGAGGTGGATGGGCAACAAGTAAGGTCCCATCATCATGAGGGTCAGTTCGAGGAGGACGAAAGGTATGATCCTGAACATCTGGCTCCAAGTCACGACCATAGGAGGAGATACGAGCTCCGAGATCCACAAGTAGAGGCTCCTCCAGAGGGTACAACAGTTGGAGGCGCGACCTGGAGCCTTGGAGCAGCGTGGGCTCTATGGGGAAAGGACCCCCTTTACAAGGGAGATTGAGACACAGCCTCTCCCTCCGACGTTTAAAGTGCCAAGCATTCAGCAGTACAACGGGGACAGTGACCCCTATGACCATCTCGACGCTTTCAACGTTCAGATGGATCTGCAAACAGGCAATCCTATGGTGAAGTGTCGAGTATTCCCAGCTACTTTGGGAGACATTCCAAGGACGTGGTTCAAGAATCTCCTAGTTCGCAGCATAGGCAGTTGGGAGGAATGCCAACAGAAGTTCGTTGGTCAATACAGAGCACTGAGAAGGCAGCTCGCTCCATCCTGTCACCTAGCCACGATCTTCCAGCGTCAAGGTGAATCGTTGAAGGAATATATCACCAGGTTCAGACGCGAGGTCGCAAATGTTGAGCATTCGTCAGATGGGAGTATACTGACAGCAATCTCGATTGGGCTGCACAAGGATGGAAAGTTATACGAGAGCATTTACAAATCTCCAGTAAAGGATCTGAGAGAGTTTTATGAGCGAGCTGCGAAGGAAATTAGGTGGGAAGAGACCTTCGGCCCGAAAAAATAGAATCAGAAGAATGAAGCGGGCAGTTCCAGCCAGCCAAAGAAGAGAAACAATGGCAGGAACGAAGAAGGAAGAAATAGTGGCTCTAGTAACCAGATCGCCAAGAGAGCGAGGAGAGAGCCAAGGTATGAGCGACCTCAAAGTCAAGGTCGCCTGAAGGATACAGCGTCCTGACGGCATCACCGGACATGATTTACGCTGCGGAGAGGAATAAGGAGGATTTTGGGAGGCCCAATCCTATAAGGGCTCCCGTTCATAAAAGAGATCAAAATAAGTTCTGCACCTATCATAATGAGGTAGGGCACAGTACTTCGGACTGTTGGTCGTTGAAGAACGCCATTGAAAAATTGATCGAGCGAGGTCGCTTGAGAGAATATGTGGCAAGACCTGTTGACTAGGGACCTCACTAGCAACGACCTCAGCAGCAACAGCCAGCACAACAGCAGCCCCTACAAGCTCTTGAACCAGAGCATGAACCTACGGTAAGAACCATTTTTACCATTCATGGTGGCCCCTACATCGCAAGTGATTCCAATAGATTGCATGAGAGGTACGTCCGAGAGGCGAATCATTCTTTTCAGCTCAATGGGTCAGAAGGACCTGCAAAAAGGGCAAAACCGACCTCGGACGAGATTGTGTTCACAAATGAAGATGCTAGAGGAGTGATTTGGCCTCACAACGATGCGCTGGTTATACGAGCTAAAATCAATAATGTGGAAGTTAGGCGCATCATGATTGATACTGGAAGCTCGGTGAACGTGATGTACAGAAGCTGTTTTAATCAAATGGGGCTGCGAGTAGAACAAATGAGACCGTCCCCAGAACTTTTGTATCGTTTCATTGGAGATACTGTAGTACCAGTGGGACAGATTAAATTGCTATTGACTCTTGGGGAGGCAGGTCGTCAGGCAACAACCCTGACAAACTTCTTGATAATTGACTGCCCATCAGCATATAATGTGGTCCTCGAAAGACCTGCTATGAACGAGTTGGACATGGTTACTTCAACCAGAACTCTTACCGTCAAGTTCTCGACTCCTAATGGCATTGGATGTGTTCAAGGAGAGCAGCATTTAGCAAGACGCTGTTACGAAGATGCCGTGAAGATGGGCGTGAAAGGAAAGAAAGTAAAAGTGGTCTCAGGGGGTGAGCCACGAGCTATGACTGAGAAAGGAGTCAGTCACGACTTGGACCCTCGCAAGGTAGATGTAGACCGAGCTACTGGTCCAATTGAAGAGTTAGAAGATGTACAAGTCAGCGGGGCAGACCCAGAGCGGTGCTTGAAACTGGGAAAAGGATTAGCTTTGGAACTAAAAGCCTAACTTGCTGACTTCTTGAAGGCGAACTTGGATGTGTTTGCATGGAATCATGAGGACATGGTGGGAATAGATCCTGAGGTAATGTCTCACAGGTTGAACATAGATCCTCATTTCAAGCCAGTTCGCCAGAAAAGAAGGGCAATGACAGGGGAACGATACTTAGCATTGAAGGAAGAGGTAGACAAGCTACTGGCCAACAAGTTCATTCAAGTAGCTTACTACCCGACTTGGGTTGCCAACCCAGTACTAGTGAAGAAGAAGAATGAGAAATGGAGGACTTGCATCGATTTCACTGACCTGAACAAGGCGTGCTCTAAGGACAGTTTTCCCCTGCCAAGGATAGACCAGCTCGTGGATGCTATTGTTGGCCACGAGCTCTTGAGCTTTATGGACGCATATTCGGGATATAATCAGATCCCAATGAAACCTGAGGATGAAGAGCACATCTCGTTCATGACTGATCGGGGATTGTATTGCTACAAGGTGATGCCTTTCGGGTTGAAAAATGCTGGAGCAACCTACCAACTCTTGGTAAACATGATGTTCGAGGGGCAAATCGGAAAGACCATGGAGGTCTATGTTGACGATATGTTAGTGAAATCCAAGCAGATAGATGACCATGTTCGCGACCTAAGAGAGATGTTCCAAATTTTGAGGAGCTACCAGATGAAGTTAAATCCACTCAAATGTGCATTTGGAGTAGCTTCTGGGAAGTTTCTAGGCTTCATGGTCAACAGTAGAGGAATTGAAGCAAACCTTGAGAAGATCAAAGCACTGATTGACATGAGGTCGCCTACCAGGGTGAAAGATGTGCAGAGCCTCAATGGTCAGGTCGCAGCACTGAGCAGATTCATCTCGAAAGCTACAGATAAGTGCATCCCTTTCTTTGATATTTTGAAAAAAGCCAAAAGCTTCGAGTGGACAGAGTAGTGTGAAACCGTCTTCCAGCAATTGAAGGAATACATGGGGCGAGCTCCGCTTCTCTCTAAGCCCAAAGAAGGAGAAAGGCTGATTCTATACTTAGGGGTGTCTCAGCAAGCTCTAAGTGCTGCATTGGTGAGGGAAGAAGAAAAGACGCAGCTTCCAGTTTATTATGTAAGTAAAAGATTGCAAGATGCTGAAACTAGGTACTCACAGATGGAGAAGCTCGCTTATTGCCTGGTCATCGCATCAAGGAAGCTGCGACCTTATTTTCAAGCTCATACCATCGAAGTCCTCACCCAATATCCGTTGAAGCAAGTCCTGCAAAAAGCAGACACCTCAGGTCGTTTATTGAAATGGGCAGTAGAGCTCGCACAATTCAACGTCCAGTTCAAACCAAGGACGGCCATCAAAGCTCAAGCTCTGGCAGATTTCATTGCAGAGTTTACGGGACCTGTTAATGATGAAGCTGAGTCTTTTGAAGGTCCAGCATGGGAGCTTTATGTTGATGGATCATCCAGCGAGCAAAGGGCTGGAGTTGAAATTCTACTGATCAGTCCTGAAGGCCACAAAATCCTTTATGCTCTAAGGTTTGGCTTCCAAGCAACAAACAATGAGGCTGAGTATGAAGCCCTACTCGCGGGTCTGCATTTGGCTAAAAAGATGCGAGCTGAACGATTGAAAGTCTTCAACGATTCATAGCTCATTGTGTACCACATATTGGGGGAATATCAAGCCAATGGACCAAAAATGACCCTATACCTCCAGAAAGTTCACGAGCTGCTAGGTGTGTTTCAAAAGTACGAAGTGAAGCAGATTCCACGAGCTCAGAACGCACATGTAGATGCTTTAGCTCTCTTGGCAACCACCCGAGATACAGACTTTCTTGGAGCCATCCCAGTTGAGTTTCTACCAGCTCCAAGTACAGAGGAAAAGGATGTGACAATGGCCATAATTGTGTAGCCTGATTCTTGGATGAGTTCAATTCTCAGTTATTTACAGGATGGAAAGCTGCCAAGTAACAAGTTGGAAGCCAGGCGTCTACGAGTTAGAGCAGCCAGATATTGCATCTATGATGATGCATTATACAAGAAAGGGTTCTTAGCTCTACTGTTAAGATGCATTGATGGCCTTGAATGTGAAAAAGTATTAAGGCAGATACACAAAGGCCATTGCGGGAACCACGCTGGGGGGCTATCTCTAGCTCAGAAGGCACTTCGTCAAGGCTTCTATTGGCCCACCATGAGGCAAGATGTCATTAACTTAGTGAAGAAATGCGACAAGTGTTAGAGGTTCACCCAAGTTCCACGAGCTCCACTAGCTTATCTTCAACAAATGGTGAGCTCGTGGCCCTTTGCCATTTGGGGGATGGATTTGATTGGACCTCTACCAATGGCTCGTGGAAGATGCAAACATGCAGTGGTCGCAGTAGATTACTTCACCAAGTGGGCAGAAACAAAGGAGTTGGCAGAAATCTTTACCACAAAGATTGAAAAGTTTGTGTGGAGTAATATCATTAGCAGATTTGGGGTTCCACAACAGATTGTAACAGATAATGGGACTCAATTCAGCAACGAGCAGTTTCTCAGGTTCTGCAACGACCTCAAGATCGTTAAAAGCTTCTCAGCAGTGGACCATCCACAGGCCAATGGCCAAGTTGAAGCTGTGAACAAGATTATCAAGCAGACCCTGAAGATGAAGTTGGAAGCAAAGAAAGGAGCATAGGTAGATGAGCTTCAAAAGGTATTATGGTCTTACAGAACCACAGCTCGCAGCTCCACTGATGAGACCCCGTTCTCAATGGTGTATGGGTCTGAGGCTATGATCCTAGCTGAGTTTGAAGTCACCTCGCAAAAGAGAGCAACCTTCAATCCAAATGACAACGATCAACTACTTGCAACAAACTTGGACCTGCTTGAAGAGCACAGGGAAACGACCAAGTTAAGAGTAGTTGTTTATCAGCAGAGAATAGCGAGGTACTACAACAAGTATGCTTGAATTCGCAAATTCAATGTTGGGGACTTAGTTTTACGCCTCATTCTGCCAAGAACCCGCAAGCCAAGTGATGGATCTTTAGGCCCGAATTGGGAAGGACCCTATGTTGTTAAAGCAAACCTGGGGAATGGAGCTTATCGCTTAGTTAATGAGAATAAAGCTGAAGTCTCTCGAGCTTGGAATGCCAAGCATCTCCGCCCTTATTACTAGTAAACTCTTTGTAATATATAATTCAAATTCATTCTAGATAATGAAAGCTCCATTTCCCCAGCTTGTGATTCAACTTATTTCACTAGGCCAACGGGCTCCGAGCTTAACAGCTCACTAATAATAAAAAGCCTAAAAAGCAGATGACTAAGTGCCTCTGCATAACTCGCAAAAGAGCCTAAAAAGCAGTTAAGGTGACGACCTACTGCATAGCTTGCTAAATAACAAAGAGCCTCAAAAGCAGATGACTAAGTGTCACTGCATAGTTCGTTGTAAAGAAAAGAGCCTAAAAAGCAGTTAAGGTGACGACCTACTGCATAGCTCGCTAAATAACAAAGAGCCTCAAAAGCAGATGACTAAGTGTCCCTGCATAGCTCGTTGTAAAGAAAAAAGCCTAAAAAGCAGTTAAGGTGACGACCTACTGTATAGCTCGCTAAATAGAAAAGAGCCTAAAAAGCAGTCGAGGTGACGACCTACTGTATAGCTCGCTAGGTAAAAAAAAGCCTCAAAAGCAGATGACTAAGTGCCTCTGCATAACTCGCAAAAGAGCCTAAAAAGCAGTTAAGGTGACGACCTACTGCATAGCTCGCTAAATAACAAAGAGCCTCAAAAGCAAATGACTAAGTGTCACTGCATAGCTCGTTGTAAAGAAAAGAGCCTAAAAAGCAGTTAAGATGACGACCTACTGCATAGCTCGCTAAATAACAAAGAGCCTCAAAAGCAGATGACTAAGTGTCACTGCATAGCTCACTGTAAAGAAAAGAGCCTAAAAAGCAGTTAAGGTGACGACCTACTGTATAGCTCGCTAAATAGAAAAGAGCCTAAAAAGCAGTTGAGGTGACGACCTACTGTATAGCTCGCTAGATAACAAAAAACCTCAAAAACAAATGACTAAGTGTCACTGCATAGCTCGCTGTAAAGAAAAGAGCCTAAAAAGCAGTTAAGATGACGACCTACTGCATAGCTCGCTAAATAATAAATAGTCTCAAAAGCAGATGACTAAGTGTCACTGCATAGCTCGTTGTAAAGAAAAGAGCCTAAAAAGCAGTTAAGTTGACGACCTACTGCGTAGCTCGCTAAATAGAAAAGAGCCTAAAAAGCAGTCGAGGTGACGACCTACTGTATAGCTCGCTAGATAACAAAAAGCCTCAAAAGCAGATGACTAAGTGTCTCTGCATAGCTCACTGTAAAGAAAAGAGCCTAAAAAGCAGTTAAGGTGACGACCTACTGCATAGCTCGCTAAATAACAAAGAGTCTCAAAAGCAGATGACTAAGTGTCACTGCATAGCTCGCTGTAAAAAAAAGAGCCTAAAAAGCAGTTAAGGTGACGACCTATTGCATAGCTCGCTAAATAACAAAGAGCCTCAAAAGCAGATGACTAAGTGTCATTGCATAGCTCGTTGTAAAGAAAAGAGCCTAAAAAGCAGTTAAGGTGACGACCTACTGCGTAGCTCGCTAAATAGAAAATAGCCTAAAAAGCAGTCGAGGTGACGACCTACTGCATAGCTCGCTAGATAACAAAAAGCCTCAAAAGCAGATGACTAAGTGTCTCTGCATAGCTCGCAAAAGAGCCTAAAAAGCAGTTAAGGTGACGACCTACTGCATAGCTCGCTAAATAACAAAGAGTCTCAAAAGCAGATGACTAAGTGTCACTACATAGCTCGCTGTAAAGAAAAGAGCCTAAAAAGCAGTTAAGGTGACGACCTACTGCATAGCTCGCTAAATAATAAAGAGCCTCAAAAGTAGATGACTAAGTGTCACTGCATAGCTCGCTGTAAAGAAAAGAACCTAAAAAGCAGTTAAGGTGACGACCTACTACATAGCTCGCTAAATAGAAAAGAGCCTAAAAAGCAGTTGAGGTGACGACCTACTGCATAGCACGGTAGATAACAAAAAGCCTCAAAAGCAAATGGCTAAGTGTCACTGCATAGCTCGCTGTAAAGAAAAGAGCCAAAAAAGCAAGGTTTTTCCTTGCATAGCTCGCTAAAACGAAAAGATAAATGAAAATAAGTTCATTAGACCTTGCATGGTTAAACAGCTCGTCAACAACTTCCATTTAATGGACAAGGTTTTAATCTATGCCAACAAATTACTTATTAAAGAGCCAAGTAATTACTTAAATTATGAATTGTTATACTTGGTTAAGTACGAGTTTATGTCATGCTAATTAGCTCGCATAAATAAAAGGTATAACACATCACATACATGATCAATACAGAAAATACGAGGAAATGAAAGAATGAATTTTATTAAGAGTAAAGTTTGTTACAAATTAAAAGCAAAAACAAACTTAAAAGAAAAATGCTAGCTCTAAATAGGAGGATCTGTGCACTAAGCCGGACTATCATGGGGGAGAGACGAGCTAGGAAGCTCGAGATCGCTAGCGGGCTTGGATTGGGAGGTCGTACCAAGAACTTGCTCTAATGAAAGAATCGGACCAGATGAAAACGAGGCGGCCCTTGCTTTAAACTCCTCTACAGTTTCAAGTCCCACGTCTCCAAAGATGGAAAAATCCATATCTGGATGGGACATCCATAGTGTATAGAGAAAGTCGCGACCTGTTCTTTCTTCAGCCTTGTCCCTTGCATCCGTAACCTGCACCTCTAACTCTTGAGCAACCTGCGCTTTGAAAACCGTTAAGCTCTTTAAAAGCATTATCAGCATGACGGTTAACGACCTCAGCTTCTTTTTGCATGGCCTCTGTTCGCTTTTCTCCAGTCTCAGCCCATTGTACGGCTTCCCCCACTTGGCGCCTGAGTACATCGGCCTGGTGCGCTGCTTCTTCAGCCCGTTTTCCTGCAGTCTCAGCCCTTTGCACTGCAGCATTAGCCCGTTGCTCGGATTCTTCAGCTCGTCGAGCAGCACTTTCCATCTCTCCAGCTCGCTTCTCGGCAGCCTCAGCTCGCTCCGCCGCAGTCTCGACTTGATGATCGAGCACTTCAATTTTATCTTCTGCGGTCGAAGCTCGTTGCTTTGCTAGCTCGGCCCGCTGCTCAGACCGTTTCAGATCTTCCCTTATCTTGAGTAGCTCATCCCTTAGCATGTTGTGCTCATTTTCCATTTTACGAAGAACTTCCTCGGCCGCCTGCTTTGTAGCGTTTGCCTCAGCGATCTGAGCTTCCTGAGCCTGTATTCTGCCCTAGGTCAAGCGAGCTATATCATCAGTGGCCGCCTCCAGCTCGAACTCCAGTTTCCTTATTTCATCCTTGGTAGTCCTTGTCTCCCTTCTCCGTTTCATTGCAGCAAGGGCGCCTTGGAAATGATAAACATGTTAAAATTTAGTTAAGTAAAGAAGTCAGTAGATGAGGAAAAATAACTTACCAACATACAATGACAAGTCGCGAACTCGTCCAGATCCTCGCCCTTAAGACACTTATTCTCCAGGATATTCGTATGATTAAGCATAATTGTTACCCAGTTGTCAAGGAAGGAAGTTAAGTATCTTCCCCCAGGATCCAGCTCGATGACTGGTCTGGTTGGCGAAGGGGTTCTCTCACGCTCCGGGATATCACGCTCATCATCTCGAGAAGCACCACGTCGCAGAGCAACGGTACACCTAGTCACATGCCCGTTGGGGCCAGCTTGGGTTACCTGGGAAGCAACCTTAGGAGGAACACCCCCTTTTCCAGGCAGTAAGCTGGAAGCTGGAGTCAGCTGAAGATTTGAAGGAGCAGTAGCCCCAGCAGGCATCTCGCTGGGAACAGCGGATGCGGGAGCAATGGTCTCGACAGGCACTTCGCTGGGAACAGCGAATGAGGGAGCAATGGCCTCGACAGGCACCTCGCTAAAAGTAGCGGCCGCAGGAGCCTGGTCCTTAGCAGATGGCTTTGAGCGTTTTGAAGGAGCAGCAGGAGTGACTAAAGCCTCAGCAGGTCTTTTAGCTGGAGTGGTCGAGGAAGCCGGAGGTGGAACAGAACCCTCAAAAGGAAATTTTATAAGTGTAAGCTTCTTTCTATTGGCTGGAACTCGCCCAGAGGAAGGAACAATAGCTGGAGCGCGAGCCGGAGCGGACAGTGAAGCCTCCGTGGTAGACGTATGATATGGGGAGGAAGATGAATCTATTTGCACCACAGGGGCTGCATGGGGTGGGTCTGATCCTGCCCGAACTGAAGCAGAAGCTGTAAGAGTAATTTTTCGAGATGTGCCCTTTGATGGGGCGCGAGCTGAAGACGATTTCGCCTTAGGTGAGGCGCGAGCAGGAGCACCTTGGGTAGAAGTCTTCCGAGCTGGGAAAGGTGGACGAGTTGTACCCGCTGCTTGTGTAGAGACTGGTTGCAGAGGTCGGGGAGCAGGCGTGTCCCCCACCAGAACTGGAACTTCAAAAACAGAAGGAAGTCTAGGGTTACCGTCGGTCTTGCCTATGTCCTCCTCAGATCGTAGAAGAAGGGATTCCTTAGGAGGAGCAATGCTGTAAGCTCTAAGGATAATATCGTCAAATTTACTGCTGATGCCCGCATCCTCTGATTTTGCGAGCTTGTCAAGACCTCGTTTCTCCTCGCTGCTGAGAGGAGACTCGTCCATTTTTTGCACTGTAAAGCAAGACATTTTTAGAAAACAAAACAATAAGCTCGGTTTAGCTCGTAATATATTATCCTGCATACCTGGTTCCAGAGAATAGCTAAAATTTTGGAGACCTGCAAGGGAGGGACACGAGACATAGAACCAGCTCGTCTTATACGGCCCGACGTTGGACTTGCCTTTCGCTTCTCCTTTGGGCAAGAGATCTTTGTATTGCGACGGACGGGCTGTGAGGTAATAAATACCCTCCGGTTTCTCTCCTTCTGCTACGCTCAGAGCC
Organism: Litchi chinensis; assembly: GCA_019925255.1. NCBI lineage: Eukaryota > Viridiplantae > Streptophyta > Magnoliopsida > Sapindales > Sapindaceae > Litchi > Litchi chinensis. The sequence continues at coordinate 21,383,570 of CM034463.1, read as the reverse complement.
TTGAAGGAGTAGAACTGCTGTATAATTTTTGGAGTAGAGGGGAGAAAGGCCGTTCCTAAGGAAGGCCACAGCCAGCGAGGTCAGCTGTGCGTAGGAGTTTGGAGTTAACTGGAATGGCGCAAGCTTGACATTGTTAAGAAATGCCATCAAACATAGTTGAATGGGGAACCGTAGCCCCTGCTCGAAATGTTGAACACTGATGGCGACGTATCCCCTTGGTGGATAACATGCATGATTCTTTGAATCAGGTAGCAATGCACGACAACCCAAAGAGATGTGGAATTGAGTGACAAGTCCTTCCACCTCAGGATGCTTTAACGATGAAGGATGATGAGCGAATGTATCCCGAGCTTCTCTTCCCTTTCTAGCATGTGCTCGGGCTTCATCTCGCTCACGAGCTTCACTGCTCGGAATAATTCCCTTGCGAGCTCCGCTTGAGGACATCTGAACAAAAGAAAATAGTCAGACTATGCAATGGAGGCTTCAGTCAACAAAAGCAACGACCTGCGAGCTAACAAGACTACAACAATCCTAAATCAACAGTCAAGCATACATTACAAGTCACAAACAGTAGTCCAATCGTGAACAAGTAAAAAACCAGATCAAACCAACAAAAGAAGAAAAGTCATGTTCAATAAACAGAAGACTCAGAATAATGAAGGTATAACAAAATGTCATTGCAGGTACAACGATGGTGGTGAAACAAAATACAAACATGACATCGATTTAAATAAAAATAAATAAATAAATAAATCAGGTGTTACCTTAAATTGCTGATGAAAGATGTGAAGACGGTGACTAGAAGTTCTCTGAACTTGGTCTCTTGGTTTCTTGATTGCTTGTTTGCTTCGAGTAAAAATGGCAAGGTTAAAGAGAAAAATGAAAGGGCTCTACTAGTTATAAAGTATGCGATCTCGAACCCCAGCTGTCAGATCTCTGCACTGTGTAATCGTCATTAATCTAACGGTGCGACGCGAGGTACGGCCTTGTAATTATGCAGCCGTCAGTTGAAAGACGTGCGCATTAAATGCGCGTGTAAAAGACGTACAGGCGTCGTTTCAGTCACCTCCTGCATGACTGCCACGTGTCGCAACTGAAAAAATGGAATTTGAAAAGGTGCAGAGGCGGTTGTCCAAGTTAGCATGCCAAGGAAGCCAGCTTTTACCAACAAGATTAAGCTCCCAGCTCGCAGAGCGAACTGAGAGCTGGGGGGCTGATGTTATATGTATTTTTAGGACTCAATAAATGGGCTGGTAGAAGCCCAATTTAGGCCCATTTAAGACCCGATAAGAAGACCCGATAAGGTCAATTTAGTCAAAGCCCATCAGACGAGGCCCAGTATCGATTCCAAGACCAACAAGCTCTTCAGCTCGCTCAAAGAAATTCTCCAGCTAGCATCAACAGACCTATAAGCAGCCAGGCTGCAGCTCGCCTCATGCACAGCTCGTCTCCCAGCGAGTTCGAGCTCGAGACCGCCATAGATAGCAGCTCGTCCAAGAGCGTAATAAATGCAGTATCTTTCAAAAACAGGCAGTTATCTAGTTCAACCATAATTCTCTCTTCGAATATGGCAGTTACCCAGTCAAACCGTGATTTTCTCATCAAATATGGAGGTCTACTCAAATTCAAATTCAAATTAACCTTATCTCGAGATAATTACAGTAATTTCCTGATATTATTCAAACATATTAGGAAGTGTAATTAATTCACAAATCTTTTCCTTATTTTTTCTGATTATTTAGGGAATGTAATTAATTCAGAATTATTTTTCTGATTTGCTGCAACTAGAATTGTAACGCCTCTTTCCCTATAAATAGGAGGCTAAAATCATTGTAACAAGATCGGAGAATAATCAATAATACACTATCACTCTGCAGAATTTAAGAGACAGACAGTCGTGGACGTAGGCTCATTATTGCTGAACCACGTAAAAGTTTGGTGTTCCTTGTTTGATTCTTGGTATTTGTCTGTGTTCTTTCTTGGTATTTGTGTTTTCTCACATTGATTGCAGGTATTGGGCATTGATTACTCGTCGCCTGAAATCCAACGTCGACAACTCTCATGGCTACCTTACTAGTTGAATGAGGTTATCCATTAATAATAATTATTTGATTGATTGTACCAGTAATTACTGAAGAATATCCAATAATTGTTATTAATGAGTAACCTTATTCAATTAGTAAGGTAGTCAAATCCTTGACTTATTTGTTTAAAAATAACTTAAGTAATTAATAATTATGATTTATTTATAGTTTACTATAACTAAGAGGTAAAAATTTTTATTTCACATGATAATATTCTAATTCAAGTTGTTGCATCATAGATGGTATCTTGAAATTATAATTTATTTTTTCTTATAGTAATTAATTTATTAACAATCAATATATTCCTTAAAAAAATTTTAATTATCAAAAAAATAGTTAAAAAATTAAAAACATAATATGGGGAAAAATCAATTGATTAATTCTATGTCACACCTATAAAAAAACTCATATAAGAAAGTGCTTGAGTTATTGTTTAAATTAATTAATTATAGTAACAATAATATATATATTTTTTGTAGTTATCTTGTGGGGTAAATTCAAAAATGGCAAAAAAATGAAAGTAAACTGTCGTTTGTAGCAAAAAATTAATAAAAAAAAAAAAAAAGAGTTCAATCGTTTTTGTCCCAAAAGAAACTTCAATCGTTTTAAATCTTTTTTAGTCCCTTGAAACATTTCACTTGTTAACCAATAAAATAAGTTAACACCCAATTTAATGCAATTTGGACAAAATTATAAAATAACAAAATAGGTTATGGCGTAAACAATGCAACAATAATGTGAAAGCAATAAACATGATGAGAATTTTTAATATGGTTGGGCTTATGAAGTTGACGCCTATGTCCATGGTTACGATATTGCAATGAGGAAGAAGAGCAAGGTTTTAGAGTTCCTGTATGGGATGACTGATCTTTAATCCCTTCTCATATATGGACCCTCTTTATAATGCTAGAGTTCCTTATTTTCATGCAGTTAGCTCACTAAAAATGTGGGAAGGGCTAAGATTTCTTTTCTAATTTACATCAAATTGCATTAAGTATTTAGCTTTCATATCAGACTATAATTATAGAGATTTTCTAGTTCATGTAATTTCCTATTTGATAGAGATATCTTTCGGTTTTTAGGAACTTTGCTGAAATAAGAAAACATGCTAATTTTGGCCATCAGCTTTTCTAGGCCGACGTAGTGCGAGGTTCACTCCCAACTATTGGATCTGTGACGGTTATCGTTTGTCCGATCGAACGATTACGTTATAATGGTATAAAAGGATGAGAGAAGCGATTTCCTCTCATTTGCAACATTTTGAATTCCAAAAGCATTAGGTTTCCTTTTCTTACACAAAAGTTCTCTCTTTTCACCTTCAAGCATCACTGTGTAGAAGCATGTTGTTTACACATGATTGTGTTTGCTGGTTGACGTGTTTCTGGACTTGCTATGTTACCTTAGGTCGGATAACTCTTGATGTTCGAACAAATTTAAGACACTTGATAGCACTCTAGGGTTTTTCTTTATTAATGATGGTTTGATTAGCAACGGTGATAATAGCAGGGTTTATTAGAAACATTATTCGTAGAAGAGACTTATGGCCCCTAAGTTTAAGCTGCAACGGTCCTGGCCCCTAAATTTAAGCTGCAACTGTCCTAGCCCCACAAGGGCAGTGACTCTAAGAGACCCTCCGGCTTTGGTTTTCCACAAACATCTCTAGGTGTTCCCCCTAGTCACTCTAGCCCCAATGACACGTCTGCAGATGACATGTTGGGGAAGAGGCAGAAGATTTCTGAACATGGTGTGACTCCATCAAGATCCCAACATTCCTCCCAGATTTCCACACCAACAAGAACTACTTCGGAAGGTATAACCCTTCATATAGATGATGCTCCTCCTTTAAGGGGGCTTAACTTTGACCCCGTTTGTGCTGCTCTTGTAGGCAAGTTTGCTTCCTCAACAAGAGGCTTTTTCCAGAAGTTTACAGCCAAACTATAGTGACACCTGAGGAGGACCAGTTGGTTACCGCTGTCGTTCATACCTCCCAGCAATAGGAATCTTTAGTGCCCCTCTCTCATTTGTTTATTCTTTTTCTTGAATATTTGATTTTCCTGCCTCGACTTATTCCTACACGCTTGCGCTTCTCTTCATGAAACTTTCGAGGAGTATTCTAATGTAGGCAATCATTAGAAGCGGTAGGAGCTTCAGCAGCAACTGATCGAAATGAAGGCTGAAGAGGCAAAGCTTGTTGAGGCCTTGGAAGATGCCAAGAGAGGTGAGACCTACTATAGAAGACAGGTCGCAAAAAAGAAAGTTGAGTTAGAGTGTAAAAAGAAGGCTTGCGTTGCTAAGGAGAAGCATCTTTGCAGGTTTAATTGCCTTTCATAAAGAAAAGATTGGCAAGAAGACAGATGAGGTAAAGGCAAGAAGAAAAGATTGGCCATCTTGAAAAAGGAGATAGTTGATGCCAAGGTTAAGGCGATCCTAGCGACTGAAAATGCTGCTCGATCGGCTAGAGTGGTGGGAGAGAGAGATGGCAGAGTCTGACACCTAGCTTGCCTTAATTGTATACTATTTGGCTAAGTATGAAGGACTTTAACTTCTCCTTCCTGAGTGAAAACGTTGGTCAAATCATTGTGCGCGTTGAAGCAAGGGAGGCTTGCTGAGACCTTGCTCCCCAACCCTTTTGCTCCTACGACTGTTGATACCTGTCAGGGTGAAGGTGCTGCTGCTCCTCTGGCTTCTTGACCCGCCTTCTCTTCAAGGTGTTTTGTGCACGTGTCAAAAATTTATTTATCATGTATTACCTTTTTCTTTTTCTTTTTTTTTTTGAATTGTCCTGAACTTATTTACCAGCTCGTTTGCCAGTTACTTGAACGATAAGGTTTGTAAAAATAGCTTATTTTTTTAGCTTTTCAATATTCTTTGCTTTATCGCATTTCATTATTCTTTGCTAGTTATGACCACCTCATCTGTATGGTAGCTTCGGAAAAATTAAGGTTAAGCACATAAAGAAAACTGACATGCAAATTGAAATGCAACTAGCTCTTTTTCAAGGAGGTCGTCGACTGTTATTTTCCCCATTGTTTTTGACCTGCCATTGTTGCTTTATGACTTGACTTTTACGTGTTGCTTAATTGCACGCCTCATGAGCTGCTGTAATGTGGAGCCACTCGTTTGTCTAGTTGTCCGCTTATGGAGCTACTCACTTATTATATCGCTCACTTACAAAGCTACGCGTTTACGTAGGGGTGACGATATGGATAACGATATAACAGATCGATACAAATTTATAAAAATAAATGGGTATGAGTTTGAGTTAAACGAATTTGTATCGTAATCGTGTTAACTCGCTTAACTCGTTTATTAAACGAATCGAATTGGGTTTGCCTAAACAAATCGAAGGTTGACACGATTAAATTGGGGATTAAATTATAATATTAACATATTATAGGGTTAATGTATAATTATGCACACACACACACACATATATATATGTATATATACATATATATAAACATTAAACCAAACTCTAAACCTAACTCATTTCAAATTCATTTTCATTTTTTAGCAGCCCTTCTCCCACACCCACATTGGCAGCTGGTCTTCGGTTCTCCCCTTCTCCCATGCCCATACCACACCACTAAATTCATTCCTTCTCCCTTAAGGTCGCCGCTTCTCCATTACAATCACCGTTCCTTCTTCCCTTCTTCCTCACGGTTGTTGTCCTTTCTCCTCTTCTCTCTTACGATCATCGTCCGTTCTCTCCCTTTCACTATCATCGTCCCCTCTCCCTTTCTCCCTCACAATCTGTCGCCCTTTCTCCTTTTCTGCTTTATGGTCGCCATCCCCTTTTTCCTTCTCCCTCACGATCGTCGTCCCCTCTTCCTTTCTCTTCTTCTACTTCACGATTGTCATCCCTTCTACCTTTCTACCTTATGGTTGCCACCTCCATCTCTTCATTTGAAAGTTTTGATTTTTCTCTTTTTAAGAATTATATAACTACACTTTTGTTTGAATTTTGTCTGATTTGTTTATGTTTGTTGTGATTGAGAAATAAATGATTGATTTTGATGAAGTTTTTATTGATATGTATGATAATTATTGTGAAAGCTTTGTTTTTTTTTTTTTTTGGTTTATGAGATGTTTTTATTGTTAACTGCTTAGTCCATTATGATGATTGTAGATTGATTTGAGATTCATGTTATGTACGAAGAAATTAACTTTGTTGAAATGATTTGAGACTAATTGAAATGGGTTAAATGGATTATCAATGGAACGAATTAAATTGGTTACACAAATTAAACATGTTAAACGAATCAAATGAGTTAAATGGATTAAATGAGTTAAACGAATTAATGGGTTGATGGGTTAATGGTTTAGATCCTTTATGACCCAAGTAATAAATGAATTAGTTGTGTCGTGTTGTGTCAATTCGTTTATAAATGAATTCGTATCGAATCCAAAAATGCTAACTCGTTTTTTAAAAAAATTCGTGTCGAATTAATCGAATTTATAAACGAATCGAATTGAATTTGGCTTAACCTGACATACCAACCTGTTTTGCCACCCTATGTTTATAGAGTGGCTTGTTTCCGGAACTATCAATTTTTAAGTGATGGATCTATAGGTTTGAAGTTTCCATTGGAAAGTCTCATCGTTAGTAGTTCATGGATATGGAGGTTTGAAGTTTCCATGGAAAATCTTCTCGTTAATAGAGCCCATTGGGTTTATAGGTTTGGAGTTTCCTATGGGAAGTCTCCTTATTAGCAAACTATTAGGTCATTTATTATCATCATTTTATACTCAATTTATCTATTATTTATGTTATATTTTTTAGTAAAACTGGCACTATTAATGTGTTTAGTATTTTAATGTTTAAATTTAGGTTTTAAGAGGAAAGAAGATAGAATCGGAGGATTTTTGAAGGCTAATGCAATTTTGAGAAATTAAAGAAATTCAAGGGGTTAATTCTATAAATTGTCATTCAAATTGAGCTAGAAAAGGAAACAAAAATTCGATTTAATTCAAATTTCTTTTAGTGCAAGAATTCGAATTGGGGAAGAATATCAAGAGGAATTTAGATAAGCATTGAATAATTGAAGAATAATTAAAAAAGGATTCGAAAATTGTGCTATAAGGAAATCAAATTGGGATAAAATACAAAATCGTATTTGGAAAGTTTCTAGAAGAAAATTGCAGAATTTTTGGGTAGAAAAGGGATGTGACTTTTAGGAGTTAGTACGGAGTGTACAGTTCGAGTTATATGAGACGTAATATATCCAATTAAAGCCCTGGATGTCTAATTTCCATAGCCGTTGACGATTCATGAATCAAAATTTTTTAGAGAAAGTTATGACTAATTTAGTACCTGAACGTCAAGCTGTCACGAGATTTGATAGTAATGGGATATTCTTAATTCACCCGAAACTCTTCGTTTTGCAATCCTAATCGACTGTCTAAGCATTGTCACATCCTAAACTAATTAGTCAAGCATATTTGGATGAGATTAGAGTAACAAGAGATAAAGAAAATAAAGTTTCGTCCAAATCAAGAGAAGGGTTAGAGTGATAGGCCCCTCTTACGTATACATAATGTAACCTGTTTGGCAATACTACGGTGGCCTTTCAGATGGGATCCGCACCAACTGAAAGGTTCCCGTGAAGTTAAATTTCTTACTTTTTCTGAAAAACCCTTTTAAAACTCTGAAAACTTATTTTCGACTAAAACGGGTGATAACTTTTAAATTTCTAAACAATTATTTGCAACATAGAGTTTATAAAAGTCCAGCAGCATGATAACTACTTTTCTGAAAAATCCACCCTATGAAACATGAAGAAGAAACCTGTGCACTTCAAATATTTCTCAAATTCAACTTCTGGGCCTCAGGCCCTCATTCAATTTCCACAATCAATCCCAATCACAATTTCATTATAAAGATAACTTAAAATCCATTAACTAAATAAGACTTAAGTACACATATGGTTCGTAACATATAATACAAGATGCATAAGTATGTGTTCTCAAATTAGAGTTTGTAAAACATGCAATATGTTCGAGAAGGATACAAATACATGATATTGCGATAGTAAACGAACTAGTGCAGTAACGTCATGTATCAGTCTCGTGCACGCCTGACGGAGCTCCCTTAGATCTTTGGCTCACATTTGCTCCCGGGGAGGGTTTTTATAAAACAGGAAAACCAGTGATAAGTAATAACCTAGTGAGTAGGTACTTATCAACTTTGAAACATATTTTCAAATTATGAATACACCTCCCAAAATATTTTTGAGAAAACTAGTGCTTTGACTTGAATTGATAAAATATAAATCAAACATAATATATAAAAATTTTGCTTGAAAATGATAATAATGCTCATAAATCTTTCTTGTAGTATAGCTTTCTCGATTTCTGAAATCTCACGTCTAGTGACATGTTTCTCTTTTTGAAACTTGCCTTGTAAGGTAACCTATGAAAACTTATCCTTTTATGACGGTACCTATACATAATAGCAACAGAACTTACACACGTCACTAGAATTGGGGAAAATCTCGCTGTGTAGTCACCGATGAGAGACCTCGAGGATTGCGATACCGATCCTAACATCAGATAGATCTACACTACTATATACGTGCAAAGGGCGATTGACTGACTTTGACTCAAACCCCCTATAGTTAGTGACTCTCCCAACCACTTTTGCCATACACGTATATGATACTTCGACCAGAAATCTTTGGAGCTTATGATAAACCGTAGGTATTAAAATTCTTTTCAAGCTATGTAAAACTTTCTTTTTTGTTTATCTTAGAAACACCTTGATTTAGCTTGAAAAATGTTCTCTCACATGTCTCTTATTGCATAAACATATATAAATTGTTTTACTACTAAAGTAAATAAACATTGATAATATAAATTCAGAAACTTACATGCGATATATTTAAAATTAAAGAAATGCTAATAACTTGCTCGATAAAAACATATTAACTTGAATATAAGTACAATATTAAAATTGTAAATAAACAATTAGTATAACTCATAAAACTTTGAAAAATCCACATTCACAACTTGTGTCCAATATAACCACTTTTCTGTGTCCTCAGTTAGCTCGCTGCTTCACCTACATTTCAATACGAATGCGATTTCTTTGACATAACAATTCATTCGAAAAACTCAACATTCCAACATGCAAAACACTACACTCCAAGTTGTAACGGACTACACTCGAGCTACGAGCTATCGCCTAGCTCGTTCACTAAGAGCTACTGTCTAGCTTGCTTGGCTTGAACAGCGAGCTCCTCGTAGCTCGCTCGTGGCGAGCTACCTCTCCAGCCCAACTCGCCCTTTGCGAGCTGTTATCTTAGCTTGCTCAACCTGAAATGCAAGCACTACCCAGTTGGCCAAGCTCGCCCTTTGTGAGCTATTGCCTCTTGCCCAACTCAGACAAGCACTGCCATGGATTGCAGCATCACCCTTCTTGTAGCCTCTAACTTGCTGGCGAGTTACTGTCCTAGCGTAGATAAGCCCAAACTCAAGCATATAAAGTCCTTAACACTTCTTTCTAGATTTTACACTAACAGTACAACCAGAATAATGACTTAACATTTTAAGACACTTATGACCAATACCTAACAGCTCGCATCATCAAAACTTATTTTAAACCTAATATTACAATTTCCATTTCACATAAGGAAATCATGAGATCTCGCACTTACCTTTTCAAATCAACCCCAATTTGCTGAATCTTTCTTCAAAGCTCGCACGCCACTTAAAAGAGCTTGAAAAATCACACAACCAATACTCCAAATTGACAAGTAAACTACTACCCTTCTTGTATACTCTTGATCGCGAGCTCCTCTTCAATCCAAAGGTGAGCAGGAGTTAGAAATCTCCAAGATCTACTCAAAATCCACAAGAATAGCGAGCTTACCTTACTTCTTTCTCTTGGCAGACGTGTCCTTTTTGGTCGAGCTCCACTTCTCTTGCAACGTCCCCTTCTTGATTCACTCTTAAAACTTCTCTCAACTAGCTCTCAACAGATTAGAATATATCAGATCTATCTTACACTCGGTCACTCTCTCTCTCTCTCTCTCAAGTATTGCCCAAAGCCTTACCTTTCTCTATCTCCAATTCCTCTCGTCACTTTTTCTCTTCATTTCCAAAATAATTCCACTTTATATAGACTTTTCCAAGTTAGTGGATTCCAAGTGTCAATATCTCATTGGCCCATTTTTGTTTCACATGAATTGTGCTTTTTTATGAGATCTCATTCCATGTAATACTCACATACAATTCAGGTGTGCTTGAGTATGAAAAATATCTACTTGGTCCTCTAATAACTTTAATTCACATTTAGCCCCAATAAATTTTAAAAATATTCTATGGCCCTTAAATCTTCAAATTGATCATAAAATACTCTAATTGGATATTTAATCTCTCTATTTCATATTAAAAGAAATTCTTATGGATATAAAATCATCAATACCTATTATTCTCCAAAAAGGGTATTTTTGTCCAATAAATTTCGGATTACTCAAAATCTCTTCTAATAAACTCATTTGCTTTGTTTCAATTTCAATTAATTCTAATATTAATTTCAAAGCTTTTGCTTCACGAGGTCTGTTTTTTGTAAACTACTATTCATTCAGACACTTTCCCGTCCAGAAATATCATTTATCCAAAATATAATTACTTTCCAGTAGCTAAAGTTTTAGGTTTTATATAGAGTTTTGATCAAACTGGGCTTGTGTGCGTATAAATACTCAAGTTTATGCAACAATTGGCATTCATTTAAAGGGTGTGAAGCTACGATAAGGAGCAAAAAGGCCAATTTAGTTCTATCTTCTCTTTTTATTTTCTTTATTTGTATATTTATGTAGTTAATTTATTAGTTAGAGCATAATTGATGCCTTACATAAACTCAATTTATTTATATTTTTAACAAAACTGAGTGTTTTTCATAAGGAAATTAATGTTTTTAGTTTAATTTTATTCTATTTATTATGTTTCTTTGACTAATTACCTTAGAAACATATTTATAGGATTATGTTGTAAAAATATAAACGACACACCAAACGGGCATATTCTTAGTTTATAACAACCAATTATTTACGAACTAATTGAGTGATATTAATTCATAGATACCTCTAAGAAAGAATTAATACGACATGCAGTATGACTATTACTTTGTCGTGAATGTCTTTATCTTTTCACATACTCCATGTGATTTACATACAATCTAAGAAAGAATTATCTGATTAACCTCATAATAAGAATAAAATATGAATGATAGAAATATATGTTGAGTGGAGGGGTAAGGTGAAATCGTGACTCTAAGCTATTATCTCCTAAGTTGTGATTTAGTTTATCAGTTGCTTTTATTGTTTTCCTTGCTTTATATTTTTCTTTAATTTATAGTTTCGATAGTTTAAATGAGGATTTGTCTAGATAAATTTTACTAATTAATGTAACTTGGACAATCTATATGAGAACAATACTCTACTCTTCACTATATATATTACTTAAGTGGAGTATAGGTTGAGTAGAGAGGTAGAGTGAAATTGTGACTCTAGACTATTATCTCGTTGGTTGTGATTTAGTTATTAGTTGCTTTTATTATTTTCATTGCTTTTGCATTTTTCTTTAATTCATTGTTTCGATAGTTTGAATAAAGATTTGTTGAGATAAATTTTGATAAGTAACATAACTTGGGCAACCTTTATGTGAATGATATTTTACTCTTCATTGTATTATTTGAGGATTGTGTATACTTATACATGTTTCTATCGTATGTTTTACGTATTAGAAATTAACCCATCAGAAACCACTTATAGGAAGAAGAGAAAAAACCATCTACATGAATTTCCAATAGCGATGGATGGATGAGGACAAGATCTAACTCTTACAAGGCTTCCTAGAGTATATGTCTTTGGAGGCAATATGCACTACCACAACACTACTCTATTCGTATAACTAGATAAAATCAAAGCTCCAATTGGTCGAGTTGTCTAAGTTGATCGAATTGGACCGAGTACTCGGTCCAACTCATCGAGTACTCACCGAGCAAGTGTAATCCCTAATCTAGGGATTCTTGGATCCGAGTTGACTTGAGAAGAACTCGACCGAGTGGGTCGAGTTTTAAAACAATAGTAGATATTGATTAGTTTTCTAGGCAAAGGGTTATTCGTTTAAAAAATAGTTATGGAACATTGAAAGAATCTTCTGTCCATAGTCATGATGATGATCAACTCAATGTTGTTGTCCTGATCCTTGTAGCAGCAGACTGTCTTTTTTCTCCTAATAAGTAAACAAACAAGTAAATAAATAATAACTTAGACGAAGAAATAGTAGCAATTGTTTTAACAATAAAGTACACTGTGATAATCATAGGGAGCACAAAGTTACCAAACATGATAGTGTTGAATATGCCTTACTTGTGAACTACATAGTCTTTTGTCAACTCTCATTTTCTTGCTCTCCAATCTCTTTATAATATTTCCATTTTATATATTGTGTTTTAATTATATTTAATAAATATTTAATTATTGATAAATTTGAATAAAAATATTAATTATTGATGGTTCTAAATTGTTATTCTAAAGGAAAAATTCCCTAATGATGCTGTCACCACATGAAAACCACATTCATCCATTAACAATATATTTAATACACTTGAAACTTAAAAAAAAAAAAAAAAAAATGAAACAAATACACAAAAACATACCTGTGGATCTTTGGTTGTTCAATTGGGGTCGGATTTTAATCACGAAATTGGAAGGAAATCTCAGTTCAGAATGTAAAATACCTTACCTTTAGTGTTTTTTACTCTCTGTTTTCACTTTTGTTTTCTTTATTTCTTTTCATTTGTTTGTTGTTCTTTCAAAAACAAATATATATTGCCCAAATAATTGTTTGCAGCAGTTAATTTATTTAAACCACAAAATTGCCTATAAAACTGCCACCGGCAATTAACAAAGTTCATCCAACTCTGTTGGATTCTAGATCCCAGAGTCGGATCCGGGTTTGGGTTTTGGGGCATCTTGAGTAAACCCAACCCAAGACTCATATAACCCAATATCTCTCACTCACACAAGATAAACCAAACAAAATTAATAGAGAAAAACACTGGTGACCCCTTTATAATAAAAAGTATAGACATTCATACAGGTAAATACATTGTGTGACCTATGAACAACGATATATGTGATAAGACTTACTTTTCTAATCTCAATTATACTTCTACACAAGAGATTATCAATGTGTTCATTATTATGTCCTAGATTTAATAGAATTTTATTTGTTCAAGCATATTCGATTCCTTTAACACAACATGCTTGATCCTCTAATACTTCATATAATTACAATTGTGATTCCAAATCACAATTTGTCAACATGTAAATGCATGAAAAATAAAATTCATTAAATCTTCTTATCTTACTTTCGTCTCTCGGTTAACAAATGACTGACATCATAGAAATGTCGCATAGGCCGATTTGTCAACATGTAAATGCATGAAAAATAAAATTCATTAAATCTTCTTATCTCACTTTCGTCTCTCGGTTAACAAATGACTGACATCATAGAAATGTCGCATAGGCCGCATTATCATAGCCATAAAAAGCACACTAATGATATGAGCATCACTTTGTTACTTTAAGACAAAGTGAATACTCATTGAGGATATAGATAGAAGTTTTACAAACTTTAATAGAACTTACACAATGAGGAATTAGGGATAAATTCACTCATTTTCCATGTCGGTCACAATAAGCACACGCGGTATGAAACGCATGTTACAGTGAATCTTGCCCCTCAATAGGGATGCATATGTCTATTATATTTAGATTATTCATTGTACAAATCTTAGTTCAAACTCTCCTAACGTCTAACCTAAGTTTCTAAAAGGCTCGCTTTCTAAGCGCCTCTTGTTAAGAAACTTACATCTAGCTTAATCAAGTTCTCATGATGGTGATGATACATCACGAGCAGTTCTATTATTAATATTTAGTGTAGAACCTCATCTTGGCTATGGTCAAGGTGAAATTTCATATATTCTAAGTCCTTGAGAGAATAAACTCCAGTTTATCTCTAAAATATATGTGTCTCATCTTGGCTTGTCTTCCTAGCAACTAAGGCGACTGTACGTGTAAGAATACTAGTCTCTAAACTGATGACATACTTTATATAATTTAAGTGAAATGAATATATGCTAATATTATGTAATAAATCTAATGTATTTATTCACAAATGAATATAGTTCAAAGTGACAATTACAACACTATAATCCACGTAGACATAAAGACCTAGCATGTGACTTAAAAACATCTCTCGTCACAGCTTTTGTAAGCGAGTCAACAACCATCTCATGCATAGATATATATATTTGATCATTACATTTTTCTTTGTCACTATATCTCTGAAAAAATTGTATTTAGTCTCTATATACTTTGATTTACTGTGATACTTTGCATATTTAGTGTAGGCAATGACTGTCTGACTATCACAGTAAATGGTAATTGACTTCTCCGTATTAGCTTCTAAAATCAAATATTAAAAAAAACTCTTAAGCCACACTGCTTCTTGAACTACTGCTAAACACACTATAAATTCAGTTTCCATGGTAGACAACGCAATGCATGACTATTTATTGCTACTCTAAGAGATAGCACCTTGGCTGAGCAAAAATGCATAACCTGAAATAGATTTTCACTCATCCAAGTCACCTCCCCAGTCAGCGTCTGTATACCCAACTAAACACATGTTACCACCTTGGTAGCATAGGTAGTCTACAGTTTTTTTTTTCAGATATGGTAATATTCTTTTCACAGCGATTAAATGTTTCTTACCAGAATTAGATTGATATCTACTAACTAATCCAACTGTATAACAGATATCAGGTCTTGTGCACATCATAGCGTATATAAGACTTTCAATAACACTAGAATAAGGAACTCTTTGCATTCTTTCACGCTCTTGTAGAGTCTTAGGGCACATTTCGAGACTAAGAGTTTGTCCCTTCGAGATGTGAGTATCTATAGACTTACAATCAACCATATGGAATCATTCGGGAATCTTTTTAATGTAAAGCTCCTGTGATAAAGTCAAAATTTTCTTTCAATGATCTCTATTAATTTTAACTCCTAAAATATAAGCAGCTTCTCCCATGTCTTTCATCTCGAAGGTTGAGGATAACCATTTCTTTATGGTCATCATAAACTCTTTGTCATTTCCAGCTAATAAAATATCATCCACGTATAAAGACAAAATTATGAATTTATCTTTTACCCGTTTAACATACACACAATGGTCCTCTTCATTCATCTAGAATTGATAGGATATTACTGCCTTATGGAAACGAAAGTATCATTGTCTGGAGGATTGTTTCAAACCATAAATAGATCTTTTGAGCTTACAAATCTTTTACTCTTGACCTTTTGAAACAAAATTCATTGGCTGTTCTATGTAAATTTCTTCCTCCAGTTCTCTATTGAGAAAAGCTGTCTTTACATCCATTTGATGTAATTCCAAGTCCATGTGTGCAACGATAGCTAATATAAGGTGAATTGAAGCAAACCTTACCACAGGGGAGAAGGTTTCTTCATAATCTATACCCTCTTGTTAAGTATATCATTTTGCTACTAATCTTACCTTATATCTTTCTATTGAGTCATTTGCCCTACGCTTTATACGAAGAACCCATTTATTTTCAATGGCTTTCCAATCAGATGGTAAGTAAACCAAGTCCTAGACGTGATTGATTTTCATTAACTCCATCTCTTCTTACATAACTTTAATCCAAAATTCTTTAGTAGGTGAGTTAAAAGCTTTATTTACATTCTTTGGCTTATTATTATCATGTGAAGTAAGTATAAAAACTTCTCCGTCGATCTCAAATCGACGATGAGGAACAATTTTACGGTCACTTCTATGATCAGATTTCGAGGGTACTAATTCATTAGTCACCACACTTCCACTTGGAACAATTGAAGGATCGCTTTCAACAACTTTGCCACTCCCACTAGGGATAGAGTATTCAGACAATTCTTTATCTACCTCTAGTTGAGTGTTCAAATGCACATTATCATAAGATTCGTTTAATTCGTAAAATTGAAAATCTTTTTCAATTTGACCCCTACTAGGAAATTTATTCTCCAAGAAATTCACGTCACGTAATTTCAATTTAGTTATGTTTCCATTTGAATTTTTTTCTATGAATACATATCTTTTTGAGTGTTCAAAGTATCTAATAAAGATATATTTCTTTTCACTAGCACCCAACTTTCCATATTTACTGGACAAGTCATGTACATATCCTGTGCACCCCCAAGGTCGTATATGGGTGAGATCAGGTTTTCTACCTGTTCACAATTCATAGGGTGTGGAAGATACTGACTTGGTGGGGACTCTATTCAGAATATAAGTAGCTGTTAATAGTGCATCTTCCCAATAAGATATTGGGAGGTTTGCTTGTGTTATCATAGATCTTACCATTTCTAATAATGTTCTATTCCATCTTTCTACTACACCATTTTGTTGTGAAGTCCTAAGAATGGTCAATTGTCTAGAAATACCTTTGTCCATTTTGTTGTGAAGTTCTAGAAATGGTCAATTGTCTAGAAATACATTTCTCTTGACACAACATCTCAAATTGTTTATAGAGGTATTCTCATCCTCGATAAGTTCGCAGGACTTTGACAGTTCTATCTAATTGATTCTCCACCATGTTAAAATATAATCTAAAACAATCTAATGTTTCAGATTTACAAGAGATCAGATAAACATGACCATAACAAGTGTAATTGACAGGACCCAAACCAGACCTTATCTAGGCTCTCGTCTGGAGGATCTTGCCGGACACTTCAACGGACTTCTTGAACCTGACTTGTCGGATTGAAGAAACCTGAAAAGCAAACCCTTAACTTTCTTAGCCGGTTTACTCGTTTAAACTTAAAAACTTGGTTTTCTTAAAAACAGTTGGGAGTGATAGAATTTTTCGCGATTTCATTTCAAAACGATTCCATAAAAATTTTGATAGCATAACGACTGCATTTTCAACAAATCCAAAATTTACCTATAAAGAAAATTACACTTCGACTATCATTTCATTTCCTCCCAACTTCTTTATCCACAAACAAGCATTATCACCACATTTTCATCACACATAAGCATGACTCATGTAGAAATGTACATGTATATACATCATATGTAAAATGCATAATATTTACAAATATGCAATTCTCAAATACAAGGGTTATAGTTGTCACATAATATACATCCATATATATAAAAATTCACATCATCACATTCCATGAGTCGCCAACCTATATATATACAAAACAAAATGTCGTCGTCTCATCCGCAGTAGCACTTAATGGAATGTAAATAGGCTACACAACAAATAAACAAGTTAGTGCAACAGGGCAATATAATATAACATGTACTAATATAGCAATTTATAAACTTATTCAAATTTTACAAGTTCTTTCAAAAACTCCCATGTATACGCTTAAAATATTCTAACCATCACGAGCGATTTAAACTAACGCCAACGTGAAGCTACTGCTGTAACTCAACCACTACGATACAGAATTTACTACATCGCACGTAGGATAATAAATCTCATAACTGAGCAACTACAATGCGGAATTTTCTGCATCGCAATTGTAGTGCTAAACTCTGAGCGACTACGAGCGGAATTTTCTGCATCGCTACGTAGTGTCAACTATGAAATAACCAACTACGTGTGGAATTGTCTACATCGCAACGTAGCGCTATACTTTCTAGTAGACCTGAGCAATTACGGACGGAATTTTCTACGTCGTCTCGTAGTGCTAATTTCTCTATACTCTGAGCATCTACGGACGGAATTTTCTACATCGTCACGTAGCGCTAAATCTCATAAACTCTTAAAGCATATACATGGGTTTGTAAACTAGATTTATTTAGTGCCAAAGCACAAAACTAACTAATTTTAGAACTTTTAAAACTCTATTGTTTTAACTCTTTTTAGGAACAACTTAGTATTGATTTAAGTCACTTTATGGATTCCATAAGAACCCATATACCCAAAACGTTGAACTTGATATTGAAAAATTGTTTTCATTCTCATTTAACATTTATATACAATATGTAACACTAGGAAATGGAATTTAATCATAAGTGATAATACACTTACTTTGAAGCCACGCAAATCTGCGTCAAGCGTCTCGACGAGTCTCTCGGATCTCGTGCGCTCGCTTGTCACCTACATAAAAATTTCTTGTTATCACTTGACCATCTCATAGCTCAACTCTAAATTAATGCTCTCAATTAAAGACTCTTTTACACTATAGCCTCCTAACTTGTTTCTAATTCAATCGAAACTCTCTAATTTTGATTTCTTAGTAAAATTTTCAGTTTTGGACCCCTAGGAATACCCCCACGCGGTTTGTATAATTGTTAGAGGCTCAGAACGAAAAATCGAATTTTTGAGCTTCCTTGACATACCAAAACAGAATGCATCACAGCCCTTTGCTTGGGGCTCCGTTTTCTTTCATTCTTTTTCCTACAGTTCACTTATCTCACATTCTGATCACACGTTAAATTTCATTGAAAAATTTTATCGTTTGCTATGTCAAATCTACAAAAAACGTATTTTTTCGGGCACTTTTTGTGCACTTTTTCGTGTCGAACGAGTGACACTAGTTTTTCTTTCATATCTAAGCTTCATTTACCTAATTATGATCAACTAAAACGATTTCATGCAATAAAAATTGTATTTACATAGTTATTTCACTTCTCAACGCCTCTAACGGCACTATTTTGCGCATAACTTGTACAATTTTTATCGGATTCGATCCGTTCCAAAACCTATAATTTTCTATGACTCCTGAGCATCATTTGAGGTGTAGAACATCCCCATATAGGTCAGACTTGGTCAAGGTTTTCTCTAGCTCAAGGTTTGAGCTCGGGATCACAAAATTGTCAAAACTTCCTCTATTGAGCTTCTAACACTTCTACTTGCTTTTCTATGCTTTCCTAACCTTTTTCATGCCAAATTTTGAGTTCAAAATCATCTAAACTTAAGGCTATCTACTGCTTTTCAAGTCCTTAACACACACACAAACATAACTTTGTCATTCAAACACTCACAACTCACACAAAATTTCTGTCATCTACTTGGAGTGCATGAAAACAGAATTTATTTTCACTTAAATCAAGTTTATGACAGCCCATATATACAACCCTAAGCTACCATTCTTATACAATATGTCATCTAAGATCCTACAATAATCACTTAGGTTTTGACACCAATTTCAAGTGCAAAACCTCCAACACAATAAAGAAAATTCTACACAACAGCTCACAACTCAACTACTAGAAATTTTCAGCAAGTATAAGGAAGAAAGAGATGAAATCTCACTTGGTTCTTGGTTGAGAGAAGTGAGAGGGACTTGAGAGAGGTCTTAGAGAGGTGGTTTGAAGGTTTGGAAGGCTGGGATGGGCTGTTTCTTCACCCTTTTCTCTTGCTGTCGTTTCTGCTCTGCAGTTTGCACGCCTGTTCTGTTTTTGCTTCTTGGTTTCATGTCTGATCTGATTGCTTCTGGTTTGCACGACTTCTTCCTCTCAAATATCAACTAAGTGTCATATATATACTAATAACACTTCCCTAAATTGCCTTTATACCCCATCTCTTTTTAATTTCACGCCAAAGCCCCTCTCATTTCCTTGTATTTCACTATTGCCCCTCTTTGTTGTCAGTTTCCTGGCAACTTGTTTCTTCTTTCCTTTTTCTTTTCAATTTTGCTCTATAAGTTGTGTATACACTTCATTAAGATTTCATATCATTCCAAGTTTGTCCCATTTTATTATTTGACTATAACTCTTAGTTATATTCTAAGTTAATTTATTATTAACTACTAATCTTTACATGACACTTTCTCTAGTTGTGTATTTTTGAACTTGAACGTATCATTAATTATAATTTATTACTTGATTGTAGACTAACTATTATATCATTCCTTAACTTTTCCCTTACTAAGGTTTATTGTTGGGTAATTCTAGAATAAGCGTTCGCTCTTCGATGACTCGATTTATATCAACACTAACTAGATTTATTAACTAGATTTATCATTTAAACTTGATCATCTAGTTTCTAACACTAGGAAGTTATAAATCGAGGCTAGGGGTTTACAGTAATCATCTATGAAAGTTATAAAATATGAAACACCATTTCTAGCTCTAATATTCATAGGTCCACAAATATCAGAATGAACTAATTGTAATGGATTCTTAGCCCTAATTCATTTTCCAAATGATTTTCTAGTTGTTTTTCCTGCTAGACCATTTTCACATAAAGGCAAATCTATTTTATTGAGAGAACCTAAAAGTCCCTCTTTAGCCAATCTATGCATTCGATCCTGACCAATATGCCCTAATTTAGCATGCCAAGTATTAACATCGATATTTGCAATATCAGAAGAAGCAATTAATGAAAAACAACCATTATCATCATAATAACCGTTTATTTCGGTATTCAATATAATAAAACCATCCAATAAATATCTAGTGCCAATTCTAACAGTATCTTAATAAATATTCATACAATCACCATGAAAGTTTAAAACATATCATAATTTAAGAACAGAAACCAAATTACGTCGAATATCAAGAGCAAATAATACATCATGAAGATAGAGTACTTGGCCTCCATACAAAACAAGCTTGCAAGTGTCAATACCTTTCACCTCAACACGTGAGTTATTCCCCACATATATCCATCTTGATCATTGACTTATTCGACGATATTCCACAAACGCTCCTCGATCTCTAGCTACATGATCGATCATTCCTAAGTCTACAGTCCACAGAGGACGAGATTTAATGAGTAATACTAAGCTAGAAACATAAGTATGGTTAAATATGTTAGAGTAACATTGTACCTTTTCCATCTTTTGATCAGTACATTCACGAGCAAAATAGCTCAACTGGCCATAGTTGAAACAAGTCATTTTAGCTTTGTCCTTCTTAGCCCCAACGCGTTTGCCCTTCTTGCGCTTTTCGGTCTTATTCTTTTTAAACTTGAAATTTACATTTCCTTTCTTAAAGTTCCTCTTCCATCCCTTGTGCTTAAAGCCTAAGCCTTTGCGCTTGCTGGATTCAACCATGTAAAACTAATTGGAAGCTTTAGTCGCTTTTAAGCTCTCGTCTTCCAATTCAAGATGACGTGCAATGTCATCAAATGTCTTAATATTGTCATTGTGAGTCATGTTGATCTTCATATTCTCCCAACTAGAGCGAAGAGATCGAATTACAGCCTGTACTTGCTGCTCATCAGTGAGATTATACCCAATAGTCTTAAGCTCACGAATCGTATTTGATATCTCCCTAAGGTGTTGCCTCATGGTATGATTCTGGCACTTCCTATAGGTGTCAAACTTAATAGTGAACCTCCTCAGCTTAGTGGTTGAAGTACCACCATATTTGTCTTTCAAGGCCATCGACATGTCTTGGGCAGTGTCATAATCTTCATACATGTACATGAGATCATCATCTATGCTGCTCAGGATTGTAATCCAAGCAATGCTATTCTTCTTTTTCCAAGTTTGATAGATTTCTATGTTTCTTTTGCTTTGAGAAGATGTACCTGACTGAGGCATTGCCATAGTGTTTGTCAAGGTCTTAAGAGCATCCTGCTCTTCGAGAATATACTGAATTTTCCAGTGTCAGATATCATAATTGTCACCATTAAATTTCTCTCCCTTGTTTAGTTCAACAATTATATTCTTTGAAGTTGAAGTCATTTCCTGAAATGATATCCATTTCTATTTAGAGACTTATTATCTATATCATTTTATATCTATACTAGCACATCTATTATCATTTCACTATAATAATACAGCAACTATACACTCATAAATATGAAAAAGGAATCCTTGGATAGGAATCGAAAAGGTAGTCAAGCCACCTATCATCATCCACTTCCAATTATTCACTAAACCATACTTGTAAGTGTATTTGTACAAAACAATCCTAATGTCATTCCTTAGTGTGATTAGGACACCCATATAGATATCATTATACATGGTGTTATATAAATAAAATAAGATTTTATAAATGATAAATAAAAAAATACGCTATCCATAAACTATGCATAGTTTGAAATATTCAACATAAATAAAAACACTATATATAATATAATAATGATAAAAGAAATACAACATCAATCAAACAGATAAAGGATATGTGAATCAATCTCCTCATCATACTCTCTCATATACTGATCGAAATCAATCGTCATCTTCAGATCCTCCTCATCTGATGAGATGTCTATCACCTTAATCATCTCATCATCAGAAGTTTTATAACATCGACGTCCTTATCATCGTCTGATATCTCTATAATCTCGATATCATCCTCGTCATCTGAAATGACTATAACATTAGCCGAATATCCAGAAGGCACATAATCTAGAGGCTCAACACTCTCCTCGTCATAAAATATGACAATAACATCGGTCAAATAATCACAAGACACATAATCCGGAGGCTCGACGCCTTCCTTGTCATCAGATATGACTATAACATTAGTTGGATAATCAGAAGGCACATAATTCGGAGGCTTGACACCCTCCTCGTCATCAAATATGACTATGATATCGTCTGGATCATCAAGAATATCGATGATATCGGGACTCTAACTATATCGATGACTTCGTCGACTTCCTCATCAAAATCGGCAAAGTAATGAATAATACGATAGGTCATCTACAAAAATTTATCATGTCAAACATATTAAATAATTTAGTATAACTAACACTAAATATAATGATTAAATTTTATTAATTCAATAGGTTAATAAAAGAAATAAGAATTTAATTTAATTTAATTTAATAAAAATTAATTTTTTTTAAAACAAATTATTTTTCGATGATTGGAACCGCCGTTGCCGACGACACGTGAGGTTCACGCGTCGGCGATCGCCTCGGTCACATGTTGGCGGTTGCCGGTCATGCGTTGATTGGAACCACCGACTACGCGTGCAGTGCAAACGCCAAACAGCACCTGATCCACTCGCGACACATGGCCGACTTTGGCACGTCCACATGTCCTAACACATGGCTTAACCATATGCTTCTGCATCATTTGCTGCATGGCACAACCTGGTTTGTCCATTCCATGTGACACGTGGTTGCTCAAGATAGTGCCACACCTCACACGTGTCTTTAACATTGTGTGACATGTGGTGATACGTGGTCGAATTGTTTTGTGCCACATATCATGCACGTGCCTCATCCTGACTAGTCCATTTGTTCTTCACATGGCTCCATCAGAGACTGACACGTCGCATATATGACGTGGCCTCTCCCTTGGATGCCACGTGGCATGCTACTGTTCATCATTTTCATCATCTCGAATATAATTTTTCAAAAAATTTCAGTTTTCAGGGGAAATCTTTGAATGCGTTTTTCTCTCTCATTTCTCATCGAAATTGCTCATGTAATATACCATTGGAAAGCTCTTTTCGAGCCCTATCTAATGGTATAATAATTATATCAAAATAATTTAGTTTACTAACATTAAATACTAGGAACCGATTCAGGTTCATCACATTATTCTTCAAAGAACAACATTCTAAATGCCTTAGACTCGATGTATAATTAAGTTTCATGTAATTTGTCATCATTCCACCAGCAAACAATACAAACCGGGCTCTAATACCAATGAAAACCACATTCATCCATTAACAGTATATTAATACATTTGAAACTTAAATAAAAAATGAAACAAATACACAAAAACATATATATGGATCTTTAATTGTTCAATTCAGGTCGGATTTCGATCACGAAATTGGAAAAAAATCTTAGTTCACAATGTAAAATACCTTACCCTTAGTGTTTTTTGCTCTCTGTTCTCACTTCTTTGTTTTCACTTTCGTTTTCTTCATTTTTTTTTTCATCTATTTGTTGTTCTTTCAAAAACAAATATATATTGCCCAAATAACCGTTTGCAATAGTTAATTTATTTAAACCACAAAACTGCCCATAAAACTGTCATTGGCAGTTAACAAAGTTCATCCAACTCTATTGGATTATGGATCCCAGAGTTGGATCCGAGTTTGGGTTTTGGGCCATTTTGGGTGAACCCAACCCAACGCTCATATAACCCAATACCATGTTTCAAGTGTCTTTTTATTATTATTATTATTTTTTAAATGTTTCAACTGTTTTTCACTTATACCTTCTTTATTCTTCTTTATATAATATGTGTCCATAAATAAGAATATGTGGCAATTTTTTTCAATAATAATTATGATGGCTCTTTGGCTTTGGCCAAGTGAAATCAATAAAGTTGATTTTTTTTTATCATTTCTCTCAGTTAATTTCTTTCCTGCTTTCTCTTTATTGTCTTGGTTTCCTTTCACTTCTCCTCTTTCTTCTACTTCAATCTAATTGAATTGCATCTACTATTTTGATTTTGGTTTCTTTCATTTTATAAGAAAGTAATATTAGAAGCATTGGAATTTTTTACAACCAAAGAATTGATTCTACTAAGGAGAACCCTCTAGTAAATAGTTAACTCCTCGAATTCAAAAGATAAATTTTTGACTGAGCGATGGATGACTAAATAAAAAATTCAAGTTATTTCTTTAAATAAAAAATTTTAGTAATTTAGTATCTATACTTTAAAACCAACATTTCTCACGATGTTTTTGATGTCATCTATATGAGTTAAGATTCTCTCCTAATTTTTTTTTAACCTCCAAAAGAAGTTAGAGTATGAGCTATGTAAAAGAGAAAAAATATATAATAATCTTTATCAACTATTATCTTTTATATAAGATGTGTTTCTATATTATAAATTGTCTGAAAAAAGGGGAAAAAAAAAAAGAAATGATCTACATATGATGCTACTGAAGATATTCGAATTACAATAATGTTTATTTAGAATCTTGTGCCACCAGTTCTTAGGACTAATATACACGTCACATTAATTTAAACATAAATTTAGATAAAATATTAAAATAATTTAATAATTTTTTTCACATAAATATAAAAGACATATGAACTTGAAAAATTATATTATCTATGTGCGTAAGCTAGCGTCCAACAAAATAAATTTGGCTCTAATCTGCATATATATATATATATATTTTTTTTAATGAGAGTCATTCAAATAAGATCATTACCATATATTTATATTAATATACTTATGGATACCAAATAAATATTTCATTTTTTATTTGAAAGCTTATACTATATTATAATAGAACAAATTTGTTATAAGACTATTAGTATTTATGTAAAGATGTCTCCTTCATTTCTTTATTTATTATTTTTTTGTTCTTTCTTAAACCCAAATATATGATATATACAATTTTTGATATCACTTCTTAAAATATATATATTTATATATATATATATATATATATATATACACACATAAAGAGTTTTTATGTCCAAAAATAGTGCTTGGACCGAAAACCCTTTAAGGCCTAAGAAAACCAGCAGGCCCAAAGGGCCAAATAAGGAGTAAATTGATCAAAGTCCATTAACCAGAAGATACATTAGCAAAGGCCACATTAGCAGGAATATTTAATTGGTTCAACCATACCAAGGTAGTAAATCGGCCTGAATTGACTAGCTCGTAGAAAAAATAGCTCGAATGTGTATTGGTATAATAACGTGTGACACGTCATCAGCTCATAAATTGCCTAGATAATACAAGTATCTAGAAATCAAAGACCTTTGTAGCCAGCCAAAATTAGTATATTTCCTTACTTCAGTGAGTTTCTGTAAAGGAAAATAAAATTCCATCAAACATGAAATCTTTATAATGCACAGAAGATCACTTCAAACATGAAATTATCAGAAATACATTTTGATTCGAATATAGGCATATTATGACAAGATCTAAACCAGATTCTCTCTAGGCTCTTATCTGGAAGGTCTCGTCGGGCACTCCAACGAACTTCTTATAACCCTTCTACGATCAAGAGAGATCCACGGAGCGAACCCCTAAGATATTTTGCCCGTTCACTTTACTTTAACTATATCAATTTCTAATTCTTTTGAACATAGTTGGGTTGGTATAAATTTTTCGTGTTTAATTAAAGAAAATCTTTACAAAAATTTGACAACATAACAACTGTATTTTGAAGGTTTCCAAAATTTCCTGCAAGAATTTACACTTCTAACTATTCTCAATCACCACCCAACTTCTTTTGTTTACAAACATGTATTTTCACAATCAAATTCACAACCATTATGCATAATAATCATGGTGGAATATATATATATGCATCATAAGTAAAATTTACAAGTTCATCCAACATAGTTTACAAAAGTTTACAAGTTTCCAAAAATATATTTTGTAAATGTTGCAATGTAACACACTTCCTTGTCATCGTATTCACAAAACATAACATAATATATATATATATAATGCTTCGTTTGGTTTCACCCACTTGTATTTTCAATGTGGTAGTACTTTTACTTCTTCCCCTCCAACGAAATACCTGGACAGATTTTTATACTACAATAAGGAAAATTCGTTAATTTAATCGATATAATAAATATGAAAATCGTTATATAAATATTTATAATTGTCGACGTTGAAATTCAGTTGACGAGTAATCAATGCCCAATACCTGCAATCAATGTGAGAAAGCACAGAAAACAAGAACAAAGCAATAAAGAACCAAGAATCAAACAGGAGACAAAGATTTTTAACGTAGTTCAGCAAGTGTGCCTACGTCCACGGCTGTCTCTCCTAAATTCTGTAAAGTGACAGTATGATATTCAATGTATCTGTTACAATGATTTTAGCCCCTATTTATAGGGAAAGTATCGTTACAATTTAGGAATCAACAAAATAAGAAGAGAATCATGAATTAATTACACTTCCTAATCTGTTTGAATAAAATCAGGAAATTGCTCCTTAAATTCCAAGATAATGTTGACTGAGTTTGAATTTAAATTAATTTCTGCTTCTGGAGAGAGAATCACGATCAGATTAGGTAATTGTCTATTCTGGAAGATACTGTATTAATTATCCTCTGAATGAGCTGTATACTGTCTATCACCTTGAGCGACCTCGAGCTGGACTCACTGAACAGCGAGCTATGCTTACGGAGAATGGTATAACAAACTACAACCTTGCTGTGAGACAAGCTCGTTACTACGAGCTGAGAGGATTGCTGGGCGAGCTGTGAAGCTCGCTGGGCTTAGAGTTTAAATATGGGCCTTGTTTGATGGGCCTTGATTGGGCTTGAGTTTATTGGATCTTCTATTGGGCCGAAGTTGGGCTTTTACCAGCCATTTAAGGAGTCCGGAAAATACACATAACATAAGCCCCCCAGCTCTCAGTTCGTTCCAAGGATTGAGAGCTCAAGCTCGCTGGTAAAAGCTAGCTTCTCTGGTAAGCCAACTTAGGTTACCGTTTTCCCACCTATCCAAATTCTATCTTATCAGTTTCAACACGTGTCGTTCATGTAGGAGGTAACTGAAAGGACGCTAGCACGTCCCTTACACGCGCATTTAATGTGCACGTCTTTCAACTGACGACTACATGATTAAAAAGCAGTACCTCATGCTGCACCATTGGATTTATGACGGTTACACAACTCAGAGATCTGACGGCCAGGGTTCGAGCTCGTCCGCCTATATAACTGGTGGAGCCTTTTCATTTTTTCTTTTTCATCTATCATTTTCTCTCGAAGCAACCAAGCAACCAAGCAACCAGGCAACTGGGCAACCAAGTTTAGAAAACTCACTGGTTTCTCATGAAATCAATACGTCTAGTCACCGTTTTACACACCTTTACCAAAGATTCACGGTACGTTCTTCATCTGACCTCAAGTTTTCAACTTTTGGGTTTATTTTTGCTGAGTTTACGTTGCGTTGTGCTTGCGTTTTGTTTTCTACTTGAACGGTTTGAATGTATTGTATTGTTGCTGTTGAATCTTTGCAATTAGTGTGTTTAAATGGTTTGAATACGTCATGTTGTTGAATCTCCACTGTCCTGAGTTTTTGTTGAACATGACTTTTCAAATTTTGTTAATTTGATCTTGTTGCATATTTATCTACGATCTGGTTACTGTTTGTGGTCTGATATGCATGTAAACTGTAGAAATAGACACCTGTACATCATTAGCTCGCAGGTCGTTTATTCGTAGGTCGAGCCCCCCATTATAAAAGTGATCTGCAAAATAGGACACTTAGAAAATTTTTAACATTTTAATAACTTACTTGTTGCGACTTGAACATACTTTCTTTATACAGATGTCTTCAAGTGGAAGTCGCAAAGTTAGTGGAGCCACCCAAGGAGAAGGATCAGCTGAAGCTCGAGTTACTTCTGAATCAAGTTGTCGAGCCATAAAAAAGCAGCGAGCTGAAGAGGAGAGGGAAGCTCGCAAAACGTTTGTTCATCACCCATCCTCCTTAAAAGTCTCCGAATTAGAAGGGATTGCTCTTCAATTCCATATCCTCAAAGGTTGCCACGCGATGTTATCCACTTCAAAGAAACATACAGTCTATCCTCCACAGGGGTATATTGCTGTCAGCACTCAGCACCTAGAACACGGGCTGAGATTCCCAGTTCCTTCCTACTTAATCAGGTTCTTGAACGCTGTCAAGCTCGCTTCGTTCTAGTTAACACCGAACTCGTATGCGCAGCTGACCTCGTTGGCTCTGGCCTTCCTAAAAAACGGCCTTCGTCTCTGACTCCAAAAATAATCCAAACTTTCTATAGTATCAAGGGTTTGAGCACAAAGCCGGGAGAAAAACCGGACAACATCTATTACCTCACAGCCCGTCAGTTTGACTACAAGGATCTCTTACCCCAAGGAGAAGCAAAGGGCAAATCCAACGTTGGGAAGTATAAGGAGAGCTGGTTCTATGTCTCCTGCCCTTCCCTTACACGTCTCAAAAATTTCAGTTTCGTCTTGGAACCAAATATGCAGAAGAGAAACTTTAGCGAGCTTAAAATAATAATTTTAACTTTTGCCCATCTATTCATCTTTTATTTATTTGCAGATCTGAAAATGGACAAGTCTTCTCTCAACAACGAGGAGAAGAAGGCTCTTGATGTGCTCGCGAAATCGGATGAAGTGAGCATAAGCAGTAAGTTTGATAATGCTCCTTTTCAGGCTCACGGCCTCGCTCCTTTTAATGATACTCCACTGATTGATGTCATAAATGATATATCAAGCATGGGGCAATGCAAACTTCCTTCCATCTTCAAAGTTCCTGTCCCTACCTCACAGGTAGAAACTTCATCAATTCCTGTCCCAACACAGGCAGAAACGGCTCCAGCTCGTACTTCCTCGCGAGCAAAGACGGTATCAACTCATGCTCCAGCTCGGGTAGAAAAAGCTCAAGCTCGCGTAGCCCCCATTATACAAGTAGACTCATCCCCCTCTCCTCATCATACAACTGTCTCAGAGGCTCCATTGCTTGCCTCAACTCGCACCCCAGTAATGGGTGTATCTAAAAAATCTGCTTCTTCAAATCCTGCTCCTTCCACTGGACAAGCTTCGGCTAAAAGGAAGAAACTTGCTCTGCTAGAGTTCCCTTCTGATCAATTTGCCAAAACTCCAGCCTCTTCAACAGCTCCAACAAAGCGACCAGCTGAGACTTCAGCCTCTCTAGCTGCTCCTTCAAAACGCTCTAAGCGACCTGTTGAAATAGAAACTCCCTCAGTCGCTGCTCCAAGCGAGGTATCGCCTCCAGAAATAGAAATAAATCTTCAGCTGGTTCCAGTTTCCTGCTCGCATCCTAGAAAAGGGGGTGCTCCTCCTAAGGTTGCTTCCTAAGCAACCCGAGTTGGCACTAGCAAGCAAGTAACTAGGCGTACTTTCGTTACGCGACGTAGTACTTACTCGACTGATGAGCCTAATCTCCCGGAGCGTGAAAGGACTCTTTCCCCAACAAGACCAGAAATCGAGCTCGGACCTAGGGGGAGGTATTTGACTTCCTTCATTGACAATTGGACACCCATTATGTATACTCATGCAAGGGTCTTGGAGAATAAGTCCCTTAAGGGCATAGAGCTGGATGAGTTCGTAACTCGTCATTCTATGTTGGTAAGTCACTTTTCTTTGTCCTCCGGCCTCTTTTACTTTATCGCATATTAACTCGTAGAATTTTCAGAGTGTCGTTGCTGCAATGAAGCAATGAAGACTGACCAAAATTGCTGAAGATCGAATAATGAAGCTGGAAAGCGAGTTGAAGGCCGCTAATGATGAGTTAGCGTCCTTGGCTGAGTAAACCACAGAGAACTTCGAGGCTTAGATGGCTGCGGCAAATAATACTAAACAGGCCACCGAGGAAGCTCTGCTGGAAATGCAAAAAGAGCGCGACATACTAAGAGAAGTGCTGAAGCAGACTGATCAGCGGGCTGAGCTAGCCCAAAAACAAGCCGAGGACCACGAGACACAGCTAGCCGCAGCGAATAATGCTAGGCAGGCTGTCGAGAAAGCTCTACGAAGAATGAAGAATGAACGTGACACGTTTAGAAATGAGCTGCACAAACTAAATGAGGAGCTAAGGCAGTCTGAGCAGCAGGCCGAACTGGCTCGAAGACAAGCTGAGAGAGTGGAGGCTGCAACACAGTGGGTCGAAGAGGCCGAAAATCGGGCTGCAATTGCAAAAGGATGGATTGAGGAGCTCGTTCAACAAGTAAATGCAACGGGCTGAGGCGGCAGAGAAACGGGTTGAAGAAATGAGTGCTGCTACTCAACGGACTGAAACGGTCGAAAATCGAGCTGAAGTACTTAGGCAGCAGGTGGGGGAAGTGATTCAGTGAGCTGAGTCTGCGGAGTAGCAGATAGAGGCTATAAAGAAAGAAGCCAAGGTCATTAATTGCCTTGCAGACAACGCCTTCGAAGAACTGATGGCTTACAAGGAAAAATTCGCTCAGGAACTAGAGATGCAAGTTGCTGAAGCAAATGATACAGCTGAGAAAAAAATAGGCCTCAATTTTCTCTACACGCTATGGATGTCCCATCCAAAGATGGATTTTTCTATCTTTGGGGATGTGAGACTTGAAAGCATTGAAAAGTTCAAGGCAAGGGTTGCCTTATCCTCAGTTGATGCAGTTCCTTTGGCAACGAAGGTGCCTGGTGCGACCTCTCAAACTGAGCCTGCTGGCGACCTCGAGCCTTCTGGCGTGCCTCATTATCATGAAGACCCCCTTTCTAGCTCAGATCCTCCTGCTCAAGATTAAGAGCTTGTCTTTTTCTTTTACTCTTATATTCTTTCAACTTTCAATTTGTAAACAATTTTTGAACTTAATAAAATTTCTTTCATCATATTCTCTGTGTCGAATGCATTTGAGCGATTACATTAGTTATAACATACTTTTATGATCAACTTACAAATTATCCAACTTCTTACGAACTGATTGTTAACGAGCTCGAAATCTAATAACTTAAGCAATCGCTTAATTCAATAGTTAATAGAATCTTGTAAATATAAACAGTTGATCAGTTGGAATGTCGTTGAGCTATGCAGGGGCACTTAGTCATACCTACTTTTTAGGCTGTTTATGGCGAGCTATGCAGAGACACTTAGTCATCTGCTTTTTAGGCTATCTCATTATTTGCGAGCTATACAGGGGTCGTCACCTCGCCTGCTTTTTAGGCTCCTTATGACGAGCTATACAAGGGTACATAACCTCGCCTGCGTTTTAGGCTCTTTATGACGAGCTATACAGGGGTACATAACCTCGCCTGCTTTTTAGGCTCTTTATGACGAGCTATATAGGGGTACATAAGCTTGCCTGCTTTTTAGGCTCTTTATGGCGAGCTATGCAGAGACACTTAGTCATTTGCTTTTTAGGCTCTTTTGTTATTTGCGAGCTATGCAGAGGTCATCACCTCGTCTGCTTTTTAGGCTTCTTATGACGAGCTATGCAGGGGTACATAACCTCGCCTGCTTTTTAGACTCTTTATGATGAGCTATGCAGGGGTACATAACCTCGCCTGCTTTTTAGGCTCTTTCGGTTTGAGTGAGCAGCGAGCTAATCAGCACGGAGTTTGTTAACTTGGTGAAATAATGTACATCATGAGGGAAAATGGAGCTTTCATTTATTATGGCCTTGAATCATGGGTAACAAATGAAATTACTGGTAATATGGTCACAGATGCTCGGCATTCCAAGCTCGAAGGACCTCGGCTCCATTCATGTTGGTTAAATGATAAGCTTCATTTCCCAAGTTTGCCTTAATGATATAGGGTCCTTCCCAATTTAGGCCTAAGGACCCATCACTGGGTTTGCGAGCTCTAGGCAGGATGATATGCAGTACTAAGTCTCCCACGTTGAATCTGCGAATCCGAGCATTCTTGTTATAGTATCTCGCTATTCTTTGTTGGTAGACAGCTATTCTCAGCCTGGCTATTTCCCTGAGTTATTCAAGTAAATCTAAGTTTGCAGTGAGTAACTGATTATTGTCATTTGGATTGAAGGTTGCTCTTCGTTGCGAGGTGACTTCAAACTCTGTCGGGATCATGGCTTCAAACCCATATACCATTGAGAAAGGTGTCTCGTTTGTAGTGCTGCGAGCTGTGGTTCTGTAGGCCCACAATACCTTCTGAAGCTCGTCTACCCATGCTCTTTTCTTTGCTTCCAGTTTCATTTTCAAGGTGTGCTTTATGATTTTGTTGACAGCTTCAACTTGGTCATTGGCTTGCGGATAGTCCACTGCTGAGAAGCTCTTAACTATCTTCAGATCGTTTCAGAACTTGAGAAACTGGATGCTGCTAAACTAGGTCCCATTGTCTGTTACAATCTGCTGTGGAACTCCAAACCTGCAAATGATATTACTCCACACGAATTTCTCAACCTTTGCTATGAAGATTTCTGCCAGCTCCTTTGCTTCTGCCCACTTAGTGAAATAGTCAACTGCGACCACGACGTGTTTATACCTTCCACGAGCCATTGGTAGAGGTCCGATCAAATCCATCCCCCAGATTGCAAAGGGCCACGGGCTCACTATCTGTTGAAGATAAACTGGTGGAGCTCGTGGAACCTGGGCAAACCTCTGACACTTATCACACTTTGTTACTAAGTTGATAGTGTCTTGCCTCATGGTGGGCCAATAAAAACCCTGACGAAGTGCATTTTGAGCTAAGGAAAGCCCCCCAGCGTGATTTCCACAATGGCATTCGTGTATCTGTCTTATCACTGTTTCACACTCTGGGCCATCAATGCAACGTGAAAGTGGAGCTGAGAACCTCTTATTGTACAACACATCATCATAGATGTAATATGATAAACCCCGATCCTAGTTTCCTCGGAGAATTCATTTTCGGTGATCGGATATAGAATAAAGAGTCCAGAAATAGTGCAAGGGGCCCAGTTAGAATTCAATTATATTTATAATGGCCATGAGTGTCATTTTAGGAAGAAATGAGAATTTTTGATGAATAATGTTCTGATCTAGATGAATAGTGATGTTTTCAGAAAAGATCCAAAATTAGCGTTTGAGACCGAATTTGAACTCGGTTATATTGTCTAGGGTCATAAATTGAGATTCGATAGGAAACGGAAGTTTTCGGTGAATAGTATTTCTCTGACGAAATTTTCAGATGAATAGTAAAATTTTCGAAAATCGACCTTAACAGTCGAAAAGGTCTGAAAATAGCATAAGAGTATAGAGAAACAGAAACGGATCAAAAAGAAGACAATTTGAGTCAGTTTTAAGCGATCCGAAGAAAATTACGATATTGCCCTTTTGAGAGATTAATGGGTTTTAATGAGTTTAAACCCAATTGAATTTCTTTCGAAGCATGAGATTAATAGATAAGATACCCAATTAAAGTATTTCATGGTCAATTTAAAGATTAGATGATCATGGAATATTTTCAGAATATTTTCCGGTTGAAGTGAAATTAGATTATAAAAAGGGCAAAATTGACATTTTAAGTTAAGTATGCATGGATCACGCATGAGCATAGTATGTAGAAGTTTCAAGGAGTGTAATCCAAGTGAATAAGAATGGGTTAAAGAGAATGGACATAAAAATCGAGTATTTAAACTATAGATACGTATGAAAAAATTATCGGTTTATTCGACTAGATTTCAGTTAGGAACATTTTTTTTATCAAGTATATATGAGAGGTATTAGGCCGAAATTGAAGCTTATAAAGTTAAATTGGCCATAAGATATGTGTAGAATATTTGTGGAATATTTTTCGAAAGAATTAGGAATGAATTATATGTTAATCAAGCGAGGTGAGCTAACGAAATAAAATAAAAGATATTTTAATTCAACCAATGAGAAAAGAGATAAGTGGCATGAAAAGTAATGGTTATAGAAGTGCTACATATCATCAATTGATTGGTTGAAGAGATAAATGGATGAGAAATTGCCAAGTGGACCAATAGAATTAAAAATTATATATTTTTGAGCATTTGTGAAATTATTGAAAGTTTGAGATTTCATATGAAAACTCATTCTTTCTCTAGTTTCTTTTTCAAATTTTAGTTTAAGGATGATAAGAGAGACTTGTGAGGATTATTTTGATATGATTTGTGAGTGATTTGGTGGAGTAAAAATAGGTGAAAGAGAGAGAGAAAGTCTTGACAAAAATGGGTTTTTATCGGATCCGAATTCGTTTTCGAATCTAAGACTTTAGATAGATGTTTTAGAGGTTAAAAAATAATATTATGAAGTTAGATTTCGAAAACGAAAAGTTTAAGATCGATTTCGGAGCTAAACGGACAAGTTGAAGGGTGTTTTCCAAAATCCCTCTAAATGCGTTCTCGTTTAACGTTCGAAATGATTTATTTAATCATGGTTGGGTGTTAGAACACTAGAGAATTAATTATCGAAGTTGTCGGATATTCGAAACGAAAAATAATTTTTATTAGTAAGCGAAATCGAACGAATTTCGTTCGATGCATCCGACGATGAAATTGAGTATACTAAGGTATTTCTAGGAAATAATAAGTAGGATTCATGTAGAGAAAACGGATTTCGAAAACCTTGATTGAATAGAAATTGAGATCCGAAAGTTTAGAGGTTAAAGGATATTAATAGGATTAAATGGGATTTTTATTGATTTTGAATGTTATTTGAATGACTTAAGTGACCCTAAATGAATATTTGATGTTTTAGGGTAAAAGCGAAGAGCTCCAGAGGTATACGGAAAAGAATCAGATTCTATCCGAGGACGTGTTGTGAGTGGAAATACAAGTTTTTTTAAAGATTATATTTCTTAAAGTTTATTTAAAGTTAAAAGAATTTATTATAAATAGTTATTCATTTATTAATTGAATTTATATTATAATTCTATCATAAAGATTTTAATTTATTATTTATGTATATGAAAATGTGCTAGAATTAAATATTTTAAGCCTATTGCCTTGAGATTTAGAATATTTTAGTATATTGAGTAATTATACTCGAGAATTATATATGCTAAAGTTATTTATAAATGATAGGTTTCGGCCTTAGAAAAGTAAGTTTTATTTCAAGAAATCAAAGAAAAGAAAAGTGGGATTTTTATTATGAAAAGATTTTAGATGCCTTTGGTTTACCCTAGCCCCAGTTTAGTACCCGACCGAATGCTCTATGCGTGATACGGTAGATGAAAGGAAGTCAGTTAGTGAGATTTGAGTCTAGTCGACTCTTGTGTGAGCGAGGCATGAGTGATCCGTATACACGTATAGGGTAGTGTAGTCGGTCCGCGGCGTGGGCCCGCTTTCGGCGACTACACATGGTAGATCCCCACTCTTAGTGGTTAGCTAGATTTTATATGCTACCACGCCAGGAGCAGATATTCTCTGGGTTACCATGTAGGCGAGTATTAGAAAAGATTTCAGAAAGTGTTTTAGAAAAGATTTTAAGAAAAGATTTCAGAAAGTATTTTAGAAAAGAATTATAGAAAGTAACTTAGTTTTTAAAAACTGTTTTTGGGAGACTACGTTATACAGAAATGAGTTTTAGTTTATATAAATTATACCACTCACTGAGTTATACTCATAGTTTTTTTTAAATGTTTTTCTTAAAAATTCTCCCACAGACGCAGGAGCTAATCGTTCAGCAGATGAGGTTCAATCAGACGTGCAGGTGGACGAATAAGACGACACTTACTACATCTATATATTTTGTTAGTTTAATCATGTATATGTTCATGTATATAGTTGTAACTATTTTAAAGAAATAGTGGATGCATTAGTTAAAACTGTTTTATTAAAGTTTTCTGAAATTCAGATTTTATTTATTTGTTTGTGGTTATGTTGTGAGAAAAGAGCCGGAGGCTCTGGAAGTTGAGAAATTGATTTTATAGAAGTGTTTTTATAAACTATATTTGAAACTTGCAGGGTGGCATAGTTTAGAAAACAGACGGCATGCTGCCGAAATTTTTATGAAAAAACGAAAAATTTTTATCACTGTCACCTTGTAAAAGAAGTTAAAATATCTAGATAGATGAGTTTTCGGTGCCTTGACGGGATTCCTTTGGACTAAGGTAGGGTTCGTATGAATTCTTTCGGGGTGCTACGGGATCTTTCTCGGGTTCAGAAGAGGGATTTGGGAAGGGTCCCGTCATAATATCTGGCTGCTCTAGCTTGCAGACACCGTGCTTCCAGCTTGTTATTTGGCAATTTCCCATCCTACAAATAATTCAGAATTAGGCTCATCTAAGAATCGGGCTGAACAGTTATGGCCATCATTACGTTCTTCTCCTCTGTACTTGGGGCTGGTAGGAACTCTACTGGGATTGCCCCCAAAAAGTTTGCATCTCGTGTGGTCGCGAGGAGAGCTAGTGCATCTGTATGTGAGTTCTGAACTCGTGGGATCTGCTTCACCTCATACCTCTGAAACACACCTAGCAACTCATGAACTTCCTGGAGGTATAGGGCCATCTTTGGTCCCTTGGTATGATATTCTCCCAATATGTGACAGACAACGAGCTGTAAATCGCTGAAGATTTTCAACCGTTCAGCTCGCATTTCCTTAGCCAAATGCAAACTTACGAGCACTGCTTCGTATTCAGCTTCATTGTTTGTTGCCTGGAAACCAAACCTTAAGGCACAAAGGATCTTATGGCGTTTAGGACTTATCAATAGAATCCCAACTCCGGCTCTATGCTCGCTAGATGATCCATCAACATAAAGCTCCCAAGTCGGACCTTCAAAAATTCAGCTTCATCATCCACAGGCCTTGTAAACTCCGCAATGAAATCTGCCAGAGCTTGAGCTTTGATAGCCGTCCTCAGTTTAAACTGGATATCGAACTGTGCAAGCTCAACTGCCCATTTTAACAAACGACCTGAGGTGTCCACTTTCTGTAGAACTTGCTTCAGCGGATACTTGGTGAGGACTTTGATGGTATGAGCTTGAAAGTAAGGTCGCAGCTTCCTTGATGCGATCACCAAGCAATAAGTAAGCTTCTCCATCTACGAGTACCTGGTTTCAGCATCTTGCAGCCTTTTGCTTACTTAGTACACTGGAAGCTGTGTCCTTTTTTCTTCCCTCACCAGTGCAGCACTTAAAGTTTGCTGAGACACTCCTAAGTATAAAATCAGCTTTTCTCATTTCTTGGGCTTAGAAAGGAGTGGAGCTTGCCCTATATATTCCTTCAACTGCTGGAAGGCGACTTCGCATTACTCGGTCCACTCGAAGCTAGGGGTGGGCATCTTCAACCCAACCCGATAAACCCAACCTAACCCGATCATTTTTTATTGGGTTGGGTTGGGTTACATCTTAAAAAAAATTTGATGAGTTGGGTTGAGTTGGGTTGAAAATTAAATTTGGTTGGGTTGGGTTGAAAAATTTTCAACCCAACCCACATTGAGTTGGGAGATTTTCAACCCAACCCAACCCGAACCTGAAAACGCCCACCCTTAACCAAGTATTTCCTATCTAGAATCTTTCTTAGACATACACTTTTACACTACTACATGAAATCCATCATAGAGGATTTATAAATCTAGAGTAGAAGAATGAAGACACAAGAGAAAAAATCAAAAACCTCAAGTGGTTTATAAATCTAGAGGATTTATAAATCCAACTCGACAGATCCAACCCAACCCGATCATTTTTTATTGGGTTGGGTTGGGTTACATCTTAAAAAAAATTGGATGGGTTGGATTAGGTTGGGTTACATCTTAAAAAAAATTGGATAAGTTGGGTTGGGTTGAAAAATTTTCAACCCAACCCACGTTGGGTTGGGAGATTTTTAACCCAACCCACGTTGGGTTGGGAGATTTTTAACCTAACCCAACCCAAACCCAAAAACGCCCACCCCTACTTAAAGCTTTTTGCCTTCTTCAAAATGTCAAAGAAAGAGATTCACTTATCTGTAGCTTTCGAAATGAACCTGCTGAGTGCCGCGACCTAGCCATTAAGGCTCTGGACATCTTTGACCCTAGCTGGTGATCTCATGTTGATCAATGCCTTGATCTTCTCTGGGTTGGCCTCAATGCCTCTGCTGTTGACCATGAAACCTATAAACTTCCCAGAAGCTACTCCAAATGCACATTTGTGCGGATTCAACTTCATTTGATAGCTCCTCAGAATTTGAAACATTTCTCTCAGGTCGCGCACATGATCACCTACCTGCTTGGACTTTACTAGCATGTCATCAACATAGACCTCCATGGTCTTTCCAATCTGCTTTTCAAACATCATATTTACCAAGCGTTGATAGGTTGCTCCTGTATTCTTCAAACCGAAGGGCATCACCTTGTAGCAATACAGGCCGCGATCAGTCATGAATAAGGTATGCTCTTCGTCCTCGGGGTTCATTGGGATCTGATTTTAGCCTGAGTACGCAACCATAAAGCTCAGGGGCAGCTCGTAACCAGCAGTAGCATCCACAAGCTGGTCTATCCTCGGTAAGGGAAAACTATCTTTAGGGCACGCGTTGTTCAGATCAGTGAAGTCGATGTAAGTCCTCCACTTCCCATTCTTCTTCTTCACCAAAACTGGGTTGGCGACCCAAGTCGGGTAGTAGGCTACTCAAATAAACTTGTTTGCCAGCAGCTTATCTACCTCTTCCTTGAATGCAAGA
Organism: Litchi chinensis; assembly: GCA_019925255.1. NCBI lineage: Eukaryota > Viridiplantae > Streptophyta > Magnoliopsida > Sapindales > Sapindaceae > Litchi > Litchi chinensis. The sequence continues at coordinate 21,344,545 of CM034463.1, read as the reverse complement.
TAGCGCTCCCCTGTTATTGCTCTCCTCTTTTGGCGAACTGGTTTATGGTGAGGATCAATGTTCAACCTGTGAGACATCACCCTTGGATCTATCCCTACCATATCCTCGTGATTCTACACAAACACATCCAAGTTCACCTTCAGGATGTCAGCGAGCTGGGCTTTCAATTCTGGAGCTAATCCTCTCCCCAACTTCAGGCACCTTTCTGGATCTGTCTTGCTGACTTGAACATCTTCCAATTCTTCAACTGGCCCAGTAGCTCAGTCTGCATCTACCTCGCGAGGTCCAAGTCGTGACTGACTCCTCTCTCAATCATAGCTCGTGGCTCGCCCTTTGAGACCACGTTCACTTTCTTTTCTCTCATGCACATCTTCACAGCATCTTCATAGTAGCGTCTTGCTAAGTGCTGCTCTCCCCGAACACACCCAATGCCATTAAGGGTTGAAAATTTTACCGTGAGGGTCCTGGTTGAAGTGATCATATCCATCTCATTCATAACAGGTCTCCCCAGGACCACATTGTATGCTGATGGGCAGTTAATTATCAAAAAATCTGCCAGCCTGTAGCTTGACAACCTACCTCCCCAAGAGTAAGTGGCAGCTTGATTTGGCCTACTGGTACAATAACATCTCTAGTGAAACCATATAGAGGTTCTGGGGATGGTCTCAGTTGCTCCACTCCTAGCCCCATTTGATCATAGCAGTTTCTGTACATCACATTCACTGAGCTCCCGGTATCTATCATGATGCGTCGCACTTCCATGTTACTGATCTTGACTCGAATAACCAGTGCATCATTATGAGGCCAGATCACACCTCTAGCATCTTCATCAATGAATACAATCTCGTCCGAAGTTGTCTTCGTCCTTTTTGCAGGTCCCTCCGACCCGCTGACCTGGAAAGTATGATTCGCCTCTTATACGTATTTTTCATGTGATCTGTTAGAAGCACCTGCGATATGGGGGTCTCCATGAATTGTAAAAATTGTTCTTATCGCAGGTTCATGCTCTGATTCAGGAGCTTGTAGAGGTTGTTGCTGTGCTGGCTATTGCGGCTAAGGTCGTTGTTGTGGAGGTCGCGAGTCTACAGGTCTCGCTACATAGTCTCTCAAGCGACCTCTCCTGATCAATTTCTCAATGGCGTTCTTCAACGCCCAGCAATCTGAAGTACTGTGCTCGACCTTATTATGATATGCACAAAACGTACTCGGATCCCTTTGCTGAACAGGAGCCCTTAAAGGATTGGGCCTCCCAAAATCTTCCCTGTTCCTCTCTGCAGCGTAAATCCTATCCAGTGAAGCTGTCAGGACGCTATATCCTTCATAACGACCTTGACGTTGAGGTCGCTCGTACCTTAACTCTCTCCTCGCCCTTTTGGCAATCTGATTGCTTGAGCCATTGTTTCTATCTTCTTCATTCCTGCTATTGTTTCTCCTCTTTAGCTGGCTGGAACTACCCGCTTCATTCTTCTGATTCTGCTTCTTCAGGCCGAAGGTCTTTTCCCACCTGATTTCCTTCGCAGCTCACTCGTAGAACTCTCCCAGATCCTTCACTGGGGACTTGTAAATGCTTTCATACAACTTCTCATCCTTGTGCAACCCAACTGAGATCGATGTCAATATGCTTTCATTTGACGGATACTCGACATTTGTAACCTCGCGTCTAAACCTGGTGATGTATTCCTTCAATGACTCACCCTGATGCTGAAAGATTGTAGCTAGGTGGCAGAATGGAGCGAGCTGCCTTCTCAAGGCCTTGTACTGGCCAACGAACTTCTGCTGACACTCTGCCCAACTGCATGTGCTGCGAGCTGGGAGATTCTTGAACCATATCCTTAGTATATCCCCTAGAGTAGCTGGGAATACACGATATTTCACTATGGGATTGCTTGTTTGCAGGTCCATCTGAACGTTAAAGGAGTCGAGATGGTCATAGGGGTCACTGTCCCCGTTGTATTGCTGAATATTTGGCATCTTGAACCTCGGAGGGAGAGGCTATGTCTCAATCTCCCTTGTAAAAGGGGTCCTTTCCCCGTAGTGCCCACGCTGCTCTGGGGCTCCAGGTCGCGCTTCTAACTGTTAGACCCTCTGAAGAAGCTCCTCTACTTGTGGATCTCGGAGCTCGTATCTCCTCATGTGATCATGACTTGGAACCGAGTTCTCTGGGTCATACCTTTCGTCCTCCTCGAACAAACCCTCAGGCTGATGGGATCTTACTTATTGTCCATTCACCTCATCAACATACCGAGCTATGGCTCGGACTCTATCGTGCCCAACCTCTGCTCGTTGGTTTCCATCTTGGCTCAACCTCACTACTAGGCTAGCTGGGCGCGCGACTTCCCTTTCTTCACAGACAGGGTGTCCTCTAGCCCTAGAACGCACATTAAAGGAACGAGCTGAGCCTGCAGGTCGCAGAATTTCCCTTGCCAGCCTTTTAGGCACTTGCATCGCTTCATGCTGCTGGGGCACATGCCTTGGTGCTTGAACCTCAACCCTAGGTACGTTCTGAACCTAAGCCTACACCCAACATGTTGACGACCTCTGTGAGCTGTCTGACTGTGTTTTCCAATGCTTCTTGCCTCTACAACAACACATTCTGCCCTTCGGTGATTGGGGCAATTGGAACCGGTTGACGATAGGCAGAGGAGGGATGCCTGTTGCGGTGCCGAGTGCCTGTCCATGGGACGTACCTGCTGTATGCATGGGTGCGTCCTGCACAGGCTGCATGTTCTGCTGAGGTTGGTTCATGTGACTTGACTCTCCGCCCGGTCATCATCTCCATGATACCTGTTTGATCTGATCTTTGCCATGTCAAAAATCGATGAATTGGGATGAAAAAGACTCCAGTTTGGGCCCTCATTCTAGTGCCAAAATGTCGATGTTGAAATTCAGTCAACGAGTAATCAATGCTCAATACCTGCAATCAATGTGAGAAAGCACAGAAAACAGGAACAAAGCAATAAAGAACCAAGAATCAAACAATGAGATAAAGGATTTTTAACGTGGTTCAGTAAGTGTGCCTACGTCCACAACTGTCTCTCCTAAATTCTGCAGAGTGATAGTATGATATTCAATGTGTCTGTTACAATGATTTTAGCCCCTATTTATAGGGGAAGTATCGTTACAATTTAGGAATCAACAAAATAGGAAGAGAATAATGAATTAATTACACTTCCTAATCTGTTTGAATAAAATCAGGAAACTGCTCCTTAAATTCCGAGATAATGTTGACTGAGTTTGAATTTGAATTAACTTCCGCTTTTAGAGAGAGAATCACGATCAGATTAGGTAACTATTTGTTTTGGAAGATACTGCATTAATTATCTTCTGAATGAGCTGTATACTGTCTATCACCTTGAGCGACCTCGAGCTGGACTCACTAAACAGCGAGCTATGCTTACGGAGAATGGTAGAACGAGCTACAACCTTACTGTGAGACAAGCTCGTTACCATGAGCTGAGAGAATTGCTGAGCAAGCTGTGAAGCTCACTGGGTTTGGAGTTTAAATATGGGCCTTGTCTGATAAGCCTTGATTGGGCTTGAGTTTATCGGACCTTCTATTGGGTCGAAGTTGGGTTTTTACCAGCCCATTTAGGGAGTCCGGAAAATACATAACTCATTTTGATACTTATTAAGTTTAAATTGAAACTTTACTACTAAAAGCACCATGTGTACCCGTAAAGAATCTAACCACACTACGATTAACTACGTCGCTCAATGTGGTAAATCATGTGGTGATTTCAACTGACGCCAACCGTGACTCTATTGAGATATTTCAACAACTATGCACAGAATTTACTGCATCACAAAATGTAGTGTGAAATAATCTACACTCTAAGTGACTACATGTAGAATTTTCTGCATCGCATATTATAGTGCTGAATACTTTAACTTTTATAACTACGTGCGGAATTTTTTGCATCGCATCGTATTACAAGGTAAACTATGAATCTAGGCGACTACGTACGAAATTTTCTACATCATAAACGTAGCACTAAAGATCTGAGAATCTTAGCAACTACGAGCGAAATTTTCTGCATCGCCACATAGTGCTGACTAACATATAACACTTTGGGAGTACACATGGCCTTTGAAAACCTTTCTAATTAGTGCATTAAGCACCAAATTTCTTTATCTTTAAAAACTTTTAACTAAACTTTAAATTCAAATCTTTTTGAAATGCTTTAGTCTCGATTTTCATTTCTGAATCCGATATAAGGATCTTTTATACAAAAATACGAACTTGGATTTTGAAATTCGTTTCACAAATTCTTTTTTAACAACACATATTTATTTTTCAACTAGAATTGAAATAGTATAAGTGGATTACCTCGATTCCAACTTGTCAGAGAGCTTTAATGAGTCTTCTTCGCCCCACTAGCTTGTGCGTCACTTGCACAATATATTTTTATTTAACATATGCTACAATGTGCTACATAAAGCTCTACACATTGTTTTTTAACATTAACAACTTTTTACAATACCCTTTTGACTACAACCTTCCCTTCTAGGTTCTAACTTAACCGAGGCTTTCTAATTCCGGTTTCTTTGCAAGAGTTTAACTTATATACCCTTAGGAACATTCCCACGCAATCCGTACAATTTTCAAAGGTCCGGAACGAAAAGTCAAAATTTTCGGACCCCTTTTAATAGAATACTATTCACAATCCATTCCGCGAGTTGTTTGGCTTCCGTTTTGCTTGGATCATCTCCCTATCTCTCACTTAGGTCACTCATAAAATAGTTTTGAAAAATTCTAACTATAGAGGGGTGAAACCTATAAAATACCTATATTTTTCAATACTTTTTAGTGCACATTTTCACCTCACTTGCACAATAAATTCAATTCTTTCATATCTAACATTCTTTCACTCCAATATAATTAAAACATATTCATCTCAGACATTAAAAAGAGGTTTTTACATGAATTCCTTTAATGCCTTTCAACTAAGCTTAATAACACTCTATTATCTCTATATTTGGTTTCCTTCATTCTATCATTTCTATTGCATTTTCTAAGCTCTAATAAACATGAATTTAAGCTCAAATGGATCAAGACTTAAGGAATACACATACCCCTTCCTTGGCCGTGACCTACACACACATACCATACATTTCACTTTTCAACTTTTTCATTAAATTACTCTTTTAGGCATTTTATCAAACACTATAACTACTATTAAATCCATTTCCAACCATTTTCAATCAAGTCTTAGGGTTTTTTACATAAACCCAAACTCTAGTTCTTTCATGGTTTCTTGCAATTCAAACTTCTCTTTTAACTACCCATGACTATAATATTGATTTACATCACAATCTTAACAACAACACAACAAGTAAACAACCCAATCCATCATCACATCATATCTTTCCAATCAACATCAAACTTAAAGAAAACTATGAAAATTAACCTTAAGCTTGATTAGGTCTTGCTATTTTAGTTTGAATTTGCTTAAAATTTGGTTTTGAAACTTCAAAAATAGCTTGGAAGGTTTTGGTCTTCTTCCCCCCTTTTTTTTCCTCTTTGTCGTCCACTCTCCTCTCTTTCTCTCTATTTTGATTTAAAAAAAATTACTAAGTGTTGGAAGACAATCACTTATGTATATATAAGCTTCACTTATAAATTTACCCTCAAAATTTGATACTTATTTACATATCATGCCACTTCTTAAGATTTAACTAATTTGTCCTCCAATTTTGCTTAACTTCCATGGTATCTTTACTACTTTGATAATTTTCACAATTCCCCACACTAGTTTATTCCAATCACACCTACACATACATAGAACTATAATTTAGAACAATGACTATTTTGCCCTTCTCTTAAATTTATTTTACTATTAGAATAAATTAGTTTCTAAAAACTTTACTAGCATTCTAATATCACTCATTAAAATGATATTGATGAAGTTTGACATTTTCATCCTATTATCTGATTTATAATACTAGAAAGTCTAAAATCAAAAATAGGGCTTACATATTAATTATAGTTTTACATTAAATAAGAAGAAGGATCTCAATCTTTCTCATATTTTAGTGGTCAAATCAAATATAAACAAGTAATCCTAACACTAGATAAAGGGGTCTTCACATACAAACATAGGGCTTCAAAAAGAAAATATCTTTGAAGAAAAAGGAAAAAAAAAAATGTCTTGTGTAATTTGCTTTAAGGGGTTATTGTTGCATTTAGGATCTAAAACTTGTCTAAAATTCAACCATTATAAGCATAATCATGAGAGTAATAATTATTATTATAGTAATGAATGAATTTTCCACCAGTTTTTTTTTATAAGATGAAACTTGTTGACGTAAAAAATTGGTTAACATCAGAATTGATGCAAATTGAGTGTGAATAATAAATGAATGGATGTAATAATTAATGATGAGTAAATAAAACAATGAAAATGTGAGAACAAGAGTAACGAAATGAGAGAATTTTTAATATGGTTCAGCCCTTTTGAATAATGCTTACATTTATGATTATGTTATTTATAGAGGGGGGAAGATTAGATTTTAACAAAGTTTTTGTAAAAGGTTAACAAGCAACTTGTAGTGTATTTTTTTTTTTCCTTTTTTTCTTAAAAAAAAATACCATTTTAAATATACTATATGTCAAATAAATATTATTATTTAAATCCTTAGCAGATCCTAACTTTGCCCTTTAAAATGAATGAATAAAATATAAATAATCCTTTAACAGTTAACATGCATCCACTGCCAGCAAACACTATATATATAAAGTTGATAGAACCTGATTGATCACATACCAATACAATGGTCTTCTCTTTTTCCCGTTTCTCTGAATTTGCCTTAACCATTCGAAAAATTCCTCTCCTCCTCCCTCTTCACTCTCAATTGTTTCACTTTTGCCGAATTCATGGAAAAAGAAGAAGCAGAATCTCCTACCAGCACCAACCTCCAAGGACTTCCCCCGGAGGAGGAGCCGTGGCCACTTATTGATGATGAAAACGTGGTGGGAATGACTGAGAAGAGTTACGCTGACTACATGGACGAGAAGAGGGGGGTGGTGCTGCTGCTCTATGACTCTAACTGCCCCACCTGCCGGAAACTGGCGCCGGCGTATGCGGTGGCAGCTAAGATGCTAAAGGGTGATGAGGTAGTGTTCGGGATGATGAATGCTTATGAGTCAGCCACAGGGCTCTTCATTCGACGTTATCCGACTATGTGTTCATTATGTCCTCGTGGTCGTCTCCCTTACTTCAATTTTGAGGAATCTGATGGCAAAAGGTAAGCTTTCCATCTGGGTGCGCATGGGTTTTTTATTTTTTATTTTATTTATTGTTTATTTTTTAAATTAGGTTTTGGGAAATTGCCGCTTTTGTCAATGTATTTTTTCTTATGAGGCTGTTTTTGTTTATGTAAATGTCAAAACTTTTTAAAAATTGTACATAATATGGTTGAAGAGTAATAGTACAATCCCAATTAATATATATTAATTAATGAATAAATAGAAAATACTCATTAATAATTATTTATCTCATTTGAAAAATATATTTTTTTATCAATTGAAGTATCATCAAAATAGGATACAAAATACAGAATATCTAATATTATCGTTTAATTAATGTATTGGTTTAAAATTATGATTTTATATTATAAAATTAAGTGAACATTACCCACTTAGCTCATGACTATATGAATTAAAATTGTGATTTTATATGATAAAAGTAAATTAACATGACCTTCTTAATTCAAAGAGCGCATTTTTCCTTTCATATTCAAATTTCATCATGCATATATCTATATATGTTTATATATATATATATATATATATGGAAGTTTTATTTCTTAATGTTATGAGAACAATCATTCGAATAATACATGTTATGTTTGATTTCATTAGGTTTTGATAAAGATAGACCTTGAAACTATATATTTATTTATTTTTAATGAAATCTCAATCCTTGTTGATATTAAATATAAATAAATAAATAAATGGATGTTAACTCAACTATTAGAATTAAAATCGATAAACAGGATGATAGTATATTTTACGGAAATATAACATCTTTGATATACTTGATTAATTTTTAATATATCAATTGAAGATATGTGAATATGATATTGTATATCTTGGTTTGTCTGTTTCCAGGGATATTTAAAATTTGGTACTACTTTAGACAAAAAGAAAAAATTGTTCGTTCTCAAAAAAAAAAAAAATAATAATAATAATAATAATAAAATAAAATAATAATTAAAAAAAAAATCAAGTTGGGCTAGACTTGATTATTCTCGGCAACAAGTGACGCCAGGGGAGCCAGGCTTGCAGGCCATTCGAGGCCTGAAAATTAAAAAATGGTTTATGTTATTTGCACCTCAATTTATTGTATATTTAATTTAAGCCGCATTAATAATTATGTAATATGATAAATTTTATTTTTGCCTCTCTACTTTTATAAAATATTTACTTTTTAAACACAAATTTATTATTAACTCTCGTTATCCCTAAAATTTTAAAAACTCATCGACTTAGTTCTTATTATCAATCAAATGTTGATCAAATCTAACAGAGACAAGGGTGGTTTTGATATTTGAAATAGTTATTTTAATTATAATTAAAATTGTTACGGTCGTTTTTGCGACATGGATAAATGAACTGTTGAAGGCCCAATAGTTGAGCCCAATAATAAAATATCCAAAAAGCCCAGTGCTCAAGTTACAATGATAAGCTCGTTGCCTCCTCCTTCAGCTCGTGGTCTTTATTCATCTCCAGCTCATGAGAATGATATGTCAGCTCGCCCAAGCTCGTGTCTGTGAGATCTATGTAATTCCAGAGTCCGAGGAGTATTTAATGCAGTGATAGCCAATTAATGCGGGAATGGCCATATAAGAGCAATTAATGCAGGTATGACTATGTAAGAACAATTAATGCAATATGACTATGTCAGAATAGTTAATATGATGATTGCCTTTTGACGTAAATTACACTCAATTGCAATTCCTCCACTCTATAAATAGGGGTAAAATCATTTGTATCAGACAACTTGAATAAATATTACCGTTACTCTGCCAAAAACATTTAAGAGTAACAACCGTGGGCGTAGGCACACTTGCTGAACCACGTAAAAATCCTTCTCTTTGCCTTGTTCTTCCTCTTCTTTCTTCATTCTTAATTGTTTTCACCTACCTTTACTGTCATTAATTATCAGAGCTGTACTCTGGGCTTAGGAATCACTGAGTTGACCAATTCCAGACGTCGACATCTTTGGAAGTTAGAAGAATGGCCCAATTGTGACTCTAAAGTTTTTCTTTGATTACTTGAATCTCAACCAACTGTAATGACTAGAGGAAGAACAACCATAAATGTTGATGTGGTAGTTGAGTAGCTCGAGGGTCATGCAGACCAGCAAAACACTCTATCGGTAGGAGGGGATGTCATGTAAGTTTGGCAACAATGCTAGGAAGCCTTGGAGAACATGGTGATGCACTTGGTGAAAGCGATTAGAACATTGACAAAAGCTCAAACCCAGGCTGCGCAAAGACAAGTTGAGGTCACACCCTTCGGAGAAGCTCGCCAGTAACATGTAAATGAAGTCTCGACTCTGGAGGGGGCAGTGGATAGAGAAATGTTGCCATCAAAAGGCTCGGTTCGCTCCTCAAATTTGAACCCAAGAGGGAATGGATGACGAGCTCATGAGAGAGAAGTGACACATTGTCCTGCAGACCTGAGAGTAAGGGTAAGTCATGATGGCAGTCTCCATGTGGAAGTTAGTAATGGGCACGAGTGAGCTCGCGCACGTGGTACTAATAATGTAAGCCCTATCTTTGATTTTAGATTTTCTAATGTTATAAACCAGATAATAGGATGAGAATGTTAAACTTCATCAATATCATTCTAATGAGTGATATTAGAATGCTAGTAAAGTTTTTAGAAACTAATTAATTCTAATAGTAAAATAAATTTAAGAGGAGGGCAAAATAGTTATTGTTCTAAATTATAGTTCTATGTATACGTAGACATGGTTGGAATAAACTAGTGTGGGAATTATGATAATTATCAAAGTAGTAGAGATACCATGGAAGTTAAGTAAAATTGGATGACAAATTAGTTAAATTTTAAAAAGTGACATGATATGTAAATAAGTATCAAACTTTGAGAGCAAATTTATAAGTGAAGCCTATATATACATAAGTAATTGTCTTCCAACACTTAGCCATTTTAAGAATTAAGATAGAGAGAAGAGAAGGGAGTTGATGGCAAGGAGAAAAAAACAAGGGGGAAGAAGACCAAAAGCTTTCCAAACTATTTTTGAAGCTTCAAAACCAAACTTTAAGCAAATTCAAGCTAAAATAGCAAAACCCAATCAAATTTAAGGTTAGTTTTCATAGTTTTCTTTAAGTTTGATATTGGTTGGGAAGATATGGTCTGACGATGGATTGGGTTGTTTATTTGTTATGTTGTTATTGATATTGATGTAAATCAATATTATAGTCATAAGTAGTTAAAAAGAAAGTTTGAATTACAGGAAACTATGAAAGAACTAAATTTAGGGTTTATATAGGAAACCTTAAGACTTGATTAAAAATAGTTGCAAGTGGATTTAATTGTAGTTAGGGTGTTTTATAAAATACCTAAGAGAGTAATTTAATGAAAAAGTTGAAAAGTGCAATGTAAAGTGTGTGTGGGTAGGTCACGGCCAAAGAAGGGGTATGTGTCTTTATTGAGTCTTGATCTATTTGAGCTTGAATTCATGTTTATTAGAACTTAAAAAATGTCATAGAAATGATAGAAATGAGGAAACCAAGTGTAGAGACAATAGAGTATTATTAAGCTTAGTTGAAGGACATTAAAGGAATTCATGTAAAAACCTCTTTTTTATGCATGAGATGAATATGTCAGATTATATTGGAGTGAAAGAATGTTAGATGTGAAAGAATTGAGTTTATTGTGCAAGTGAAGTGAAAATGTGCACTAAAAAGTATCGAAAAATAAGGGTATTTCATAGGTTATACCCCTCTATAGTTAGAATTTTTCAAAACTGTTTTACGGGTGACCTAAGTGAGAGATAGAGAGATGATCCAAGCGAAAACAGAAGCGAAACAACCCGTGGAATGGGCTGTGAACAGTATTCTATCAAAAGGGGGTCTGAAAATTTTGACTTTTCGTTCGAAGCCTCTAAAAATTATATGGGCTACGTGGGTATGTTCCTAAGGGTATATAAGTTAAACTTTTGCAAAGAAACCAGAATTAGAAAGCCTCGGTCAAGTTAGAACCTAGAAGGGAATGTTGTAGTCAAAAGAGGATTGTAAAGAGTTGTTAATATTAAAAGCAATGTGTAGAGCTTTGTGTAGCACATTGTAGCATATTTTAAATAAGAGTATGTCATGCAGGTGACACATAAGCTAGTGGGGCGAGAAAGACTCATTAAAACTCTTCGGTAAGTTGGAGTCGAGGTAAGTATATCTACTTACACTATTTCAATTCTAGTTGAAATATAAATATGTATTGTCAAAAAGGAATTTGTGAAACGAATTTCAAAATCTAAGTATTTTTGTGTTAAAGATCCATATATCGATTCCAAAAAAAATGAAAATCAAGACTAAAGGATTTCAAAAATATCTGAATTTAATGTTCAGTTAAAGGTTTTCAAAGATAAAGAAGTTGGGTGCTAATGCAATCACTAAAAAGGTTTTCAAAGGCCATGTGTATTCATAAGATTTTATATGTTAGTTAGCACTACGTGGCGATGCAAAAAATTTCACTCGTAGTTGCTAAGATTTTTAGATTTTTTAGCGCTACGTTTACGATGCTGAAAATTCCATATGTAGTCGTCTAGATTCATAGTTTACCTTACATTGTGATGCGATGCAAAAAATTCTGCACGTAGTTGCAAGAGTTAAAGTATTGAACACTATAATATGCAATGCAGAAAATTTTGCATGTAGTTGCTTATACTATAGATTATTTCATACTACGTTTTACGATGTAGTAAATTCTGCATGTAGTTGTTGAAATATCTCAGTAGGATCACGGTTGGCGTCAGTTGAAATCGGCACGTGATTTACCACATTGAGCAGTGTAGTTAGTCATCGTGTAGATAGATTCTTTAAGGGTACACATGATGCTTTTAGTAATAAAGTTTTAATTTAGACTTTATAAGTATCAAAACGAATTATAAATACTTATGCAATGATTTTCATATTTATTGTATTGATTAAAGTAACGAGTTTTCTTTATTGTAGTGCAAAAATCTGTTCAGATATTTTCATCGAGGAACAAAGTAAAAGAATCACCTCGTCAAAAATATGGGTGGGCGAAATCAAAGGATGCAATACATATATATATATCATGTTATGTTTTGTGAATACGAAAACAATGAAATGCATGTGTTACATTGCAACATTCGAAAATATATTTTTGAAACTTGTAAACTTTTGTAAACTATGTTGGATGAACTTGTAAATTTCATTTATGATGCATAATGGTTGTGAATTTGGTTGTGAAAATGCATGTTTGTGAACATAAGAAGTTGGGTGGTGATTGAGAATAGTTAGAAGTGTAAATTCTTACAAGAAAATTTTGAAAACCTTAAGAATACAACCGTTATGCTGTCGAATTTTTGTAAACATTTCCTTTAATCAAATGCGAAAAATTTATACTAACCCAACTATTTTCAAAGAAATAGAAATTTTTTAGTTAAAGCAAAGTAAACGGGTAAAGTATCTTAGGGGTTCGCTTTGCGGGTCTCTCTTGACCATGAGTAAGGTTATGGGAGGTTCATTGGAGTGTCCAACAAAACCTTTCAGATAAGAGCCTAGAAAGAATCTGGTTTGGATCTTGTCAAATGATGAGTGCGAACCACGGAGGGTTCCGCACCAAGTAGAAAGTTTCGACTGGAAGCACAAGTTGCGAGATCACTATCAAGCTGAGCAGGAGAGCAAAAGCTGACAGTCCCACACAAGGTTATTTGTGCCCCAAGACCCAATGGTGGAAGAATTGCTATAGAGGGTTCAGCAGCTGGAGGCGTGACCTGGACCCCAGAATCAGGGAGAGCAGCATGAGAAAAAGGTCATATTCACTAGGGAGATTGAGACAGAACCCTTATCTATTAAGTTCAAACTCTCTAACATTTCACCTTATAATGGGAAAAGTGATCCCTACGACCATTTGGTTACGTTTAACGTCCAAATGGATCTCTAGACGAACAACTTATTGGTTAAGTGTTGTGTCTTCCTAGCCACCCTAGGGGACACTCAACGGGCTTGGTTCAAAGGTCTCCCAGCTCGCAGTATAGAAAGTTGGAAAGAATGCCAACAAAAATTTGTCAACCAATACAAAGCTTTAAGAAGGCAGCTCGCACCACTATGCCACCTCGCTACAATCTTTCAAAGATAGAATGAGTCCTTGAAAGACTACATTACCAGATTCAAGGATGAGGTGAGCACTGTAGAAAGTCCTTCGGATGAGAGTATTCTGACGGCAATCTCGGCAGGGCTCAGGAAAGATAGAAAGCTCTACAAGAGTATATACAAGTCTCCTATAAAGGATTTGGACGAATTTTACAAGTGAGCTATCAAAGAGATAAGATGGGAGGAAGCTTTTGAGCCAAAGAAGCCCAATAACCAACGAAATGAGGCAGACAGTTCCCACTAAGGGAAAAGGAAGAATCACGGTGGGAATGGAAATGGCAAACAGAAAAATCGCTCTACCAACCTAGTGGCAAAATGAGCTAGACTTGAGCCCAAGAAAGAGCGATCTCAACCTCAAGGTCGATATGGAAGCTACACCGTCTTTTCAAACACGCAGGACATAATTTTTACAATAGAAATGAACAGAGAGGACTTTGGGAAGCCTAACCTAACAAATGTTCCAAATAAGTTTCAAAACCTAAAGAAGTTTTGTGCTTATCATAATGAAGTTGGGCACAACACTTCAGATTGCTGGCAGCTGAAAGACGCCATTGAAGACTTAATCAGACGAGGTCTCCTAGGAGAATATGTAATGCGACCTGTAAATCAGTAATTTCAACAGCAGCGTCCTTGACCTTAACACCAACAGCCTCAGCAAACTCATGAGCAAGAACATGAACTTGTGGTAAGAGCTATCTTTACTATATATAGTGGTCCCTATATCGTAGGTACATCTAATAGGTTGCATGAATGGTATATACGAGAAGTGAACCATTTTTTGTTTGTAAGTCACAGTGGACTGGAAGGACTTACGAAGAAAGTAAGGATAACTGCGGATAACATAGTATTCACTAAGGAAGACGTTAGGGGTGTATGCTGGCCTCACAATGATGCACTTATCATCCGAGCAAAAATCAATTATGCAGAGATGTGACAGATCATGATTGATACAGGGAGCTCGGTCAATATCATGTACAAGGATTGCTATGACCAGATGAGGTTGAGAACAGAACAATTGAAACCTTCCCCAAAACCTCTCTACGGCTTTACTGGAGATGTCATCACCCCGGTGGGCCAAATCAGACTACCATTTACATTGGGGGAATCAGGTCGTCAATCTACTGTCCTAACGAATTTTTTGATTATTGACTATCCCTCAGCTTATAATATAGTCTTGGAGAGACCTGTAATGAATGATCTGGATGTAGTCATCTCTACCAGGACCTTCATAGTCAAGTTTACAACCCCCAATGGGATAGGATGTGTTTGGGGAGAGAAGTATTTCGCCAGACGCTGTTATAAAGATGCTGTCAAGATAGGGGTTAGTGAAAAGAAAGTAAACGTGGTTTCGGGGGGTAGCCACGAGTTATGATCGAAAAAGAGGTGAGTCATGACCTCGACCCTCGTGAGGTAGATGTTGATAGGGCAACCGGGGCCTCAAAGAGCTAGAAAATGTCCAAGTCAATGAAGTGGACACTAAAAGATGCTTAAAGGTAAGACAAGGTTTAGCCACGAAGATGAAAGCAAAGCTCACTGACTTCCTTAAGGTGAACTTGAATGTTTTTGCTTGGAACCGTGAAGACATCATGGGGATCGATCTCAATGTTATGTCTCACAAACTGAACATTAACCCTCACTATAAACCAGTTTGCTAGAAAATGAGGCCAATGGTAGCAGAACGATATGTCACTTTGAAGGAAGAAGTGGACAAGTTATTGGCCAATAAGTTCATCCAAGAGGCTCACTATCCCACCTGGATTGCTAATCCGGTGCTTATGAAGAAAAAGAATGGAAAATGAAAAATTTGCATTGACCTAACTGATCTGAACAAAGCCTGCCCAAAAGATAGCTTCCCTTTGCCGAGAATCGACTAGCTCGTAGATGCGACGGTTGGCCACTAGCTCCTAAGTTCATGGATGCCTACTCGAACTACAATCAAATACCCATGAGCCTAGAAGATGAGGAGCACACCTCATTCATCATAAACCAAGTCCTATATTATTATAAAGTGATGTCATTTGGGCTAAAGAATACAGGGGCAACATATCAGTACCTGGTCAACATGATGTTTCAAGAGTAAATTGGAAGACTACGAAGGTATATATAGAATACATGCTGGTGAAGTCCAAACAGATGAGCGATCATGTGCACAACCTGAATGAAATGTTCAAGATACTAAGAAACTACCAGATGAAATTGAACCCCCTCAAGTGTGCATTTAGGGTAGCGTCTGGAAAGCTCCTTAGTTTTATGATAAACAATAGGGGGATCAAGGCTAACCCCAAGAAAATTAAGGCGCTGGTTGACATGAGATCCCCTACTCGGGTCAAAGATGTACAAAACCTTAATGGTCAGGTCACAACTTTGAGCAGGTTTATCTCTAAAGCCACGAATAAGTGTCTTCCCTTCTTCGATGCACTAAAAAGGATAAAGAACTTTGAGTGGGCCGAGCAGTGTGAGGCAGTGTTTCAGTAGTTGAAAGAATACATGGACTAAGCCTTACTCCTATCTAAGCTAAAAGAAAAAGAGAAGCTCATCTTGTACTTAGGAGTATCTCAATTGTAAACCTCTATTCGTAATATTAAATTTTTTAGTACTAGAAGATAGATTATAAGGTGGAAATACTAAATTCCATAAACATTTTCCCTATAAAGGATATTATACTATTAGTGGAAATTGTTTGAATCAAATAGTAAAATAAATTTAAGACAAGGGCAAAATAATCATTGTTCTAAATTATGATCCTATGTATGTGTAGGTGTGATTAGAATAAACTAGTGTGGGAATTGTGAAATTTATCAAAGTAGTAAGGATATCATGGAAGTGAAGCAAAAATTGGAGAACAAATTGATTAAATTTTAGAAAGTGACATGACATGTAAATAAGTATCAAACTTTGAGGGCAAATTCATAAGTGAAGCCTATATATATGTAAGCAATTGTCTTCCAACACTTAGTCATTTTCATGAAACAAAATATAGAGAGGGAGAGACTTGTATGGATAGCAATGGGAGGAAAGGAAGAATCAAGTCAATTTCAAGCTACTTTGACTCACTAAATCAACATCCTAGGGTTATTCAAGCTAGAAGAACAAAATTAAAGGAAGATTGAGGTAATTTATCATGATTTCTTCCATAGATGATAGTCGTTGGGTTGTGTAATGTGATGATGGATTGATTTGTTTTCTTATTGTATTGTTGGTTGAATCTTGAGGTAAATCAAGATTATAGTCATGAATTACTAAGAAGAGATGTTGATTTGATAAAAACTATGCATGAAATGTTAGTTAGAATGTTTATGGATGAAACCCTAAGTAGTGATTAAAGTATGTTTATATAGCAAATTTACTTGTAGATTAAGTGTTTGATAAATTGTCTAAGAGAATTAATAATGAAAAGCTTGAAGAAGTGAAAGAAATAAATTGTGGTGTGTGTTAGGGTGGTTCGACTATAATGGGAGAATATGTGATTTCTTTGAGCTTTGATACATATGAGCATGAATTAAGGAATATTAGATATTATAAAATCATTTGGAAATGATAGAATTGAAAAATGAAAAGAGATAGTTCAAAAATGTTGTTTAGGCTAAATGAAGGGCATTGTTGGTTACTATGGAATACCATTTCATCTTTGCAATTTAGCATAGTGAATTATCATAATTAAGCATATATAAGTCTAAGAATCATAGTAGAAAGCAAATTGAGTTTAGAATGTAAAAAAGGTAGAGTTTGACACGAAAAAATGTCGAAAAATAGAGGTATTTCATAGGTTTCGCCCCTCTATAGTTGAAATATTTCAAAATCGTTTTACGGGTGACTTAAGTGAGAGATAGGGAGATGATCCAAGTGAAATCAAAAGCGAAACAGCCCATGGAATGGGCTGTGAACAGTATTCTATCAAAAAGGATCTGAAAATTTTGACTTTTTGTTCCGGACCTCAAAAAATTATACTGACTACGTGGGGATGTCCCTAGGGGTATAAAAGTAAACCTTTTTCAAAAAAACCGGAATTAGAAAATCTCGGTTAAGTAGAACCTAGAAGGAAAGGTTGTAGTAAAAAATGGGTGTTTTAAAGAGTCTTTAATGTTAAAAGTAATGTGTATAACTTTGTGTAGCATATTGTGACATATTTTAAATAAGAGTATGTTGTGCAGGTGACACACAAACTAATGGAGAAAAGGAAACTCATTAAAGCCCTTCGGCAAGTTTGGAATCGAGGTGAGTATTACCTACTTACACTATTTCAATTCTAGTTGAAATATGAATATGTAATGTCAAAAAGGAAATTGTGAAACGAATTTTAAAATCTAAGTTCGTATTTTTGTGTAAAAGATCCTTATATCGGATTCAGAAATGAAAATCGAGACTAAAGCATTTCAAAAAGATTTGAATTGAAAGTTAGTTAAAGGTTTTTAAAGACAAAGAAATTTGGTGCTTAATGCACTCACTAAAAAGGTTTTCAAAGACCATGTGTATTCCCAAAATTTTACATGTTAGTTAGTACTACGTGGCGTTATAGAAAATTCCGCTAGTAGTTGCTAAGATTTTCAGATTTTCTAGCGCTATGTTTACGATGCAGAAAATACCGTACGTAGTTGCCTAGATTCATAATTTACCTTGCACTGCGATGCAATGCAGAAAATTTCGCACGTAGTTGCAAAAGTTAAAGTATTGAGCACTATAATATGCGATGCAGAAAATTTCGCATGTAGTTGCTTAGAATTAGATTATTTCGCACTACGTTTTGCGATGCAGTAAATTCTATGCGTAGTTGTTAAAATGTCTTAGTAGGGTCACGGTTGGAGTCAATTGAAAAATCGCCCCGTGATTTATAAATTAAACAGTGTAGTTAGTCGCGTGTGGTTGGAATCTTTAAGGGTACATATGGTGCTTTTAGTAATAAAGTTTCAATTTAAACTTTATGAGTACCAAAACGAGTTATAAACACTTATACGACGATTTTTATATTTATTATATTGATTAAACTAACGTATTTTCTTTGTTGTAGTGTAAAAATCTATTCAGGTATTTTCATCGAGGAACGAAGTAAAAGAATCACCTCGTCGAAAATATAGGTAGGCGAAAAACGAAGGATGTATATATAAATCATGTTTATATTTTGAATATATTAAACTGAGAAAGTATATGTATCATATTACAACCTTGGTAACATGCCTTTTGAAACTTGTAACTTTGTAAATTAGATTGTATGTAATTGTAAATTTTACATATGATATATGTGTAGATACCCCACTATGGTTTTATGCATAATGGTTGTGAAATTGATTGTGAAAAGTTATGTTTATGGACAAAAGAAATTGAGTAGTGATTGAGAATAATTAGAAGTATAATTCCTTGCAGGAAAATTTTGGAAACCTTTAAAATACAACTATTATACTATCACAATTTTATTAAAAGTTGTTTTAAATCGAATTCGAAAAATTTACTCCAACCCAACTATTTTCAAAAAAATAGAAATTGATTTAGTCAAAGTAAAATAAACGGGCAAAGCATCTTAGGGGTTCGCTCCGCGAATCTTTCTTGACTGTGAGTAAGGTTATAAAAGATTTGTTGGAGTGCTCGACAAGACCCTCCAGATAAAAGTCTCGAGAGAATCTGGTTTGAGTCTTGTCAACACCATACTACAATTTTTATTTATTCACTTAATTTAGTTTAACTCAAATTCATATAAAAATAACACATCCATTCTCAAGAATTAACCCACCACTCATACACTCTTATAATAGCGAAATTTCCTTTTCATAAATTCCAACCTAAGTTTTTCCCATTTTCTTTCCACACTTCAACTTAAATTCATTCCAAAACCTCATATAACTCATTCAAACATTAAAAGTTAATATCAACACATAGGTAACATAATTGGTCCATACACTAGTATAATTACTCATCATTCCATTCACTTGCATTTTTTTTTTTCAAAAATTACCTCAAATTAACACAATACCCCATATAAACTCATCCAAAAACATTTCATACCCACATCAAACATTAACAAATCAATTCAATATACAATTACACCCTATTCTGGCAAAAATCCATTTGCATGAACCACATTGGAGTTTCTTATTTTCGTTACATTAATAAACTCAAAATCTACCCTAAACTCATACCATTTTCATCAAACACAACATCAAGCATCAAATATCCATTCATACACCCATTTTTCACTTTAAACCATCTTAACACTCAAACTTTCTATTTTAAATTTTCCTTCAATTCATTTACTACCAAATCAACTCAAATGCATTTCAAGCCTCATACAAACCATTCAAACTTTTAAAATCCCTTCAATACACGCAAAAGCACAAATTATCCACATACTAATATAATTACTCATCTATTTATCCATTTTCATTCCAAATATCATCTCAACTCAACATAAATCATCATATAATATCATCCAACATCAAAATTCATTCAACTACCTAAATTTTTCCAAGTTGACCACTCACTAATCTTGATCACAACCAAACTAATATTTTTATTTCAAGCTCAAAATCACATCCAACGGCATCAACTACTCACAAATTGATCAACTAAAGTCTTAAACTAATAATCAATAAAATTTTCATAAATTTTTTCCATCAAACTCTAATCTTATCTTACTAATTTCTTGACTCACAAATCCTTGATGCTTTCTTTCCTTTCTAAGCTCAATTTAATGATAATCAACCTTTAATCATGTCATAAAATCCATTAAAACTTATTTAAATCTATTCTTAAAAAAAAATACCCATAAACTCCATACCGGCTAACATCAATTTAATTCTATTTTCTTACCACTTTCTTAAGAACTCTTGGATGGATTTTGAGGACTAGAGATGGATGAATACCCTTGGACTCTTCTCATCTTCTTCTTTTTCTTCTTCTTCCTTCCCTCCTTCCTTCCTTCTCTTCACGATAAATTTTCTTCTTTCCTTTCTTCCTCTCACGGTTTTGCTCTCTCCCTCTCTATTTTGTTGCTTTTTACCAACCAAAAAGGATGGAAAGAGTGATCATGTATTCACTTTATATAGTTCATCCCTCAAATGACCATTTTGCCCGTAAATTTTACTCAAAATCACAAAATTGTTATCCATAAAATCTTGTCAAATGTTCTCATATTTATCTCTTATGCCACATATCATATTTTTCATGGTTCTTGCCCCACATGTCTATCTTTTCTTTATTTCTTTTTATTTGACTTTTCCGAGACTTTTTCGAAATTCTTTTAAAATTTACCAGAGTCTATATTCGGACTTCCTACATACTCCTAGTAACCTTGATAACTCTTAAAAGTCATTCCATACCCTTTTTTAGCTCTTCTTAAATTCATTAAATCGCTTTTGGTGATTTCCGAATTGATTCAATTTCATCTGAATCTCCTTCGAAGTGTCGTTTGAGTTTCTAAAATACTTTTTAAGTATTTTAACACTCATTTTGACACTTCTCTAAATTTTCAAATTTTTTTCCAAAATCCTCTCGAATTTCCAGTCGAATCCAAAAACTGCTCTGTTTTACCTTAAGCAAACTCATTTTTAATTTATTTTAATTTTCTTAGACTTTATTACTTATTCTGGAACTTTCTGACTTCAAAATCCGTTTTTCGAAAAATTTACTATTCACATGGATACTATTCATTTAAAAATACTATTTATCTGAAAATCACTATTCATTTTGAAAATATTATTCATCCAGATATATTTTTATTTCTCTTAAATAGAGGAAATTCAAGACGTTACAAGTTAGGTCTGGGAGGAGTTAGGTTGGGAAAGTGATGTCCACTAGGTCCCAGGTTGTAGGAAATGGGTCAAAACCCAGAGGTTGTCTACTAGTTCAAATTAGACTTGAAATTTATTCTTCCAAAATCCCTAGCAAGCTTCATTGATCGCACTAACTCCTAAGGATCAAAAGTTCTAATTTTTCTATTAATGTCATCCTTTAACCCATTGATGAAGTTGCCTGCATAGGCCGACTCCAATAATCCAGCTACCACTAAATCGTTGCATAATCTCCGTGGATAATTCCTCCTAATAAATTTGAGGTCATTTGCATTTGAGCCATTGTAGCCAATGGATTGCTACTCATTCCATTGCAGCAAATGCTAACCGAACTTTATTTTCCAATTTAGTATCTTGAACTTTGAAATACTATTCCGCTAGATACAACCACCCTATTGGATTTTGATCGTTGAAATTTGGTAATTCTACCTTCTTTACCACCAATTAAAATTCATCACAAGTCAAATTAGAACAATTGGTTTCTATAGAATTCGGAATATGCTTTGGCATGGCAGCCATTGCGATTGTCGTCACAGTTGTCATCAGCCCACCCATTGAACATTCACCACCGGTACTCTTTCCTTCGTTCGATAGTCTTTTCGCTTAATTTCGTGAGCAAATTTCAAATCGAAACCAACTCTAACAGCTTCTTATCCGCTATCACCATTCTACTTTGCAATTTCGAAACATTCTTTTCGGGTAATTTCACACCATTCTCCATCCTTGTACTAACCATTCACTTGGTCCTACACATGAGGCTCTTATACCAATTGTTACGTATGTAGCTAACACAAGAAAAAAATAATAGAAACACAAGAGAATTTTATTGAATAATAATGAATAATAAAGACAATGTAAATAACTCCTAGTGTTACACCGAGAGATCAAGACAAGTGCTACATCTCGTAGAGCTACTCCATAACAAAACACGAGCTTAAAAGATAACCCTAACATCCTTAACATCCCTTATTTATATTATTTATCACTAGAATTAAATCCCTACAAACACAATTTATTCCATAAACATCTCCCCCAAATCAACCCAACAAATTGGGAGGATATCCTATCAAATATCATTAACATTAATTGGCTTAGATTTCCTTGTATAGACTTTCAAAGCTTTTACTTATTTCTGCCATCTGTGGTAAGTCGCTATGATTGGAGGTCTAATAGAAACCAAACATTATGACAATGGTGAAGTTTTAATGAAGCATCAATAGCTGTTTGAGGAAGCCTTTTTTTTGTGTTTTTGGTGAATAATCAAGGTAGAAATGGAGGTTTGGGACTTTTATGGAGGAATGAGTGTTTGGTGGATGTTCTTTTCTACTGACAGGGCCATATAGATATGAAGTTAACAAAAGAGAATGCACTTATCTGGTTTTTATGGAAACCCAACAGCATCACATAGGAGTGAATCGTGGAAGCTTTTTCGACGGTTAAAAGAGTGCAATGATCTCCCTTCGGTTGTTTCGGGGGGGATGGGGGTAGGGTGGTGTTGTGTGGTGGGATTTGGGAGAGGCGAGGTAGGCTTGTGGAGGGATGGATTTCAATGAAGTTTTGAGAGGAGATGAGAAGCTTGGAGGTGTGGAGAAATCTGGTCAGGAATTAAAAGGTTCTAGGAATGCAGTCCAGGAGTGTAACTTGATGGATCTTGGATTTGATGGGCCTAAGTTTACATGGACAAATAGAAGAGAAGACATTAATTATGTCTAAGAACGGTTAGACAGGTTCCTAGCTAATTTTGAGTGGCGAAATTGTTTGTCTGCTGTTATAGTGGAGCACCCAACCTTTTATGATTGAGATCATCGTTCTATCCTTTTAAAGATAAGTGAAGGGTTCAAGTTTGAATCCTAACCCTTAAAGAGTTTCAAATTTGAATCCTTTTGGTTAGAGGAATAGGATTGCATTGAGGTGGTTAGGTTAGCTTTGATTAATGGGGAACATTCTTTTTCTACGCAAGCTCTTCAAAGGAAACTCTCTTGGTGTGCTCTTAGATTGTCCGAATGGTGCTCGAAATAGTTTGGTTCACTTAGGAAAAATATAGAAGCAAACCAAAAAAAAATTAAAGCTTTGTACAAGAAAGCTCCTTGTCTTGGTGTCATACAAGAGATTAAGAAAAGAGAAGAGAAGCTGGATCGACTTTGTTTTCAGGAAGAAATGTATTGGAGACATCATTGTCGTGTTGAATGGCTCTTTGCAGGAGACAAAAACACTAGGTTCTTCCACAGTTGTGCCTCTCGATGAAGGAGAAAGAACTTCATTCGTAAACTTTTTGACGATAATGGCAACGCAGCAAAAGATCAACAAGGGATAGCCACTGTCATTTGTAAGTTCTTTTCTGATTTATTTTCCACCTCAAATCCTACTATAGTAAACTATATGAATGTGTGCAATTCTATTGAAAACTGTTTGGATGAGTCAATGATAAATGAGTTACAAAAGCCTTTTTCGAAAGAGTAAGTCGTTAAACCAATTTTTTATTTGGGTTCTACGAAAGCTCTTGTGCTCGACAAATTCCATACCTTATTTTTTTAGAAATTCTGGGATATGTATGGTAGGGAATGAAATTACTTTTATTTGCCTAAAATCCTTGAAAGCAAAATGTCTATTAAAGATTTCAATCAAACAAATTTGTTCTAATCACCAATAATAATAATAATAATTTGGAGAGGTTGAAGGACTTTCGCCCAATGAACTTAGCAATGTCACTTATAAGATTATAGCCAAGACCGTTGCCAATAGGCTTAAAGTGTTAATGCCTAGACTTATTTCACTTAATCAATCAGCTTTTGCCTAAGACGTCAAATTTTTGGTTTAGTGGCATTGAATTAAGCCTTCCTTGCTAAACAAGCATGGAGAATTTTTATTAATCCTAAGTCTATAGTTGCCCAACTTCTAAAGGCAAAGTACTTCCCTCATAAAAATGTTTTGGATGCAGGTTTAAAGCAAGGTTGCTCTCATCTGTGGCAAAGTTTTTTGTGTGGTAGGGAACTGTTAAAGAAGGGACTCCAAAAGCAAATTAGCAATGGGGAAACAATAAAGTGTTCCAAGACCCATGGTTACCTCGCTCATTTTGGTACAAAAGCTATTTCCCCTTATAATTCTCTCAATCAAGACCTGAAGGTAGTTGATCTTATTTTGAATGGAAAAGCTTGTTGGAATATTGATAAAATTAATGAAAATCTGCTACCCCTTGATAGGGATTTAGTAACTTCCATTTCCCTTAGCATAAGAAAAGTGGAAGATAGATGGTGTTGGCATTTTGCTAAAGGGGGTCAATTCGCGGGGAACAGTGCATATGGGATAGCTTGCAATGGTACATTTGGTAATTCTTTCTCTTATTCCTCTTCAAATCATGTCTGATGGAGAACATTGTGGAGTCTTAATATCCCCACAAAAATTAAAATTTTCATTTTGAGGGCTTGTGGCAATGCAATTCCAACCAAATTAATTTGTGGAAACGTAACTTAGAGGTAGGAAATATCCATCCTTTTGTGGTTTAATGGAGGAAACAGCCTCACATGCACTCTTTTGGTGTCAAAGTTTAAAAATTATTTAGAGTAACTTTTGTTGATGGATAGCTGATCTTAAAGTATTATAATTTAAAGTTGTTGGATGTCTTGTAAGGGGTTCTTGCAGAATCTAACAGGGATGTTCTGGGTTGTGTACATGTGTGTGATCCTTCAGTGCATTTGGAGAAGGAAGAATTGTAATGTTTTTGTTGGCTCGTGTCGTGAGTTAAAGGAGTTGGTTCCTTATACTATCAGTTTTTTGGTTGAATATCAACAAGCTATTCAAGCTGTTACTATCAAAAAGCCGATCCTTCCTCAACAGATTCTTGGGCAGTGGCAACCATCTATGATTGGAAGTCTTAAACTTAACTCTGATGTTGCAGTTAAAATCGGGAAAGATTTTATTGGTGTAGGAGCAGCTATTAGAGATCATACTGGTTTTGTTCATGCAGCTTTGTCCAAGTCTGTTAAGGATAAGTTCTTTACTGAAATTAGTGAGATAATTGCTCTTCGAGAAGGCTTGCTGCTTGCTTACAGCTACCAGATCCCAGTGAAGGATTTAGAGGTTGATGCTACTAACATAATAGGAAGACTTAATTCTAAAGCTTCCATTTTTTATGATGTAGATATATTAATTGAAGATATTAGGTTTCTTTATAGATTGGTTGGCATTCAGAGGTGTATTTCCATTTTTAGAATTGGAAATTCTTTTGCCATTCTGTAAATGTACTTGATATCTTCCCAAGTTCCTTTGGGTGATAATGAACCGTCAAAAAGTCTCAAAAAAAAAAAAAAAAAAAGGGGAAAAAAAAAAAAATAAAATTATTTTAAAAATAATTTCCCATATTATGTATTATAATATCCAATTGATATCCTGCATCTGAACCGTACCAACTAAAGAAATTTTGTGTGCTATCAAGCCTCTTTAGTTTAGAAATAAAAGAAAATTTAACAACTCTTTGTCCAGTTACAGATATTCAAGGAATGCATTCGGAAATCAGAATGAAGTTTATTGTTGTAGATTTTTGTATCAACACTCGCTCCTCAAAAATTGTTTGTACAACACTTTTGCCATAAAAATTTATTTATTTATTTTTAATTTATTTTTAAACTTCAGTTAATATCAAAAATATATATTTTTTATAATTTTATTATAATATATTTTTATAGGTACACCCCATTTTATTACACCATATTTATATAACACATTCCTTATAAAAAGATTTAAACTTCAATCATTGATTATTATATCAAAAATTGCTATCTAAAACTAAAATACCCTAAAATTACCAAATATATTATTCAAAATATGGTGTTAATTAAAACAAAAACTCTATTTTTTGCTTTATGATAGTCAGTGAATGAAGAAAATTTTAAATATATTTTTTGAAGGTTTGTACTTTACTTATTACAAGTTTTTTCTTTTGATCTATTTTATTAATCCTGTAGTAAAAAACTGGAATTTAAAATCAAGGACCCATAATGATCATTATTCATTCAAGAAACACATTTGTCATATACTTTTTAATATATCAAGTTGGAGCTAAGAACCAATAATCCATTTTTTGCATTTTTTTTTACCATCATTAAGTAAGTCTAGGGTTTTTGTTGTTGTTTTTTTTTTTTAATATAATAATCAATGATGGTTCAAGTTTAAATCTTTTTCACAATTATGAACTAAAGACTTTAAAACAGATTTGAAATGATTGGCATGGAGATAATTAGTGTTAAGTATGATTGGTTGATTTTCTTTGAATTCTCAGTTGCATTGTGTTTGTATATATTGATTTTTGTTATCATCAAGGTTTTATTTTTATTTTGAGAATTCAATCAAAGTTTTCATTTTGCTAATGCAATTAGTTGAATGTGTTATCATTTCTTATAAAAATATGATGTAAAAAAATGCGGTGTACTTATGCTATAATAAAATTAAGAAAAAAAGGTTTTCTTGATAGTAAATGGAGTTTAAAACAAATTAGAAAAATTTTAGAACTTTTACGCCGAAAGGGTGTACAAAAATTTTGAAGGTGGAAAGCCCATGTTGAAACCTTCTCGCTTAAGTTTTCTTCCGATTGATAGTCTACTATTGTGGGCTTGTGTGAAGCACATAAACCTGTGTTGGATTGGAGCCCATTCTCATCCAATCAATCTGAATTTAATGGATTCGGCCTGGAGAGTGTCAACTGTGAACCACCTCATAGAAGTCAACTGTCAACCAGTCGGCTAGTTATGCAATAGTCAGTCAAGCTTCTCTCTCTGTCTCTGCATCTGCCTCATCATCCATGGCTGGAACCAGAGCTCTTCTCCTTCTCTTGACTTCAGTATATCTCCTCTTCTCCCTCTACAAGTTCACGCCTCTATCTGATCACCACCCTTCACCATCGCCAGCCTCTCATCATCTGTCCTTTCAAGATTTTATAGAAGCTCTTACCATCTTCAAATCCAATCACATCGAACCCATCTCAGATAACGTCATTTCCAGCCCCTTAGTTCTTTATCCTTACGAGGATAACGTTGATGTTGGCGTCGATGACAACCTAGTTTGGCCTGCTATTGATGAAAATGACGTCGTGGTGTTGACTGAGAAGAACTTCAGCCAGTTTGTAGAAAAGAACAAGTATGTGATGGTGATGTTTTATACACCTTGGTGCTATTGGAGCCGTGAACTAGCTCCAAAGTTTGAAGCGGCTGCTCAATTGCTGAAGGGTAAAGCCGAGGCCGTGTTTGCGATGGTTGATGCTTCTCTTGAGAGCAGACTGAGAAAACAGTATCATATTCGGGGTTATCCCACTATGTATTTGTTTGTTAATGGAGTGAACAAACATCTTTATGACTTTCAAAATGAAAGAACAAGGTAAGATTTATGTGTTCATTAGAAGATTGTGGTGACTATTTAAAGCATTATGTGTTAGCCTGAGAGCTTGTAAATTTTAAACGTTTGAATATTTTATTTATTTGTTCAATTTATGTGTATTTGTGAAATGTTTACTTCATCCGAGCATCGATTCAGGTATGTTTTTGTTTGGAATAATTTTTGAAATCCATGTTTCTGCTTTAATCAATAATCGAATCTTCCCTACATTCAGAAATCAAGTGGGAACTACTATTCTGCTGATTGCTAACAACATGACGGTTGTTCAAACTGTAGGGATGCTATAGCCACTTGGGTGAAAAGGAAGATGGCCATTGGTATTCGCAATATCACAAATATGGAGGAGGCAGTACATATATTCAATTCCGAATCCAAGTTGATTTTGGGTGTCCTTGACTCTTTAGATGTATGTAATAACCATTAGAATTCATTTATTGATATCTGTCTCTTTTATTACTTGTGTAGCAATTTCTTCTTACCCAATACATTGACAACCTTTATTGTGTTATGAACTCTGACCACATTTACAGAAGAAAGATGCGATACATGCAAACTTTACTCTCTGTTTATAGAGTCCCTAAATTTTATTGCTGCATCCTTGACAGGGTTCGGATAGTGAAGAACTTGCTGCTGCCTCAAAAATGCAAACTGATATTAATTTCTATCAGACTGCTAGTGTTGATGTTGCGGCATTATTCCTTGTCGTACCACAAGTCAAGCGCCCTGCTTTAATCTTGAAGCAGTCTGGAAAATATTATAGTTTTGGTTAGTTTTTGATATCTTAATGCTTGCCAGGTTTTGATTTTAATAAATCAACTTGAAGATTCTAATTCTCTTTTCTCTTAAGATGGTCAATTCACAAGATCCGCAATAGCTGACTTTGTATTTACAAGAAAGCTTCCTCCAGTGATCACTTTCACTTTTAAAGATGCTACAAGCATTTTTGAGAACCCTTTGAAACAGGTTAGACTTTACATCAGGACCTCTTTATTTTAGAAAATTGTATAGTTTTGTGTTGACATGTCTCAAAATTTGTCTTCAGTTATGGCTTTTTGCCTGGAGAAATGATTCACAGGTTATCTCGACATACAAAGAAGTAGCAGAGGCTTTCAGACGAAAGGTGAAATAACTAATTATTCTTTATCTATTTGAGTACTAGAATATGGAATACTAGTAATAAAATAATTTCTCAAAAGGCAGACATTTTGAGAATTCTTGTGTTTTAAAATTGTTGCTTATTGGCATTAGAAATTGCAAAAATGAGAGCCCTTAAAAGACTTACTTCAAAAATTGTCATTCAAAGTAATTGTTTGCCAATATTAATTCTCAGTTCACTTCTTGAAGATAAGTTTCTGCCAAACATTCTCACTGACTCCTGGCCTACTCTTCTGTCCTCAATGAAATCATATTGTGCATTACCTTTGACATTCATCTGTAGTGCCACATGATGAATATGAAACAACCCCCTTATTCAGGAGTTGCTTCAAATCATATCAATTGAACTACTTTTGAAAGTCTGTTGCCTTATTGACACTTCTCTGTCTATTGCACCTCTTTTTAAATGGTTGCTTGCCAATAAGTCTTAAATTTTGCACCAGAGCTTTTTTTGTATATTATTCTTGGATAGTTTCTCACCAATAATTGCACGTCTGAAATTATTGGTTGAATTTTTGGCTATCATCAGGATGCCAAAGAACTTAATGTTGCTAAGCCCCCAAACAAAGCCATTAGACCTTACTCCTTTGTCTAAAGAAACTTATACGAAATACTTAGCAGAGTACTTGTGTTCTGTATGATAATAAATTAAGGTAGACTCTCTTGAATAAAACTGGACATTGGAAAATTTTGAACATGTCGATTGTTTATCAGGAGAAGTATTTCTTTATCTTTTAAATTTTAGCAAAAAACCAGGCCCCCAACTTGATGTTAGGGAAATTTTTATTCCCAAAACTCTTGTAAATGTATAAGAGACATTTATTGGCTGTGATTAGCTAATACGAACCCAATTAAGAGAAGATTTTCACTTCCACATTTCTAATATCTTTCTCTAACTCTCTTTACATTATTTTTCTTGTATGAGTGATGTTTTATGAAATTGCCTATGTCCTTCTTTCCAGATTTAGTTATTCTTGTATAGTTTCTCACCCGTCATTGCAAATGTCTGAAATTATATATTAAAATTTTGGCCTTCATCAGGATGTCAAAGAACTTAATGTTGCTAACCCCTCAAACAAAGCCATTAGACCTTATTCTATCTAAAGAAACTTATACGAAATACTAAGCACAGTACTTGTTTTCTATAGGATCGTAAATTAAGGTGGACTCTCTTGAACAAAAGTGGACATTAGAAAATTTTGAACATGTCAATTGTTTTGCCATAAAAAGTATTTTCTATCTTCTATTTTTAGCAAAAAACCAAGCCCCCAGCTTGATATTAGGGAAATATTGATTCCAAATACAATATATAAGAGACATGTATTGGCTGAGTTAGCTAATATTAACCAGATTAAGAGAAGTATTTCACTTGTGCCTTGTTTCCTGCTTTATCTGTGGAAAACTGAGCTTTTCTTGATATGTCCACATTTGTTGTAGCTTCTCTTTGTGTATGTGGAATTGGATAACGAAAGTTTTGGGAAACAACTTGCTTTTGAATTTGGCGCTATTGAAGATGCTCCAACAGTAAGTTCATGATTTTAACCATAATATCATGCATCTGACACACTCTTTTGAAGTTGGACTGTTGAACATGTAAACATAATTCTCCTCATGTTGTGCATTTACATGTGTGCAGGTTGTAGGATACAACTGTCATGATTCACAAAAGCATGTATTTAATGGTGAATTGACCTTCAGTAATATCAAGGTTTGTATGTCCTTTAACTTGTCACTAGTTTTGCTTCTTTCTGAGTTAGCTTGAAACTAGGTGCTAAAACTGTATGGCTATGCCTTCGATCTCATCCTGTAGTGCTTTGCGGAAGATTTCCTGAGAAACGAACTTTTGTGGCAGTCGGATCCGGCTTTGGAGACAATTCTTAAACTTCCATCGCACTCTCATGCCTCTCAGCGACTTCATTTACACATCTAAATTAGCTGAAATGACTCGATGTGAAAAATGTTGTTGGCAATAAGCTTTCATGAAATTGTTATAAATTACTCTTGGATACTCCGGATGTAATCATATTATTCAACCATAAATATGTAATATTAATCCAATCATCAAATTTATATCCAATCAAATCCAATGATGCATCAAATATATGATTGCATTTAATCTAATCCAATGCAATATGTAAGTTCTATGATTTTTCTACTTGGTTTATTTCGTGTCAAAATGCTTTTATAAGTATCCATTAGCTTCATAGGTTTTGCAGTTAGTGATTGAAGAAAGATCAAAAAGGATTCAAGTTCAAGGAGACAAGACATCAAAGTTGCAAATGATTAACAAGACTTTACAAAACATTTTAAGAAGCAAGCTTGCATCTCATGTGATCAGTCATGGTTTGATGTGCACTCACATCATGTTTAGTGTTATTAATATCCTAGGATCATTAGCATATACTTTTATGACTCATAGGAGCGCATTAATAAAGTTTCATGTGAGTTTGCATGTTTTTCATAGAGCTTAATTTTGTTAGTCTAAAATATAGCGCATTTTGGTATAAATGTTTTTTAAAGATGGTTTCTTCATACAAATGTAGTCCTAGGTGTTAGCTAACCATAAAAAATAACCATGAGTCAAACGAAGATGGAATAAAAAAGTTATGGTCAAACTATCAGAGCGTGCAAAGCTGGAGAGATATGGCTGTTGGATGATTGCTCGAGCAGCCACCTAGGTTCTTCCATGCGCAATTTTTTTCCCCCATTTGAGATCCTTTCTCAATTTTCAATTCTTGTTTTGTCAAATGTGTTTTAAACTTTCAAAACTTGATTTGGGAAGGGTAAAAGTGACCTTTTAACTTCATTAAACATCTCATACATAGAATCGATTCACTTTATAATTCTTAGATCTTTTTGTATATAACTATGATTTCATATATAAAATAAATTAGGAGTCTACTTAGTTGATAGATTTCATGTTGGAATGCAATTAAAACTTTTCTGTTTTTGATTTCTAATTGGATTTATTTTCTAGAATAAATTCATTTAGAATTCTTAAATTAGGAAGGGTTTTAGTTGGTTTCTAACTTTCTTTTACTACACAGTAAATAGGTGTTTTTA
Source organism: Litchi chinensis (assembly GCA_019925255.1). Classification (NCBI taxonomy): domain Eukaryota; kingdom Viridiplantae; phylum Streptophyta; class Magnoliopsida; order Sapindales; family Sapindaceae; genus Litchi; species Litchi chinensis. Next base: position 21,312,797 of record CM034463.1, on the reverse strand, counting down.
GTTCATGATTTGTGTGGCTTTTTCATCTAATTTGCTTATTTTTTGAGTGCTTTTTAAGAGTTAGAAATATTAAGTTTAGAGTTAGAGTGTTTGGGTTATATTGCATATAGAGTGTCATTATCGACCATTCTATTTGTGTTGCATACATCCTTCATTAAGTTTGTGTGTGTTCCTCAACCAAATGGAACATCTCATGGCCTTACTTCTTATAGAGAAGAAGTGGAGAGAATTTGTCAAACTTGCATAGCCATACATGAAGACAAGTTTATGGTAGCGTAGCGAAGTTAGAAGACTGACGGGCTAATGGTTCTTTCGTGAAGAGTAAGACTTGGCAAATACCATGAGTTAGGTTTTAGGTTTCTTGGATTGGTCGGCTATTAAAAAAAATTTGTATAAGGTTTCATCTTAAAGTAGTAAGAAGGGTTTTCTAGTTGTGTTTCAATGTAAAAATTGTCATACATAACTTCGCTCTCTTTTTGAACCTTTCTCTTATTTTGTTTTTTGTTTTTGTTTTTTTTTGTTTTTTTTGTTTTTTTTCTTTGCTGCATAGTTTTTATCAAGATAAATGGAATTTGATTAACTTATTCACACCCTTTAAATTAGTTACTGTGTTAGGTAGGGGCTTTCACAATATAATATGACTGTTCAAACGAGGCATAGTTGTTAGTAAATGAGTTTTGACTAAGATATTTTGACTTGAACGTGACCTTTTGAGGTTGTAAAAACTCTAGGGCTGTTTTACTTGTTTAGATGTTAATGTTCATTAATCTCTTTTGAAATTTGACTAAATTACAAAAGTGGCTAAAATGATTTTGAAATTTGATAAATATTTCTTAATGACCTTTTGAATCTTGTAAAACCTTTTTCATAAAAAAATGCTTTTTAAAGAGAAGTTGTAAAAAAAAAAAAATTATTATAAAGGAATTTTTTTCCCTTTTTAAAAAATAATTTTAAGATAGTATGACACTTGTAATTAAAGTTTGTGTGAACTTGAATTTTATTACACATATGATAGGAAAGTGTTATGTTAATTTGAGTTGTAAGTGGATGCAACATTTTTCCTCTTTTTGTAAGGAAGTTAATCTCTTTGATTTGTCCTCCGAAACTTCATGTATTTCACAAAATATAGATATATAGGGTTTGTCCTTTATCCTACTCTAACAATATATATATATATATATATATATATATTGTTAGAGTAGGATAAAGGACAAACCCCACTAATGTTGTATCTACTCCATAATACACATCAATTAAATCACAAACTTGTGTGAACTCACCTTTTGAAGCTTTCCCCTAACAATTGGCTAAATGTTGATGATCATATGTGATGGGCACAAACGACTTATAATTTCGAGAAACTTTTCAATGCACTTTAATGTGTATGTATATATATATATATATATATATATGATTTCTCTAACCTTATTGTATAGAATAAAAACCATATTTAAATGATTATATGTAATGGGGCCGAACTACAGTATGTTGATGTGGAGCAAGTCTTACCTATCAACTTTCTAGGAACCCAACAACTAATGTCCTACACAAATCAAACAAAGAAAATGTGGATGATCTTCATACGGGGTTGATGCTAGTCAAAGACCCTCCAATGCTCAAGTCAGTAAACTAATTATAGTATGACAAATAAAATACAGTAAAGATAAAATGTCATCCAACTATGAGTAGGATGGTAGAGATTAGTGTCGTTAGTTACATGACGGCATTGACGATGGCCTAAAATGACGGTCTAGCACTGAGAAAGCAGCACCAATGGATATGGACAGTGAGCTCGGTGATAGTGGTGCACCAGCTTAACTTTAAGCTGATGGAGGAAGGAATGTGTGGAGAATGTGAAAGGTGGTAAACCGTCAGAGTCTTGACCTGAAGGTTAGTCGAAGTTGGATCACAAGAGTGCTTGGTGATGATTTGGTAGAGTGTCTGTATATATCTAAGTTGGAATGTTTTTGCCTTCATGGTGTAATGCCTTTTTATACACAATCCATACTAAAAAGTTGGACATTACCTAGTTTAGCTGAAGTTAGGAGTTTGAGTTTGGATGAAACAAGGGATTGCTAGAGTCATTCGTAGATTTTAGGTGATGATATGGTTTATTCCCACTCAAATTGTGCTCCTATTTTGTAGACGATTGAGTACTGATAGAACTAAACTTGTGATAAATGAGTTAAGGAAGAAATATGGACATTGGCCCATATTGGGTCGACCGAATCATTGGGCTAGTCTATTGGAAGGTATTTTAAGCCAACATTATGGGCCTAATCTCGTATTAGGTTGACCAAACCATTGGGTGGTCTACCAAATACACATTAAGCTTGGTCTGGATTAATAAAGCCACTAGGCTTATTGATTGACATAGGTGTTGGGCCGTAAGTTTATATCGACCAACATACTAAGCCAATCTACCAAAATAAGCTTATACCTCGAAGTAAGGTTGTACTTAAGAAGTTATTGCCTAATTCGACTAGTATCCAATCAACAACGATTGTTGAAAACAACATAGTTAAGACCATGTCTGAGTGTCGAACAAACTTCCATCAGAATCATATACCACCTCGTCATAGTAGGAGGATTATTAGACCACTAATCTGTTACAGAGAGATCGGAGAGGCATAAATTGTTATCTCTAATAAGTTTGTAGATGATCCATTAATATATCATGATGCAGTAGAAGATTTTGATGAGAAAGAATGACTTAAAGCTATGAATCTCAAGATGGAGTTCATGTACTCAAACTCAATTTGGGAACTTATAGATCAATCAGATGGGTTAAAACTCATAGATTGCAAATGGATCTACAAGAGGAAGAAATGAGTGGATAGAAAAATGGAAACCTTTAAAGCTATGCTAATGGCAAAGGGTTATACTCAGAAAGAGGGAGTTGACTATGAAAAACCTTTCTCACCAATAGTCATTCTTAAGCCTATTCATATTCTTCTATCCATAGATACATGTCTTGACTACAGATATGACAAACTGACGTCAAGACTTTTTGAATGACATTCTTGATAAAATCATCTATATGGTGCAACCAAAGGGATTCATGTTCTAAGGTCAAGAGCAAAAGGTTTGTAAGTTCCAAAGGTCTATTTATGGACTTAAGGAAGCTTCTCGATCTTATAATATTATATTTGATGCCTTGATCAAGTCTTATGGTTTTAAGAAAAATGTTGATCTTGTGTATACAAGCATATTATCAATAAGAAAGTGTTTTTCCTCATACTTTACATCAACGATCTCTTACATATGGAGGATGATGTATGAGTATTATCTGATATAAAGAACTAGCTTGCTAACCAATTCTAAATGAAAGATTTGGAAAAGGCTAGTTATGTTATTAGGATCCAAATCATATGAGATCATAAGAACAAACTATTAGCACTATCTCAACCATCGTACATCAATAAAATCATTATACAGTTTGCAATACAATAATTCCGAGAAAGGTAATTTACCTATTTGGCATGGAAACACCTCAAGAAATTGAGGATGTGAGATGCATTCCCTATACCTCAATAGTAGGTAGTCTTATATAAGCAATGCAATGCACGAGATCGAATATATAATATTTAGTAGGAATAGTCAGGCGTTATCAGTCTAACCCATGATTGGATAACTAGGTGGTCGTAAAGCATATTTTCAAGAATCTTTAGAGAACGAGAGGCTATATACTTGTGTATTTTTATGGGATTAATTTCCAATGGGATACACAAATTCTGATTTTCAATTGGATAAAGATTCTAGAAAATTCACGTCCAGATTAGTATTCACTCTTGGTGGTGGAGCCATTATATGGAGGAGTGTTAAGTAATCTTACATTGTTGACTCCACCATGAAAGTCGAATATGTAACAGCCTATGAAGCGGCTAAAAAGGTGATTTGGCTCCATAAGTTCTTAATAGTTTTAGAATACATTCCAAATATAAATAAGTTACTCACACTTTATTGTGATAATAGTAGTATAATGGCTAATTCTAAAAAATAAAGGATCTATAAGAATGACAAGCATATAGCGAGAAAATACCATCTCATTTGGGAGATAGTACAAAAATGTGATGTGTTAGTGATAAAGATCACTTCATAAAATAGTCATGTTGATACATTTATAAAGACCTTAACAACTGAAAGTTTTTAATGGTAACCTAGAAGGTCTAGGATTACAGGATATGTCTCATCTGTTCTAAGGCAAGTGGGAGATTATTAGGATTTGTATCCTAGGAGCTTGTAATTTGTAAACATTGAAACAAATGATAAATAAAATATATTTATTTTATTCAATTTATGTGTATTTATGAAATGTTGCATCATAAGAATATCATGAAACATCCATGATTATTTATATAGTTTCAAATTAAGTATATAAATGTTATATATAAGAGAATTTAATTTGAGATCAATGATCTAAAGAGTTCATTTAAGCAAACAAAAATAGGTACTTTGTTTGTGGTAAATCTACAACTATAGTCTATTTCATATTTGATACAATAATCTTATCTGAGATTATTTATATGGTGCTATGGAAACAAAGATACCTTATATAATAGAGATATATATAGGACTGGACTATGATAAAAATGAATTTCTTATTAATATCAGTTAAACAAATAAATTCATATTTATCGACATGATAATCATATATGAATTGATCTAAATCCTGAGTGTATTATGAATTTATATTTGTTAAGTCATATCTATTTATTTGCATAAGTGAGATTATTATAAAATTATGGTAAATAAACTTTATTCTTTGAAGATATGATTTAATAAGTAGTTGTGAACATTATACATAATAGTGAAATTCACTCATTTTTTAAGTAGTTGAATATTTCTCTTAAATGTTGATTCAAATTTTGAACAATATGAGGGTTTGACTTTCTGTTTATAAGTAGATAGAAAGATAAAATCTATAAGTTGTTATGGATATATTGTTCATTAGAAAATCAATAGTACTTACAACAATATATAATTAAAGAAATATAACAAACTTTATGATATAACTCTAATTATGAACTACTTATAGATGATTGAACCACATGCAATCATTAAAGCAATGGACACTAAAGAATTCAGATTGTGTAAAACATTTACAATTTTAAAAGTGCAAACCATAGGTTTTTAATAAAATAACTATAAGTTAATAATAGTGAAATATTTAATTAATTATTCTAATATTATTAGATCTCAAAATTTAGGTTTTTAATAAAATAACTATAAGTTAATAATAGTCAAATATTTAATTAAAAAATTTTAATTATAATTCTGATATTATTAAATCTCAAAATTATAGTACTATTTTGCCTCTTTGCTGGTTCATATTCACTATCGGAAACAAGAAAAGAAGAATATAATTAGAGCGTCAATTATATGTGTAACACTATTATGTTCATATAATATTTAAATAACATTGATTATATAATTAATAATTATATTAATTATTTATCTGTGTTGGTTATAAGTTTAAATCTTGATAATTTCATTAAATAAAGGATGATTTTGAATTTAAATTAGAAACTTATAAAATAAGTTCTCTCTCTCTCTCTCCTTTTACATTTTATATTTTATATTTAAGAGACAAGTCTCATATTTTTAATTCCTAATTTTTATATTCAAGATATGTATTCCCTATATATGTTAGGATTTTTTCGACGTCGGTGCCCATCGATCCAAAGAAATTCAATGTTTCGGAAATCCTATTGTATTTTGGATTACGTTGATCGAAGGAAAATGATGGGAATAGTATAATTTATGGGATTTATGGAAGGTGTCAAAATTTTCTTGGTAGCCAAAACAGTTGAGTTCTAGGCTGCCTGTCCCCTTCAGTCTTCCCAGAATCAAATCATGGAACCTCCAAATCAAAACCAATCACTGGATGAATTCTCTCAGTTTCCTCCTCTCCATCTTCAATTCTTCGAACCTCCACCTAACCCTAACCCTAACCCTAGTCCCGCCCCGATCACCCCGACTCCACAGCCGACGACCCCTTTGCTAAGCGTCCAGGTTCCCAGAAGACGACGCGGCGGCAGGTCCCAGCACGCCCGCACGACGACGTCCTTTACACTCCAGGCGAACCGTCCGGACTTAAGCGAGGAGATAATCGTGATCAACAGAGAGGCGACGGCGGAGGCACTGACGGCTCTGTCGGCAGGGTTCCCGGCGGACTCATTAACGGAGGAGGAGATGGAGTTTGGGGTGTGTCGCGTGGTAGGGGGGCTGGAGCAGGTTAATTACATTCTGATCCGCAACCACATAATCTCCAAATGGCGCGAGAACGTGTCGCGTTGGGTCCACAAGGAGATGTTCGTGGACGCCGTCCCTCCACACTGTCACCATCTACTAGACTCGGCCTATAACTATCTAAACACCTACGGTTACATAAACTTCGGGGAAATCAAGGAGAAGATTCCGGAGGAGCCGACTAGTAGTAACGGGCTGAGAGTTGTGATCATCGGCGCGGGGCTAGCCGGGCTGGCGGCTGCTCGCCAGCTGCTCAGGTTAGGGTTTAGGGTTACCGTTTTAGAGGGGAGGAAACGCGCTGGTGGACGGGTTTATACAAAGAAGATGGAGACAGGGGAAGGGAAGAGAATGAGTGCTTGGGCGGATTTAGGCGGGAGCGTGTTAACAGGGACGTTGGGGAATCCGTTAGGGATTTTAGCTAAGCAGTTGGGCTGCTCCCTTTACAAGGTTGGAGATAAATGTCCACTTTTCGGGTTGGATGGGAAGCCTGTCGATAAGGAGCTTGATGATAAGGTGGAGGCGGATTTCAATAGGCTTTTGGATAAAGCCAGTAGGTTGAGGCAGTTGATGGGTGATGCTGCTATGGATGTGTCGCTTGGATCGGCATTGGAGACCTTTTCGGACAATGTGAATGCAGAAACAATTCATTTTTATAATTGGCATTTGGCGAATTTGGAGTATGCCAATGCGAGCTTGTTGTCGAAGCTTTCGTTAGCATTTTGGGACCAGGATGATCCTTATGACATGGGTGGTGATCATTGTTTTTTGCCTGGAGGGAACGGGAGGCTGGTTCAGGCGTTGGCGGAGAATGTTCCGATTTTGTATGAGAGGACTGTTCATAGTATTAGATATGGGAGTGATGGGGTTCAGGTGGTTGCTGGCAGCCAGGTTTATGAGGGTGATATGGTGTTGTGTACTGTTCCACTTGGTGTTTTGAAAAGTGGGTCGATTAAGTTTGTACCAGAGCTGCCTCAGAGGAAGATTGATTCCATTAAAAGGCTGGGATATGGGTTGTTGAATAAGGTTGCAATGCTTTTCCCTCATGTGTTTTGGGGAACAGATTTTGACACGTTTGGGCATTTGAATGATGATCCAAGCAGACGAGGGGAGTTTTTTCTGTTTTATAGTTACACGTCTGTTGCTGGTGGCCCTCTCTTGATTGCATTAGTTGCAGGTGAAGCTGCATATAAGTTTGAGAATATGCCCCCACCGGATGCAGTGGCCAAGGTTCTTAAAATTCTTAGAGGTAATACCCCTCTACTAAAATATTTTGTGTTATGTATGTCTTGTCAAACATTTTTTTATTTTAATTGGCAGATAGTCTGAGAGAAGAAAAATATATCAACTGTTTTTTTTTTTTTTTTAACAACCATTAAGTAGGACATGTGTTTTTCACGCGTCTTCCTCATGGTGTTACACGGACAGCTACTTTAGGTTGTTCATGAGTTCTTTCTTCCTATTTTAATTATGATTGTTTTTAGATGAAATTAGTACTAAATAAATGTTAGTGGGGAGAGGGGATTAACTTTTTTAAAATTTGTGGAGCTCTGATTGATTTGTCTGATTATTCAATAGCTATACTAACATTGGCAATGTGTAATGCATGCAGCCATATATGAACCTCAAGGAATCACTGTCCCGGATCCTGTCCAGACTGTCTGTACAAGATGGGGTAGTGATCCATTCACCCTAGGTTCCTATTCTAATGTCGCAGTCGGAGCATCTGGAGATGATTATGATATATTGGCAGAGAGTGTGGGTGATGGAAGACTCTTCTTTGCAGGGGAAGCCACCACAAGGCGGTACCCTGCAACCATGCATGGAGCTTTCCTTAGTGGGCTTAGGGAAGCTGCAAACATGGCTCACCATGCTAATGCTCGAGCCTCTAGGATGAAGGTAGGCCGAAGCCTATCGAAAAATGCCCATGCTTGTGCTTCTCTGCTTGCAGATTTGTTCAGGGAACCTGATTTAGAATTTGGTAGTTTTTCTGTTATTTTTAGTCGGAAGAATTCTGATCCAAAAACTCAGGCTATTGTAAGGGTGACATTTAACGAGCCTCGAAAGAAGAATCATGAAGGATCAAGATCTGATCAACAGCATTCAAATAAATTACTTTTTCAGCAGCTTCAGTCACATTTTAGTCAGCAACAACAGCTTCATGTTTATACTTTATTAACCAGGCAACAGGTTCTTGATCTGAGAGAGGTGAGGGGAGGTGATGAGATGAGGTTGAACTACCTCTGTGAAACGCTTGGAGTGAAGTTGATGGGGAGAAAAGGTTTGGGACCAACTGCTGATACTGTCATTGCTTCCATAAAAGCTGAGAGGGGCAGTCGCAAATCTTCTTCAACTTCTTCAGCTTCAAGATTAGGTGAGAGTCTTAAGAGCAACTCAAACTTTTCTTTATTTCCCCTTATTAGAATCTGCGCTATTTAACTTCTAATCACATTTTCATTTTCTTTTTTATTTTTATAAGGAATTTCAAAGCTAAAAACAAACTCTATGAAGCCGAAATTTATTAGGTATGAGCTGAGATCTTAATGTTATTGTTAGTTGTTTCATCTCAAATATCTGGTTTATTAATCAATAAAACTAAATCTCTCTTTCCGTGTTCATTTTTTTTTCAGAAAGGCCAAAATAGTGGGTAATCGAAACAAGCCAGTACTATCTCTGAACAAATCACTACCTCCTCATAACAAGTCAATAACTCCGATTTCAAACTTGACAAATGTGAAAGTTCTAGAAGAATATAAGATCTCAAATCAGACGCTGCCAAACACTTCTGGTTCAGGTATTTAAGGGGAGTTCTTAATTTGCTGTCATAAATGAGAAATTTAGGTGCATTGAGATCTTTTGTGGAAGTGAATGTTTGTTAACATCGTTTCCTGGAGTGTCTGACTGAAATTAGTTTTTGCCATGTTGAAGTTGTGTGGTTACTATCTTTAACATTCATATCCAACAGTGGCTTTCAAAACACAACAATTTCCTTTAGCAGATTAAACTGGGCTTGCAAAATCATGGAAAATGAAACTAAATTATTTATGTATTGAGATTTTCGAGTTTGCCCATATTTTATATCAATGTCGAACTGTTTCTGATATTTGCCAACAGGAAATTTAATTAGTACTTATGGTTTGTTAGGGCTGCCTCCATTCGATGTGTTAAAGCAATGACCAGATGGGTAGGTGTTTTCTGTTCACAGATGAGATGTCAAACTACTAGGGACTCTAAGAAGTTAATTTTGAATGAGGTAAGATGTCATTCTGTGAATAATCTGCAAAAACTTATGTAGGATACTTGTTCAGCTGGTCATTACAAGCACTCTCTGCTGGAATGAAAAAGTGAACATCTAATGAACATCAACTGAGAAACAGCATCATTCAGATCTCCACCATTGCCCTTGCTAGGATCCTGAATTTATTGTAGAGATTTATGCCACGTTAGAGTATGCATATTCAGGAAGCTCGCTGTTCAATGGAGAAATGGTTAATTTCTTGACCGAGGCTCTGTGCACAGGACTGGAGCCATTGTCCATTATGTACCCTTTACTTTGAGCAGGGGCCTTCGGGCTTGGGAAGCTCGGATGGATTTCTAATCTTATTATGTAAGGTGCTCCATGGCTTCAAGTTGATGATGACTTGTTCATGTTAAATCACAAACAAGAATGCAACTTTGTGACTTAGAAGAATGCATTTAAAGATGGTAGAAACAAACATGCATCTTGTAGACAGGCACTTCACCACATTGGATTCTGTCAAGACTCAACAGTGTCACAACCCTAAGTCTTCTTACAACGTTTGTACTAAGCAGAATGGAATCGATGGCCTCAGTTCGTGACGTCAACTCAGGAAAAGCGGTTGTAGGCTATTTCTTTGTATTTCTATTTGCAGCAACTTCATGAAACGATTGTTTATACTACCGCACTCCCTCAATGGGCATTTGGAAATGAGCATTTTTCCCTTTTGTTTTTTTCTTGGTCTTATTGGTCAATAGTTTTTAATTGTTTATATGAATAATCGATATAATAATTTTTTTGTTCATCCGTCCATCAAGGTCTAAGGTTCACGACTGTTTATAATTGTCTGTCTTGCGAATATCATTTGCTTCAAGGTCTAGGTTCTAATAAAGTTACAATGCCAAACATTACACAAATTTTTTATTCTTATTTTGGGAGCTGGCAGATTCCGGTTACAGAGTTTCATGATTCATGATTTCCGTTTTTTTTTTTTGTTTTTGTTGAGAGATGATTCATGATTTTCTTGGCTAACCTCGCTAGGGATATTCGAAGGCTTGACATTTATAAACAATACAACTAGAAAAGAGAACAAAATTAACAGATTCCAAAGGGAATTTGCTCTAGTCACTTGATCACGACATTCCATGCGTTGTAACCGTTATTGGTAAACATGCGGCCCCCTGTACATCATTGTAGTTGTAACCGTCATTGGTAAACACGCTGCCCCCTGTACATCATCGTACAAGTTCGGCACCCCACACTGTCTTTACCACTATTAATTGTGTAGGTTATTATCCCACCTTGAATGGATCCTCTTCCATTTATGTATGGATTGCTCCCTCTCGTAAAGAAATTACTCCTCGGACCATGTCCTAGAGTCCAAATCACACCTGATCCCAGGAGATCCTACATTTATACCAACCATCCCAAAAAAAAAAAAGGCAAAACAAAGACACATTCCGTGCATCCCTCCAATATGTAAATGCTGGAAAACAAGCATAACAACAAATCACAAACCTATTTAACAACTGGTTTTGCTTCATAATCTATCATCAAGTCTGATGTCAATTACAAAGGTCTTATCTTTTGATTCGCAAACGCACATTGCAAAGAACAGTATATTAGATTTATTTTACTCCATTCTTTTGGTGAGTCACCATCGTTACACAGAAGTATCATCAAATATTGAATGGTTCAACAAACCAGCAAGAATTCTAGTAAAAAACAAAACAAACCAATATCTAGCATATCAGCAAATCAGTAATATACAGATCACCATCCACGGATGAGTTTATAACAAACAGTATTTACAATATAAAGCTTCGATGGGTACCTTTAATGCTGTCAAGCTAAAGGCCTAACACTTCACTTGCTCTCTTAAGATTATTATCCAGGTTAGTATCAGTCGTTTCCAACCATTCTTCCAGTTTGGCTTCTTTATCCGCCTTAAAATCATCAAAATTTTCTGACATTGACAATAAGTTCTGATGAGAGGGGCTGTCATCAGCTGTGGCTTCCTCCTTCCCCTCTTTTTCTTCTTCATCATGGAGTTCATCTACAATCTGACTTGAAACAGGCAATTCATCAGCGTCCATATCTGGCTGAGAGGAACTACTTGCAACAGACAGTGGTGGAGTAGGACATGGCAGTAGCTTCCCACCTGGGGCTAAGATTGTATCTTTTGACTCAATCTGCGGCCACTTGAAATTGCTTGCCTTTTCTTTCGCTGACTTGAATACATTTGAAAAATAACTACCATTCTTTTCATCATCCTGTTGGGCAAACACTGCACTGCGACTCCAAGGGACTGACCCCCAGGGGCTGGTTCTTCCCATCTGAAAACTACAAGTTTGTTTGTGAATCAACCCTCTCTTCGGTTGTTTTGTTGACATAACTACAAGAGATTTCCTGATATCTCTAATCATATCATCTGCTATGGAGAGACCACATTCTTTCATTGACCTCACCATGGTGACAGAGTCCTCCAAATCTTCAGTGTGCAAACTTGTTTCATGAGACTTCTCCATAATATTGTTCTTCAGATTAATGAGGTTTGGTACTGCATTTTGAGTATGCTGTTGTATATAAAAAAGCCCGACTGAGGGCTCATTTGCCACGTATTTAATCATCTCTGCCAAGCTTTCAGTTATCTCCACAAAACCATCTACAGTGGAGAATCCATGCATCTTGGTGAATACGAATAGTCGTTCATCACTGATTTGTCAAAAATAGAAAGGTAGATGCATTTCAGAGAAGAACAAAGTGATAGTGAAATGAAACTAAAGAAGGGAAAATCTTCGAGGTAGATATTTGTTTAGGAGTTTTGCACGTCATCATTAATAGTGAAAAAGAATCACAAGACCAACCCATTTATAAAATGGAAAGAACGTTAGAGCGATCTTGTGCACACACAATGGTAATGTCACTGTGTGATATCTTAGTTTCACATAGAGTTTCCTTGCACTTAGCAACAACTAGACAACTTCTACCTATGTTATTTTGTTTTATCAATAATGCTAGACATCCCATAAAACAAAACCTATTGTTAGATCTCATATGATAGAGCATCACACTGTCACTAGTATAAAAATCGTAGGATTATTAATGGATAATATGATTATTGTTGGGGCAGTAAGTAATAAGTGCAAACTCATTTAGCATCCGAATTTAGGATATATTTTTGGAATGTCTAGCATTAACGTATCTTACAAACAGACAACAATCACAATTCAACTCAAATAAATATGTGCTAACAAAAACAGTTGGTAACACACAACAGTGAGACTATTAATTTGAGAAAATTAAAGATGAAAATTGACAACATCAGTGTTTTGAAAGGCGAGGCGAGGCAGCCCTCACCACCTCACTAGCATCGGCACCTCAAGGCGTCCAAGTTAGGCGAAAACGGTCCAAAGTCCCACCTCAGAAGCCTTGAGGCGTCGCCTCACATCGCCTCAGACCGCCTTGAGACGGAAGCGAGACAGAGGCGACTCTGAGGCACCAGAAGGGTAAAACAAGAATTTCACTTCACCATATTTTTCCCTTTAAAAGCCTATCTACCCTAATTTGTCATCTTCTTCTACGCCGATTCAACCCGTTCTCTCCTCTTGGTGTTATTTTCTCCATTTTCTACCATTTTGGTGTGATTTCCTGTTGAAATCAACTTCATCCATCACTAAAAAACTCCTCTCAAGTCATTAAAGGCCTCTCCACTCAGGATCTTTGAAGATTTGACTCTCCAATAGCCAGCTCTCTCAAGCCTCAACTCTCAAGTAAGTTTCTTTCAACTTCTTTCAACTTTAAACTTATTATACAATGGATTTCTACAATGGGTCTTGGTCAAAATCACTTAATTACTTGTTTAAGTTTGTTTGTTTTCTAAAAATGTTGTTACCATCATCAATGGTTTTTTAAGTTTGTTTTTGTTCAGTAATTGAGGGGATGTGCTGAATTTCAGCTTGTATGCTTTATATTTTTGTATGTTTACTTGTAAGTTTGTTGTATATTACTATATATATAAGTATCTAGCTGCTGTACACTAGTATATAACTATATATAACTGCTTTATATTAGTATATGTTAGTATATATGTGTGTTAAAGATAGTTATATATAACTGGACACTTGGTTTTGTATATTGTTGCTTGCTGTTAACTTGTAAGTTGTTTTTGTACATGATTTGTTGTAGATTTTGTGTGAAATGTCGAACCGGAAAGATCCAGCTTGGAAGTATGGGATTGAGGTTGAATTGGATGCATGGAAGCCATACAAGTACATTCGCTGCATTTTTTGTAACAAAATAATCAAGGATGGTGTGTTTAGGTTGAAAGAGCACCTTGTGGGTACTCATGGGAATGCTGCCCCATGTGAAAGGGTTACCTTGGATGCTCGGGTTGAAATTAGAAAGTACATGGCTAAAACTGGAGATGCCAAAAAGAAGGCTCAATTGGAATGGGAAGAAAGACTTGATAGCTCCATCAATTTCAGCAGTCCTCATCAATCTATAGGAGGTTCAAACACAGGTTCTGTGACCCAAAGAAGAATCAGGGGTCCAATGGATACGTTTTTGAGTGACGATGGAGAGGATGATGTGCAGTTAAGGGACAAAGACCATCTACAAGAAGTGCAAATGAGACATGTTATCGAATGTGTATGGACATTAGTAGGTTCTTCTTAGAGAATGGGATTGCATTTAATGTTGTCTAGAGTCCTTTGTTCATTAACACATGCCGATCAATTGGCAATTATAGACGTGGTTTAAAACCCCCTTCACTACATGAGATGCGCACTAAGTTTTTGAATGATGAAGTAGGTAACACGATGGCTATTGTTGATGACATAAAGAAGATATGGCCACGGACAGGGGTGTCAATTGTCAGATGGTTAGAAAGATATGAGAGGAAGATAATTGGTGAACTTTCTTGTTAACAATCCGTATGGTATAGTTTTTTTTAAATCAATTGATGTAAGTGATATGGTGAAAGATGCAAATTTGATGTTTAAGCTACTAGATGATGTAGTTGAAGAAGTAGGTAAAGATCTTGTCGTTCAAGTGGTGACGGATAATGCATCCATTATAAAAAACGGGTGAAATGTTGATGGCAAAGAGAAAACACCTATAATGGACGCCGTGTGCTGCTCATTGCATTGATCTAATGCTTGAGAAAGTTGAAGAACTTCCTCAACACAAATGTGCTTTGTTAAAAGCAAAGAAGGTAAATATCATATTATCAATTGTTTTATGAATGCTTTAACTTTTTTCCTTTAATTATTTTGTAGTTGCTATTTGCTAATATTTTTATTGTTATTTTATTATAGGTGAGTACTTTCATCTACCATCACGGGTAGGTGTTGGCCTTGATGAGGAGTCATACGAACAAAGAGTTAGTTCGTCCTGCTCCTACAAGATTTGTGACTGCGTACTTGACTTTACAAAATATGTACAGTTTGAGGAAGCCATTGGAGACAATGTTCAGTTCAAAACAGTGGTAAGAGAGTACTTGGAGTAACAAACCAGAGGGAAATGCAATAAGGGATATCATATTTAGGGATAGGAGCTTCTAGGGTAGTATTTCTTATGCACTGAAGACAACTAAACCCATTGTGAATGTGTTGAGGATGGTAGATTCTGAAAAGGTGTCTACAATGGGATTCATTTATGATGTCATGGATAAAACTAAGAAGAAAATAGCTAAAAACTTCGAAGGTGATTTACGAGCCTACAAGAAGATATGGGACATTATTTATAAGAAATGGGAGTTTCAGTTGCATTGCCATTTACATGCAGCTGCGTACTTTTTGAATCCTCAAATCCATTATAGTGAAAATCCTTCCACTCATCCAAAGATTAAGAGGGGGTTTCTTTTGTGTGAAGAAACTTATTGCCAATGAGGAGGATAAAATTAAGGCTCATATTCACTTGGATGTCTACAACCAAAAACAAGGGATATTTGGATATGCATTGGCAAAAAGTACTGTGTACAAACATAGCCTTGGTATGTGAAGTTTTCATTTATCATTACTAATTTGTATATAAAATTTGTAGCATTCTTCTAATTCCTAAATGATTATTTGTAACTGATTGGTGGCGTGCATTTGGAGTTGACACTGTTGAACTTGCATCTTTTGTTGTGAAGATTTTGAGTCTCACTTGCTCATCCTCCGCTTGTGAGAGGAACTGGAGTCTTTAATATGGTATAATTTTCTAAATTAATACACACACACACACTAATTTAATATATACTAAATTAATTTTTCCTTAATACTCATTTTCCTTAAACATTTGTGTAGATTCATATAAAGAAGAGAAATCGATTGCATAGCAAGAAATTGAATGATTTGGTGTACATCATGTACAACAGAAGATTACAACATAGGTACTTGAGGAAACAAGCACTAAAACCTAATGAGGATCCCCTAGTTATTAGTGATGAAGTGCCTTCTAATGATGAATGGATGAATGATAAATCTTTAGGAGTTGACATGAGTCAACCAAGTGGCAGTAGGCAAAGAAACAAAAAGAGAAGTACAAGTAAGTTATTCTCTAACTAAATATAGTAAGTTCTATACTTCTATTTAGAGTTAATGATATGATAATCACTAAATTTTTATTATATATTATTTGTTAGACAAAAGGAAGAATATACGACTAGAGGTTGAAGAACCCGAGTGGGAGGAGGATGAGACTAGTGATGAGGATGGTGACACAAGAATTAGATATGATGATGATTCTTTAGAGGATGACACACCACAAGATGATGATGAAACTTTACCTCCACATTCAACCATACATTTTGATCCAAATTTTAGACCATTAGATTCAAATGATTCTTTGTTTAATACTAGTAGTCGTTAGGATGATCCGGATTATTTGATATTTTATATGTTAAGATTTATATGGGTGATATGGATGATTTTGTGTGTTAGGATAATATGGATGATCCATGTTTTGGTTGTGTTGGTTTTGTTTTGTTTGATACTTATGTTTCTAACATTGATTTTCACTATATTTTAAAATGTTATGGATGATTTTGTATGTTAGGGTTGTTTTTTAATTTTTTTTTTTTTTTCATTTGGAGTCGAGGCAGTCACCTCAATCACCTTAAGGCGACCACCTCGCCTCGCTTTTCGCCTTTCAAAACATTGGACAACATAGTGGACAACCATCTAAGAAAGAACTTATCACAACATATTTCCAAGTTTTTTGTGAACCAATACAAACAAATAATATACTAACCGATTAGTAATATTATTTCATCTAGAAGTGGAAGAATAGTTAAGATAAGCACACTTAAACATAGATGATTTACCTTAAAAAAATCCAGAATCAAATATAAATGATTCCCACATTTAGCAACGTTAGCTGTAAGATTTAGTTTTGGCAATTGACATGTATAGGATTTAATGGCTAACAGAAACATAGTTCTACTCGACATTGGTATAAGCAACTATGACGGATTGTTTATATAATAGTTTAAGCATTTGCAATAGAGCTGTCGAAGATATGTTGGAAGATATGATTCTAATTTCTAGGAATCATGTTGAAGATATGATTCTAGAATCATGTTTAAAGATATGATGCTAATCTCTAGTGATCTTAATTGAGAATATTTAGGATCCTAGATTGATTATTTTCTTTTCAAGAAAGAAAACAAATCCTTAATTGTAGCTATCACAGTTGACTACTACTATCCCTAATCTGTATATATATGTTGTACAATTTGTAAAGTTGAATATGTGAATAAAAAATCTCTCAACTTCACAAGATAAAAACGTGGTATCAGAGTTTGAAAGTTTCTTGTTCAAACTCTCTTCCCACTTTATCTTGAGTTTTTGTTACACATATTATAACGGTACAGAGCGTTTAACATGTATCAAACATTTATCATTTATCCACATTACACGTAAAGAGACGTGTTACGTATCAACCTCAAGCTTAAATATTATAGCTAAACATTTTTTTATCAGTTTAAGTTTTTAGGTCTAATGACAACTAACGTCGCATCAGAGCAACCGATTGTTTTTGTTCTAAAGTTTTGTCTCTAATCTTGTTAGGCTTTGTTCTAATCGGATTTGATGATAACTAACATAGTATCACGTGTCACGTTTTTTAGGTGATGTTATTTTTACAACCTATTTGATTAATCGGCTTCCATCAAGTGTTAAAATTTTCAACCCCTAGTCAAACTCTTCTTCAAAGTTATCCTACTTGTTGGCTGATTTCACATTTACCTCCTAAAATATTCGGTTGTACTGCATTCATTCGCATTCATGCTAATACTAGGGGTAAGTTAGATATCAGGTCTGTCAAAGGAGTTTTTCTAGGGTACTCCCCAACTCATAAAGGATGTAAGTGTTTTAGTCCTACTCCAAATAAATTCTATCATAGTAGAGACATTACATTTTTTTAGACAAAACCCTTCTTCACCAACACTGATATTTAGGGGGAGTCTTCATATCAAGAGTATCAGTTTTGGACGTCTGAGAGTCCTAATTTATTTTCTAGTCCAAGTTCCTCAACTCATGGTCATGGTCAAACAAGTCACATTCCACATCAGCTTCCTAGTCAAACTGTGTTCAATTTCCTAGTCCAGATCTAATCCCGAGCCATATAGGGAGCGATGAGCCTAGTCCTAGTATAAGTCAATCTAAGTCCGATACTGTTAATAGTCTATCTAGTCCTATTCCTACTGTAGATGTTCTGCACATCATTGTCTATTGTAGGAGGGGAAAAACGACCTGAAACAGAAGTGTTGTCACCTGACCAAGACTTCAAACTGGTACGTCAAATCCAAGCAACAAATAAACAAGGTGAGAGTGATAATTCTACTGACAATTTGACCTCTTTAAGAGAGCAAACAGACATTGAACTGCCCATTGCTGTTCGGAAAGGAGTATGAGAGTGCAAGAGTTGACCTTTGTATCCCATAAGTCGATATGTAGCCTATGAAAGATTGTCACCCGAGTATCAGGCCTTTACTGTGATATTCAACCATAACAACCCCCAACAATATTCAGGAGGTTTTGCTATTCCAGAATGAAAAAAGGCAGTAATGGAAGAAATTAGGACACTGGAAAAGAATAACACTTGGAAGATGGTTGAGTTACCCCATGGGAAGAATCCAGTTGGTTGTAATTGGATGTTCACTATGAAAACCAAAGCAAACGGAAGTGTAAACAGGTACAAAGCAAGACTGGTAGCAAAGACTTTTGCACCTGCAGTAAACTCAACACTATTCGGGTGTTACTTTCTTCAGCTGCAAACCTGGATAGGCCTCTCTATCAGTTAGATGTCAAGAATGCATTCTTGAAGGGAAATCTTGAGGAAGAGGTATATATGGAGATTCCCCGGGACCTAAGAGTTCAGCGAATTCCGACAAGGTTTGTAAGTTACAAAAATCATTGTACAGGTTCAAGCAATCCCCAAGAGTCTGGTTTGAGAGATTCTCTAAATTCTTGAAGAAGCATGTGTATTTGTAGCAAGCATAGTATTAAAAGGCGCGCCTGGGCGCGCGCCCAGGCGCCGGGCGCGGCGGGGCGCAGCTCCGGCGCCCGGACGCCGGCCAGGCGCGGCGACCTGGAAGAGGCGCTCGCCTGGCGCGCCCAGGCGCAGAACACCCAGGCGCGCCTAGGCGCGCCTGGGCAAGGTGTACCTGATACTTATATCAGGTTCCTTTTTTTTTTTCTTTCCTACCCGTTTTTTGCCCTACCCGACAGCCTAACCCCCTGTGCCTCGGCTCCGAATCAACCGATCTGTCATCCAGCCGTCTTCCCGCTTCCGTTCGGTCGCCGATCTGACTCATTCCACCGCCGGTGAGTGCTTCTGTAACAGATCTGTGCAGTTTCAGCCTGTTCGACACTCTCTCTCTCTACCCGACCCGCCCAGCAGCCGAGTTTTTCTTCCAACCGCCTTCTCTACGCCGTCCGGTCGCCGATCTCCCCCTTCCTGCCGCCGGTGACTGTCCTCTCTTCTCCCCTCCTCAGTTTTCAGCTTCTTCAACACTCTCTCTCTCTCAACCCGACCACTCTCTCTCTACCCGACCCGTTAAGCTGCCGATTCTGTTTCCAGTCGCCTTCCTGCCGCCGTTCGGCCGCCGAGCATCCTCATCCCGCTGCCGGTGACTGTCCTCTCTTCTCATCTCATCAGTTTCAGCATCTTCAGCTCAAACCTCAAAATGAACCCAAGTAAGTCTTTATTCTCTCCTCTTATCTTCAATCTTTTGATCAATTTCTTCATTTATTTGTACAACTAGTTTCATGAATGTTTGTAATTTATAGGCTGTTAATTTATTTGTTGATGTATGTATAATGTATGTGTGTAATTTATAGGCTGTTAGTGTTTATATATTATGTTAATGTATGAATCTATTTTGTTTGCAGCCGACTACTCTAGCTCGGCTAGTACTAAATCCTCAGACCCTGCATGGAATTATGTTGAGTTGCCGGATCATAGAGATAAAAATACTGTAAAATGTAAATTTTGTGGCAAAGTGACTAAAGGAGGGATCCATCGAGCAAAACAACATTTGGTGGGGGGGTTTAGGAATGCTAAACGATGTGAACAATGTCCTGAACCTATAAGACAAGAGATAAAAGAGTATTTGTTGAAAAAGAAGAATGATAGGGATGAGCGTAATATGGAACCATTTGTTGAGTATGAAATGGGTGAAGGGTATGATGAAGAACCACTAATAGAACCACCTTCAAGTAAAAGAAAAGGTTATGGTGGATTTAGTAGTGGAGTTAGTATTAAGGGGCCAAAACAAAAGGGTCCATTGGATGTTTTCTTTGCTCCCAATCCCGAAGTCACTGTAAGGAAAGCGAAAGGGAAGCAATTGATGTTAAATGAGATGGATAGTGCGGCTAAGAAAGAGTTGAGAGGTCGAGCTTGTACAATGTTTGCTAGATGGATGTATGATGCAGGCATTCCATTTAATGCTGCATCATATGATAGTTTTAAAGCTTTTGTTGAAGCAGTGGGCCAATATGGTCCGGGTATGAAGCCACCTACTCCTCATGAAGTTAGGGTTCCCCTTTTAAAGCAAGAGGTGGAAAACACTCATAAAATATTGAAAGATCATCAAGAAGTGTGGGCTCAATATGGATGTTCGGTGTTATCAGATGGTTGGAAGGATAGGAGAGAGAGGACATTGATTAACTTTTTAATCAATTCTCCTAAAGGAAGTATGTTTTACAAGTCTGTTGATGCCTCCGCTTATGCAAAGACCGGTGACAAGCTGTTTGAATTATTAAGTGGTATTGTGGAAGAGATAGGAGTAAGAAATGTCATTCAAGTGGTGACGGATAGTGCTTCAAATAATGTTTTAGCAGGTATGAAGTTTATTTTTGTATTATTAATTATTATTATAAATAAAACAATTTGACTTTAAATTAGATGTGTACTAGTATTATTACTAATTAATGTTCTTTTCTTTTGTAAATGATAACAGGAAAATTATTGGAGGCAAAATATCCCACACTTTTCTGGACACCATGTGCAGCTCATTGTATTGATTTAATATTGGAAGATATTTTCAAGGTGCCTAATTTGAAGAAGACATTTGAGAGAGCGGTAATGGTGACTAGCTATATTTACACCCGTCCTGGTTTGGTAAACATGCTAAGAAAGTTTACCAACAACAAAGAGTTGCTTAGGCCAGCAAAAACGAGATTTGCAACTGCCTTTATCACTTTGGGCAGGATGCACAAGTTGCAAAGTAATCTTAGAAAAATGTTTACCTCAGATGAATGGCGTACGAGCAAGTGGGCAAAAGAAGCGGGGGGTAAAAGGGCACTAGAAGTGATTTTGATGCCTACTTTTTGGAGTAATATGGTGTTTGCTCTCAAGGTGGCTAGCCCACTAGTGCGTGTACTCCGCTTAGTGGATGGTGAAAGGAAGCCTGCTATGGGATATATTTATGAGGCCATGGATAGAGCCAAAGAAGCTATTGCTGCCTCTTTTGATGGGGATGAGGCTAGGTATGCGCCTATCTTTCGAATCATTGATAGTAGATGGGATGTTCAGCTTCATCGCCCCTTGCATGCTGCCGGATGGTACTTGAACCCCGAATACTTCTACAAGGCTAAAGGTGAAATTCATGAAGAAGTGAAGATGGGCTTTTATGAATGCCTAAGAAGATTGGTTCCGGATCCTAAGATGCAAGATCAAATTGATAATGAGCTTCCAAAGTATTGGAATGCGGAGGGATTATTCGGAAACTATATGGCCATTAGAAAGAGAGCTGAAAAATCACCAGGTATATATATTATGTCTTATTAAATTAAATTAAATAAACATAATATTAAAGATTAATCATTAATCCATGAATTTTAATTTACAGCTGAATGGTGGAATGCTTATGGAGATTCAGCACCTACATTGAAGAAATTTGCAATAAAAGTTCTTAGCCTCACTTGCAGTTCTTCTGGTTGTGAACGTAATTGGAGTGTGTTTGAAAATGTAAGTATATGTTCTTATGGTTTTTTTTAAACAATTCGTTCGTTTAATATATCTTATATCCTTATTATTATTTTTTTTGAACAAATTCTTGCAGCTTCATACTAAACGAAGAAATAGGCTTGCTCAAAGTCGTTTAAACGACTTGGTATTTGTGAAATACAATAGAGCTTTGAGACGTCGGTATGAAATGCGTGATACGATCGATCCTATTGCATTGACCGACATTGATGAAAGCAATGAATGGTTAATGGGGAAGCTCAGTCTCGAGGATGGTATAGATGATGAGAATGTTTTTTCAGATGATGATGGGTTGACATGGGGCAATGTTGCTATGGCTGCAGGAGTTGGAGAGCCTAGCTATAGATTTAGATCAAAATCAGGTTCTTCATCAAGGCAACCGACAAAAACAAGGCAACCGATTGTTGAGGAAGAAGAAGAGGAATATCAAGGATTAGATGCAGAAGAAGAAGAGAGAGAGGGAGAAGGATTTCTAGAGGAAGAAGGAGAAGATGAAGAGATGGGAGAGGAGGATGATGATTTTGATGATGACTTTGACGATTCGATTGATTGAACACTATGAGTGAACATTTTTTGTGACTAGTGCTAGTCACTAGTTCTTGTTTGTTTTATTGCATTTTGATGATGACTTATGACTTTTGTTGTTTGCCTAGGGTAGGACACTTAGTTATTGACTTAATTTTTAATTGAACTTCGATGATTTTTAGTGTTTGCTTAGGATATTTAGTTGTTGAACTTTGATTATGATGATAATTTTGATTATAATTAATTATTAGATGTTTATTTTATTGAATTTTATCTTATTATTGTTAGTTGTTTATGAATTTATAATATTTTAAGGGTTTTTTTTTAAAGTGCGCCTCGCCTTGAAAAGGCGCGCCTTGCGCCTTGCGCCTTGCGCCTTGCGCCTCGGGCTCCACAGCCCCTTTGCGCCTTGGTGCACCTTGCGCCTTTTAAAACTATGGTAGCAAGCAAATCATACTATGTTCGTGAAAAGATCTCCTAGCGGGCAACAAGCTGTTTTGATTGTGTATGGAGATGAT
Source organism: Litchi chinensis (assembly GCA_019925255.1). Classification (NCBI taxonomy): domain Eukaryota; kingdom Viridiplantae; phylum Streptophyta; class Magnoliopsida; order Sapindales; family Sapindaceae; genus Litchi; species Litchi chinensis. The sequence goes on along the minus strand of CM034463.1, from coordinate 21,289,790 downwards.
ACGGTGCTTACAGGAGATTATGGTGAAGAGATACCGAGGATCAAAGAGTTTCTATCTAGGGAATTCGAAATTAAAAACCTAGGAAATTTCAAATACTTTCTACGGATGGAAGTAACTAGGTCAAAAACGGGATTGTTGTATCTGCAAGGAAATATGTGCCAGATTTACTTAAGGAAACAGCCACGCTTGATTGCAAGCCAACCAATACTCCTATGGATTTCACTACTAAACTGGGTTCACTACTAGATAGTGCTCCAATTGAAAAAGGCTCTATATAAAAGACTTGTAAGCAAGTTAATCTACCTATAACACACTAGAGCTGACATTGCTTTTCCAGTGAGTACAGTTAGTCAGTTTATGAATAGTCCAACTGAAGAACACATGGCAGCAGTGCAGGGAATCTTACATTACCTTAAAATGACTCCAGGGTAGGGGTTATTCTTTAAGAAAAATTCAAAGAGAGATGTCAAGTTATATTCAGATGCACATTGGGCTAGATCTATAACAAACCAAAGGTCAATGTCGAGCTTTTGTTCATTTGTATGGGGCAATCTAAAAACTTGGCGTAGTAAGAAGCAATTTGTGGTGGCACCAAGGCAGAATTCAGATCAATGGCTCATGGGATTTAGGAAGGGATACAGTTGAAGACATTGTTAGCTGAATTGAGTGTCCTTATAGCTAGTCCGATCAAGCTACTAAGTGACAGCCAAGCAGCCATCAGTATTGTCAAAAATCCAATCCATCATGACCGAACCAAACACATTGAGATAGATAAGAATTTCATCAAAGAGAAAGTACAAGGGGGAGCAATTGAACTTACCTATACTCCTACAAAACTTTAGACAACAGGTATTCTAAAAAAGGCACTTCTAAGGCCCAATTTTGAAGATCTTTGTTGCAAGTGGATTTGATTAACATATACAACCCAGTTTGAGGGGGAGTGTTGAAGATATGTCGGACAATATGATCCTGCCAGTTTGAGGGGGAGTGTTGAAGATATGTCGGACAATATGATCCTGATTTCTAGGAATCATGTTGCAGATATGTTGGAAGATATGATTCTGATTTCCAGGAATCATGTCGAAGATATGATGCTAGAATCAAGTTGAAGATTTGATGCTAATTTCTACGAATTATAATTAAGGATGTATAGGATCCTAGATTGATTATTTCCTTTTCAAGAAAGGAAACAAATCCTTAATTGTAACAGTAATAGTTGACTACTACTATCCCTAATGTGTGTATATATATGTTGTACAATTTGTAAAGTTGAACGTGTGAATAAAAAATCTCTCAATTTCACAAAATAACAAGAGCAAAATTGCGAGAAAGAGATACATGTGATGAAAAGGTGATACAATCCTGAAAAATCTTACAAACAATTAGGAAGAACAGCTCAGACACAAGTGCAATCCAAATATTGGACAAATATGCTTTGCTCATATTATCCCTATACGAGCAATTACATACAAAAGGAGCTCCAAGTGGCAGAAGACATGAGATTAACAATTCTAGAATCTATTTGGCATATTTATGTTTCAAACAACTAAGACCAACCCCCCGCAAAGCCTTTTGATGCCAAGTAGGATGATAGCGAAAAGAGAATTGGACAGCCAGAAACCTTAAAAGTAGTGGTATCAACACCAGCAGCAAATTGATTTCATCCTAAAAAGGCAAACTAAGAGTCAGCTCTACACAATATATTTGGCTTAATTTTTTATTATTTCTTTTTGAACTATATTTGGTTTAAATTCATTTCCTCTTTTCCAGTCAAAAATTTCAAGCAATTCTTTTACTTCCATGATTATTTAGAAACATAAGCTATCAACCACTTGCAAATCAAGTTACAAGTTTTAGTTGCAAAAAAAAAAAAAAGACACTAATGATGGGCAAATGCATATCCATTCAAGTGTTAAAGTTGAAGTATCTTACTAACCAAGGTCATAGATCACCATAATCACACCAATCCAGATAAATTTCACCATTTATCTTCTAATTCACCAAATTATTAACTTTTCCTATCAGCAGTCACTGGAGCAACATGTTCAAAGAGGACACATTAAACCAAGGATGATAAAGATCAGACATTTACCTCAATACCCACATTAGAAATCACATAAAGAACAAAACCCATCTCAACAAAAACCATGCTTTTGCTTCCTATCAATTGAATCAAACTTTATAGACATCAAACTGTTACAAAGCACTTACAGGATGCCCTAGGAGAAGAAGAAAAGGCATATAAAGATATATTCGGAGCAATCTGATCTTCTAAAACCACCAGTTTTCTTGAAAATCAAACATGCTGGCAGTGCAGCTTCTTCGTGATCGGCGCACGCATCTCACGAGTTGTTTCCTTGGATAATTCTATCTCTTGTTATTACAAGGCGGGCCATCATAAAAGTGACGCAACCAACGCCACATAGAGACAAAACTATTCCATGCTCAAACACTCTTCATCTTCTGGCCCACCTTATTTCTTCTTTTTTTGTTTCTATTCTGTTTTTTTCTATAAGTATAGTTTAATTATTTAAGAATGTCTGTCTCCTAACATTTTTTTTTTAAATTAAAATAGTAAAATTGTGTCAATATTAATATTTTCACACAGTAGTTATTAATCGAAATTTGTTGTATATATTTCAATCCTACATTTGAAAAAACAAAATGTCACAATATATTTCAAATTAGTTTTAGAGTGTATTTGGTATAGATTTTTTTTTTTTTTTTTTGTCCTTTTGTTTTATGTTTGATAGAGTTTATCTCACTTTAGTAGTAGATTTTTAGAAATATAATCATAGCTTTAAAAAAAAATAATTAATCATTTGGTTGTTAATTAATTTTTTTTTTAAATCATATAAATTGTTTAGCTATTCAATTTTAAAAGAGGTTATATATAGTAAAATTATTAAAAATAACGTCTAAGAATTATAGTTTTAATAGATACACTAAAGTTTTTTTTTTTTTGTCTTTGAAAAAAATTATTTGTAATTAATGAAATATCATAATGATACCTGAAAGGTGTATGATTCTAGACTTTTGTTTGATTTAGTTATTTCTGTTGAAAAATAAAAAAAAAAAAAAAAAAAAACCTCTTTTACTTTTATAACTTGTTTCAGTATATGTAAGAGATTAGTGTCCATCGTGGAGCAACATTTACGACCGAGTTGTTGATTATTCAAGGGGTATGCTTTCAAATCTTTACTCTTTTTAGTAGTTAGATTCGACCTCTTAAAAATATTAGGATTTCACACACACATTGTCATATTCCTAATTCATACATGTTTCTTGTGAAGGGAAAAATCAATTTTGAATTTAATGCGGAAACGTGGATTTTAAAAATTTTTCCAAACAAAAATATATCCGATCGATGCTAGTAATAACAATTCAATAATTAAATTAATAAGATCAAATCTTACCTTGCATGAATATTGAATTGATCCCTTTTGATTCGCAAATTCTTCACTATTCGATCTTCTCCTTGCTATGACTCTTCACAAAAGAAACTGTGTGTGAGCACAATCTCGAATCAAATCACGAAATCTTTTATGAAAGATTATTATATGAGATGGAGTAATCTGGTGTTTCTAATTAATGGAAATTTTTGGTTCAAGTAGCCAAAAAATTCATCATCCTAGTTACTAACATAAAAGACCCTTTTATAATAGTAAGTTAGAGTTTTCTAATTTAACAAGGAATACAATTTCCTATTTAAATTGGAAAACATAGTTCATATCCAATACGGAATCAAATTCTTTATTGGTCTAGAACTCTTTACTTTTAATTTGATAAGGAATCTAATTCCTATTAAAACTTCTTTAATTCAATTTAATATGGAATCTAATTCCAATTAAATTAAATTACTATTTCCATTAATTAAAAGATTTTTCATTAAATTAAATGATTATAAATCATAAATAATTTAATGACACTATTTAAAATTGAACTCATAATCTCTATAGATAATTAAATAATTAACACTTAATTAAATAGTTCGTGAACATGTCCATGTGACATTAATAATTGGACAATCCAATTATATTCTTTCATTTGTTTCTTTATGTGGTTGTGAGCTAGCAAAGGGACCAAATGAACCTACAATTTGAGCTCCAATAATATTGGAATTATTAATTAAACTCTTTAATTAAATAATTCACTATTATTAACTCCAGAGTTACTCCACTAAAAACCTAAGGTTGCACTCTCAAGATTGTAGATGTTTTACACAATCTGAATTTTCAGTGTCCATCGATTTAATCATTTCATATGGTTCGATCCTCTACAAGTAGTTCATAATTAGAGCTAGGTCATTAAAACTTATGAATTTATCTTTTCGTTTACTCGTAAACAAAAAGTCGAGCGCTCTTATTGTTCAAGACCCGAATCAACACTTTAAGGGAACTACTCATCTACTTCTCGCAAGAAGGAGTGGATTTCACTTTTGTGTAAAATGTTCCCAGTCATTTATTAAATCACATCTCCAAAGTACGAAGCTTATTGACCGTAAATCTATAACAATCTCACCCATGTAAATCAAAAGATATGACTCAACAAATAGGAGTCCATAAAACACTCAGGATTAAGATCAATCCATATATGATCATCTAGTTGATAAATATGAATTTCTTAATTTAACGGATGTTAATAAAAAATTCATTTTATCGTGGTCCAGTCCTATATAATCTCTATCATATAAGGTGCCTCCATTTTCATGTCGCCACATGAACGATCTCAGATAAGATCATCGCATCAAATACAAAATGGACCGCAACTGTAGATTTACCACAAACAAAGTACCCAGCTTTGTTTGCTTTCTACGGACTCTTTAGATTACTGATCTCAAACTAAATCCTCTTGTATATAATACTTATATACTTAGTTTGAGATTACATAAGTAATCATGGATGTTACATGATATTTGTATGAAATAAATATTTCATAAATGTATATCAAAATAAATATATTTTATTTATTAATTAATTTAAACATTTACAAATTACAAACTCTTAGGGCATATTACCCTAACATCTTGTTGGAAATGACAAAAATACCTTATTCAACTCAGACTGAGTGGGTTGGGGAAATTGAAATTGGGTTTCGAATCAGATTTTAGTCAAAAGTATTTGATGCGATTTTATCTTGGGTCGGCTTTTGGTCAAACACTTTTAATTTGATTCTATCCAGTTAACCCGTTTTATTATATTTTTATTATACACTAATACTATTTTTATTAGAGTTGTTATTATTATTATTATTATTATTATTATTTATTTTTAAGTGTTTGCATTATTGTTTTGGTATAGAATTTTGTTATGTATTAATTATTATTTTGGTATATGTAATTAAGCTTTGTTATGTAACAGTTATTATATTGGTGTTTTTATTTAATGAATTTATATTTTTCAATGAGCTTTATATTGATATTATTTAGATATGATGTTAAATTGAAGTAAATGTTAAGTTATTTTAAGTTTTAATGTTTATTTATTATTTGTATAAATGTCCTTAATATAAATATTGTGACTTATTAAAATTTGAATCGGGTCAAAACGGGTCAAGTTTGAAGGCAAATCACCCAAAATGAAATTTGAGTTTGGGGTAAAAAAGTTATAACCCATTTGGGTCACGGGCTAGGTTTGAGTGCGGGCCAATTCAACCCATTGCCGACTCATGTTCTTAGAGCTTTTGTTTTCTTACGTGTGTTGGTTCCTTGTGTTATGCTTCCCATTTTTCCACTATTATAATTTTTCCATTGGGCTCCTAGAACCTTTAGAGTTTTTATTTAGAAAAATTCATTTTGATCCCTAAATTTTGATAAAATATTATTTTTTTATTCATGAATACTTTTTGTTTCGATAATCGTAGCTTTATAAAAATTCATAAATCTATTACTTTTGTTAATCAAAAGTTAGTTAACTTTAACAGAATAAGGGTTAGTTTGATTAATTTATTCTCCTAACTACTTAGTTGATACCTGTATGGTGGAGATTTAGTTGAAAAAATAATAAAAGTTTTAAAAAAAAAAATAAGATCTACACCATTCATCAAACTTATGATAGATAGTGTTGATGAATGGTGGAGATTTGATAATAAAATATTAATTTAAAAATTAAAAAATATATATATATATATTGAAAATCATTTTACCATCATGAGATAGACGGTGCATTTGTTTTTAGAATTCAATTAAAAATAAATTTGAAAAAGAAAAAAGTGAAAAAAATTTAAATAAAAAAAAAAAAAAAAATCAAAGGGTGCAGGTCCAATATCAACACCAATCAACCTTCCAAGCAAAATCCCACCTCCAAATCACAACCTCCATTTCCACCACCAACATGTTGCAGACTAAACTAAGCAAAAGTTGTACATCAAGAAAATGAAGAAAAGAGAGATTAGAGAGACACAAAGAGAGGAATTCTAGAAAGAAAAGTCTATTCATTCATTCAATTATGATCCCTTACAAGAGGAAATGGTTAGCTTTATAAGCTAACTAACTACTTGACTATTTCTAATTTTTTTTCCCTCCAAAATAGATTATTCACATTTCTTCTCTTGATTTTTACTTCTATTTTAAGTTGTAACAATACCCTTCCTTTCATTTTTCTTGTCCACAGGGAAAAATTATGGAAACCTCAATTGAATGTCCTGGGCATATTCCCAAATGACCTCAATTGGAGAATAGTCATGCCAATGAATTAAGATTTGAGTAGCTGCCACATTTTCCTGCTTCACCATCCTACAATTTAATATGGCTTGTGGATATATAAGAGTGTTACAAACGACTAATAAGGTTGGGGGAGCTTGAACATTAGCATGCACTGACTTCAATAAGGAAACGTGAAAAACATTGTATATTTGAGCTTCTGGAGGTAATCGAAGCCTGTAAGCTACAACCTCAATAACATCCAAGATTTGGAAGGGACCAAAGTACTTTGGCTGCAATTTTTGATGTCCTTGATGTGCAGAAACTTGCTTATAAGGTTGAAATTTAACATAAACCTAATCCTCAATCTGAAATTGTCTCTCACTTATTCCTTTGTCAGCCAAGTTCTCTATTCTAACTTAAACCTTCACCAGATAATGTTGTAATAGCTTAACAGTAGCTTTCTTATTCCTTAAGTATGAGTCAACTGCTGCTACCTTAAAGTCATATGGAAAATAAAGAATATGGAATGGTGGTGGATAACCATCTAAGGCTTCAAATGGTGTCATATGTATACTAGTATGGTAGGATGTATTATACCAAAACTCAGTCAATGACAACCATTTGAACCACGTGTGAGGTAGGTTTCCAGCCATGCTTCTTAAGTAAGCTTCCAAACAATGATTTACCACCTCTGTATGCCCATCTGTTTGAGGGTGGTATGCAGTAAAAAGTTGTAATTCAACTCCTTGTAACTGGAACAATTCCTACCAAAACACTCTAATAAAAGTAGCCCTTCTATCATTTGTAATAGTTTGTGGCAATCCATGTAGCTTGTAGATTGAATCCAGGAAAACTTAGGCCATTGTATAAGCTGATAAGGGATGAGATAGACTTATAAAATGAGTATATTTGGTTATTTTATCCACCACTACAAAGATGACTGTTTTCCCTTGCGATTTAGGAAAACCCTTTATGAAATCCATAGTAATGTTGGCAAAAGTTCCTTTTGGTACTAGCAGAGGTTACAACAATCCTAGTGAAACTATGTTTTCTAGCTTATATCGTTGGCATGTCACACAATTACAAACATAGTTTCTGACATCCTTCCATAATCCTTTCTAAGTGACTTCAGCTAACATCCTTTTTGCAATTATAATTGCTCTTGAATGGCCTCCTATTGGTGAATTAAGAAAAATGGATAGTAATTGGTGCCTCAAGGTTTGATCATTACCTACCACTAACTTCTCTTTCTTAGTTAATTTTTGTTGTTGCCAGCAATAGTTAGGATTAACTGCAAAATCATGTTCTTTAGCTGCAATAATCTTTTATAAGAAAATATCGGTTGTCCAAGACCTCTATAGTACTTCCATTAATTCAGAGGGTAGGATGGACAATGATAAATGAAATATTTCAAAATCTAATAACCTGGAGAGGGCATCAGTTACAAGATTATCTTTTCCCTTTTTGTAAAGGATTTTGTAGTCATATTGCATCAATTTTGCCACCAAAGCCTACTGAGATGGTGTAATAATACATTGCTCCAATAAGTATTTCAAACTCTGATGATCAATCTTTATAACAAAATGTTGATTAGCTAGATAGGCTCCCACTTCTTAATGGCAAATAAGATTGCCAACATTTCCTTTTCATATATTGAAAGTGATTGATTTTTTAGCGACAAGTACTTGCTAATGAATGTAATTTGGTGTCCCTTCTGCATAAGTTCTGCCCCAATACCCGTACCAGAAGCATTTGTTTGGATTAAAAATTCTTGACTAAGGTCTGGTAGTACCAATATTAGTGTTGTTATCATAGCTATTTTGAGTTGCTCAAATGTTTTTTATGTCTCTTCTCTCTATTAAAAAGTCATCTTTCTTGAGAAGCTCAGTTAATGGCTTTGCTAACTATCTATATCCTCTTACAAATCTCTTGTAATAATTAGTTAGTCCTAAAAATTCCCTTAGTTGTTTGATATTCTTAAGAATTGGCCACTCTTTAACAGCCTTAATCTTGTGAGGATTAGTAACCACCCCTGTTGGTGTTATTATATGACCAAGATACTCAATTTCTATGCACCCAAATGTGCATTTACTCCTTTTAGCATAAAACTGGTCAATTTGTAGAATTTCAAGGACAACTTAAAGATGACCAACATGATCCTTTTTACTTATGTTATATAGCAAAATATCATTAAAGAAGACCAAAACAAACTTCCTCAAATAATGCCTAAAGAGCGTATTCATTAAACTTTAGAATATAGATGGGTCATTGGTTAAACCAAAGGGCATCACAAGGAACTCACAGTGCTTATCATGTGTCCGAAATGTAACACCCTCCACCCGATTCCCATTCGGATGAGAACCCGAGTCAAAGGATGCTACCTTAATCGGTTTATTAGTTATTATTTTACATATATGCACTATAAATTTTTTTTTTCAAAATCCAACAGAATTTCCTCTATTTTTCTAAAAAACCCAAAATTTTAAAAGTCTGCAAATTTCGAATTCAACACTTCTAAAATATATCCATTTTCTTAACTATCCTTTCAGACCATCCGTTCGTCTCAAAATCACTTCATCACATAATTTTTATAAAATCACAAATTTATTGAAAATCACAATAATGAAAGTAGACGCAAAATAAAAGAAGAGCGATAATTCTCTTACAAACCGTTTTACATTACTAAAAACTTTTCTTCATTTTTTATATCTTATTATTTACAAAATTCATGTATATCAATACGTGTACATGTATACATGTATTCGTTTCAATACACTTTAACACAAATATTTATACATTAAAAGAATAACTACCCAAAATGTGAATGAATGTGACTCGCTGAAAGTACTGTCAATATTTCCTCAGTCTTTATCTACAATGTCCAGTTCAACAACTTGCACATTGTAGATCCAACGCGCTAAATATTTCTATTTATTGAGTTTACTCAGATTTTAAATTCACAATTTCCCATAAATACAAGATTGTAAAGAAAGATTCCACAATTCTCAGTTTTTTTATAATAAATCATAAAGAGGTCGAGTTACTAGTCAACACACACATAATTTGCATAAACATCACTTTTCAAATATAACTTTACTAAACCAAATTTCACTCTTTTATCAAAAATACCATTTTATATAACAAGATTTCACAATTTTTAAGCTTTTATCAAATATTCACTAAGTAATCCGTTTACTAATAAATACATTAAAAAATATATATATACGTAGATATCATTTCATTTTTTTTAAAATATAACAACATGATTTCATTTAATATTTTTCAGTGCCTTTTGTAAACACTGACACGATACCATGGACTGGAAAATGGGTTTCTCCGACATCGGACACTCGGTGACTACCCGTCGGATCTCATTTCATATATCACGAAATTTCTGGGACCAGACACTCGGTGCCTCTCAAGGTCCATAAATCAAGTATCAATATATATAGACAAATCGGTGCAGTACTACTATAATCACCTATTAGCATGCCAAGTTCTCCGACATCGGACACTTAGTGACTACCCGCTGGATCTCATTTCACAGATCATGAAATTTCTGGGACCGGACACTCGGTGTCTCTCAAGGTCCAAAATTCACAATCTTTGTATTAACACTACGGCGCAGTACTGCTAATATTTCTTATTGACATATCAATTTCCTATCCTCACCTACTAATGTTCAAGTTTACTCAGACCTCTACTATTTTTCAATAATTACAAAATTATCAATTCAAATATAATTTTTATTCGCGTAAATATTTAATCACATTTTTTGTTTTTTTGTATCTATTTTACAAAGCCTTTCAAAGCGTCACTCTTAACCTTTTTAAATGACCATTTTACCCCTATTTTTAGCATCAAAATTTAACAAAACAAACTCTTTTCTTTTCTTGCACAAATTCAGTCAAGGGGTAAAATTTGTAAACTTTTTTTTTCAAATTACTAATGCAATGCATAATTCATTCAAACTCCATAAAATCAGCACATAATTTAGTATGAAGTGACCAAACTACCCTTATATACAAAGCTAGCATACATTTGGTCAATGAAGGGGATTTTGAAAATTTTCCTTTTTCATGCACTAATTCATCACATAAACCATTCAAATGTCATTCGATTAACACACAAATAAGCATGAAATGACAAAAATACCCCCAAATTTCTCTCTAGGGTGCATTCGGTCTAGGTGTCCAACCTTTGCGAATTTTTGTTCCAATTTGTTTTTCATCCCAAAATTCATTCCAACAACACCCAAATGATACATAAATATCATTTATACTAAATCACCACATCAAGAGAATAAAATCACTAAATTTTAAAAGAAATTTTCATTGTAATGTTTACTAATAAAATCAATTTTTTTTTTTTTTTAAATATGTGCACACCAACAACATCACAACCACACTTCAACTTAAATTCATTTCAAAAACTCATATAACTCATTCAAACATAAAAAAAAAAAAATCAATACCAACACATGGGTAACATAATTGGTCCATACACTAGTATAATTACTCATTAGTTCATTCACTTGCATTTTCTTTCCAACAATCACCTCAAATTAATACAACACCACATATAAACTCATCCAAACATTAAAATCCATCAAATTACATAAACTTTTCCAAGTTAGGCACATACTAATATATGACACAACTAAGCTATTCACTTCATTTCAAACTCAAAAATCATGCTCAAATGCATCAATTACATCCCAAAACATCTAATAACTCATTCAAACATTAAAAATCACTTCAACACATCTAAAAACACAAAGTGTCCATATACTAGCATAAATATACATCATTTCTTTTTCTTTTCCCACCAAAAATCATCTCAAATCAACATAATATCTCATATAATCATCATCCAAATACTAACATTTATTCAATCATCTAGATTTTCCAAAGTGACCACTTACTAATATTGGTCACAACTAAGATAAAATTTTCATTTCAAGCTCAAAATCACATCCAAACACAATCAAATACTCATTCAAAGCTCAAATAAAACCTTAAACTCAAATCAATGAAATTTCCATTAATATCATTTCAAAACCCTAACTTTGACATAAACTAATATCATGACATCTCATATCATTCCTCTATTTCTATGGCCACTTATCACATTAAAATCACTCAATCATTCATCATGCACTCAAAATCAACTTAATTAAAAATTTTTCATGAAAAACCATAAAACCCTAAACATTTATTTTACTAGTAAGCTTGATTCACCACTTCCTTTGTGTTTTCTTTCACTTTCTCACTTGAAAACAAGTTGATCTATCTCTAAACATGTCAAACATTTCATAAATCCATCAATTATCTTCCAAACTCGTAACTCATCAAAACCCATGAAAAACAAGTGAACTTACCACTTGAAATTGACTTATAATGGTTGGATTTTGCTCCTAAGCTTGTGTACACCCTTAAGGGACTTGAAAATCACTCAAAAATCACCTCAAAACCTTCAAAATAAACTACTGTTCTCTGGATCTCTCTGCTGCCCAAGTTCCCCTGCCGTCTCTCCTCTTTGTCGTCCTTTTTTTTCCCCCTAATTCTCATCACAAATCAACCTTATATAACACTCAATTTTCTTGACAAAAATGCCCCTCATCTATTGTCCAAATGGCCATCAAGTCCCTTAATTAACTTTACTAAAATGCCCTTAATTAACTCTCCTAACAACTTATCTAATTCATGGTAATTTAGTCATTAACCCATTAAAGCATTAAATTTCATTAGTGTTTGTCAACTAATATCAATTTATTTATTTTAATTTTGTCACTCTACCATTAGCTAATCTTGCATTACATGGATTGTGCTTCTTAATCAATTTATTTCCATGTAATACTCACAACAAATCCATAGATATTTGAAGTGGAATTTACCAATTGCCCTTTAATGCATTTAATTATCATTCACACCTACATAAATTCTAAAAATATTTCATGGTCATCCAATCATCAAATTGACCATGTAATACTCTAATTGGGTGTCTTAACCTTCAATCCTATGCTTCGAAAAAATTCGGTTGGTTTTGAACTCACTAAAATTTGCAACGTTTCCAACGAAGGTATTGTTATTGATTTTTCTTTGGAACCCTTAAAATTCACTTAAACAAACTCATTTTCGCTCCGTTTCAGTTTCATGAGGCTTTATTACTCATTCTAAATATTTTCAATTTTTCGGGGTCGAACTCGAAAAGTCATTATTCACGCATCACTATTTACCTGAATATCACTATTCATCCGAAAAACATTATTTCTAATAAGAAAAAATGAAATTTCTAGGTAATAGTGATGCGTACATGGATCACTATTCATCCGAAAAACCTTTAATCTTGCATTACATGGATTGTGCTTCTTAATCAATTTATTTCCATGTAATACTCACAACAAATCCATAGATATTTGAAGTGGAATTTACCAATTGCCCTTTAATGTATTTAATTATCATTCACACCTACATAAATTCTAAAAATATTTCATGGTCATCTAATCATCAAATTGACCATGTAATACTCTAATTAAGTGTCTTAACCTTCAATCCTATACTTCGAAAAAATTCAGTTAGTTTTGAACTCACTAAAATTTACAACGTTTCCAACGAAGATATTGTTATTGAATTTTCTTTGGAACCCTTAAAATTCACTTAAACAGACTCATTTTCGCTCTGTTTCAGTTTCATGAGGTTTTATTATTCATTCTAAATATTTTCAATTTTCCGGGGTCGAACTCGAAAAGTCATTATTCACGCATCACTATTTACCCGAAGATCACTATTCATCCGAAAAACATTATTTCTCATAAGAAAAAAAATGAAATTTCTAGGTTTTACATATCAAACATCCAATTATTCTTCATTTCTTATTTCTTTTGATTTGACTTTTCTGGAACTCCCGATATCAGTTTTTCCGGAACCTTTTCAAAATCCTTTCGAAATTTATCGAAGCCTATATTTTAACCTCCTACATACTCTTAGTAACTTTGGTGACTCTTAAAAGTCATTTCATACCCCTTTTTGGCTCTCCGTAAATTCATTAAATCGCATCCAACGATTTTCATATTGATTCTATTTCCATCTGAATCTCTTTCGGAAGTGTCGTTTGAGTTTCTAAAATACTTCTTAAGTATTTTAATACTCACTTTGATACTTTTCTAAATTTTTAAATTTTTTGAAAATCCTTCTGAATTTTCGATCGAATCCAGAAACTGCTCAATTTTTTTGTCCAACTGACTCATTTTTAACATGTTTCAGTTCCGTTAATTCTAATATAATTTTCAAAACTTTTAATATATGAGATCCGTTTTTTAAAAGTTACTATTCACAGGATCATTTCCATCCAGAAATATTATTCATTCCGAAGAAACTATTTTTTCGGATATATTTTTGTTTCTCTTAAATAGGAAAAATTCAAAGAATTACACGAAATGCTATCTTCTCAATGAAATTAGGGTGCATCCTGATTTGCCAATACCTTGATTTTAGATCAATCTTTGAAAACACCATAGCCTCTCCAAACTCATCCAACAGCTCCTCAATAATAGGTATGAGAAACTTGTCCTTGATAGTGTTGTTATTTAAAGCCCTATGATAAATACACATCCTCCAACTATAATTTTTTTTTTTTTTTAACTAACACTATAGAACTGGCATATGGACTAGTGCTAGGTCTGATTACCTCTGATTCAACCATCTCTTTGATCATTTTTTCCACCACATTCTTTTGCAACCCCCCATGTCGATAAAGTTTGATGTTAATTGGTTGTGCTCCTTCTTTCAAGTTAATATGATGATCATGGGTCCATGATGAGGGTAAACCTTTTGGTTCCTTAAAAAGCTCTTTATATTATTTAAGTAATTCATCTAACTCTCTCCATTCCTCTTTAAGGCAGTTATTAAATTTATCACCATTGAATTTCGGAAACTCCAATTTGGTGTTTCGACCCCATAGGAACTTATTTTCTTTAACTCTTTTTGCAGATTCTACATATGTCTACTCTACTGGTCGATTCCGAGTCAAAACCTCTGTATGTTGAAGACTCAAGCCTTCAATCAAGTTCTTGATTTCATCAATGGATTCTTTGAGTAGTTGTTGTTGTCGCTTCTCTAACTCATATACCAATTGAAGAATCTCTCACCTCAATTCTTGGTTTCTAGTACCTTCAACCATGGCCAAAAGATCGATAACTCTGATACCAATTTGTTGCAGACTAAACTAAGCAAAACTTGTACATCAAGAAAAGGAAGAAAAGAGAGAATAGAAACATACAAATAGAAGAATTACAGGAGAAAATTCTATTCATTCAGTTATGATCCCCTTACAAGAGGAAATGGTTAGCTTTATAAGCTAACTAACTGCTTGACTATTCTAACTATTTTTCCCTCAAAAACATATTATTCCCATTTCCTTCTCTTAATTGTTACTTTTATTTTAAGCTGTAACAGAACATCGCCATCACTTCCTTCTTCATTGTCCACCACCTATTTGAACTTGAAAAGGTAAGACCGAAGACAATGAACAAGAATGGTACGAGATTTGAACTCAAACAAGGGAAAGTTCGTGGCTAGAATCTTTGAAGCTAGGAATAATGTCGTGATCAATCTTCATGGTCTTGGACTTCTTAATGCAGATCTTTGTTGGGCTATCAGATTTTCAATGTCTCCAGTTTCTTGGAGCCTTTGATGATGAAGGGTTTTAGGGATTTGTACAATTTGGTGCATTTGTAGGAGTTGGTGCATTAATGAGTTTAAGATAAAGAATTTGTAGGCAAAGATGGAGATCTATATCTTTACTTTTGTTGAAGACAGAGATGGAAAGCTCTAGCTTTTCCCATTGAAATCTGGGTTCAAAACCCAGATTTCAGTGGGTTTTTCTTTCTTACTTTTTTAATTTTTTATAAATTTTTGTTTCTTAAGTTTGATTATTCAAATCCAACCACACAAACAAACACAACGAACCAAATGCAACAAATCAAATCCAATCAGAATCCCTTCTTCAATCTTTGATCTCTCTTGATTTCTATGTTTTGTTTGTTTTGTGGTGTTTTTGGATTGAATTTTTGTGAATATAGATTCTAGTTGTCATCTCACTTGTTCCCTTTTTTTTTTCCCAGTATGGTCAAACCAGATCAAAGAATCATTTGGCTTCTTGGATCCGGTTTGAACCTAATGGATGATTTCTTCAATCGATCGGATACCATATTGAAGAACAATCCAATCAATATGGGTTTTTTAATTTTTAATTTTAATAAAAATAAAAATAAAATGATTAAGGGTATTTTGATCTTTATACCTATTTTGTGACGTTTGATTGTTATGTTATTATCAAAGAGACCGATTTGGTCAATTTTTCAAACTTTAAAGGATGATCAGGTACCAAAATTTAGGGACTAAAGAAAAAATTTTCCTTGCCATTTTTTTAGCACTATATACTCTTGTACTTAATACCCTCCTCTTTGAGTTGGGGATTTCGTCATTGAATAGATTCTTCTCAAGGTAAAGCTTTAAAATCCATTTGACATTTTTTATTATCTTCCAAATTCCATTTTTGTGGAACCTTTTTTTCTTTTCTAGAAATTGGATTTGAAGAGTCTTTATTTTTATATCTAGATATTTTCTTTTGTGTGTGAAAATTTTACTGCCAATTCAAAGCTACAACCTATAAAAGGGTGAATAGGTTATAATGATATTTTATAGATTTTTGAAATTTATGTACAGCAAAAATATAAAACTAAATAATAAAAGAGAAGGATAAGAAGAAGATAGACACATGACTTTTAAGTGGAAAACTTGACAAAGAAAAAATCATGGGACTAAAACTACTCACTAATCACTTTCAAACAAACTCCACTATTATTAGATTGATTACGAATTTCTTTTATAGCACCATTTGCACTTTGAGTGCAGATAGTAGATGAGGAATTTTTAGTTGGTGAGGAATTCTTGAAGTTTTTATATTTTATTTTATTTATATAATTCACTTTGTTAATTATTTTTGAGAAATATTAAGGTTAAATCCATCATTTTAACTTGCAAGACTAGTTTTAAAGGGAAAAATAACGAGTGGGTTTTGGCCATTTCTCAAAGTGTAGGGCGTAGAAGTCATAATAATAGTTTGTGAAAGGGCTGGAAACGACAATTTCGCCAATAAATATGGTATAGAGATGCTCTGGTAGTTCTTAACAGAAAAATGGTGAAGAAGGAGAAAAAGAGGAGCAGTGACAGCGACGAAGACGACACCTTCTACTACCGGTACTCCTCCGTGGCATCAGAACAATCCACCACGATTCTGCACGCCAGAAGAAGAAATCGGGCGGTTCAGGAGGCTTAGCTCCCTCAAAATCGACGGTCTACGTCGCAAACCTCGACTACAACCTAACAAACTCCGACCTCCACACGCTTTTCTCCACCTTCGGTAAGATCGCCCGCGTCACCGTCATGAAAGACCGCGCCACCCGCAAGTCGAGGGGCGTTGCCTTCGTCCAGTTCGTCGGCGTCGGCGACGCGCAGAACGCTGCGCGTGCTATGCAGGGCAAGATCCTCAACGGCCGCACTGTCACGGCCAGCATCGCGACAGACAACGGCCGTGCCGCTTCCTTCATTAAGAAGCGGGTTTACAAGGACAAGTCGACGTGCTACGAGTGCGGGGAGGAAGGCCATTTGAGCTACGAGTGTCCGAGGAATCAGCTGGGACCCAGGGAGCGGCCGCTGCCGAAGAAGCCACGGAGGAGATTGAACGGTGAAGATGAAGCGGAAGTGGGTTTGGAATTTGATGACGGGAACTGGGCGTCAGTAGTGGATGGTGGGGCGCAGGAGAGGTTGATTATGGGTGGTGAGCCTGACACTCAAGAGAAGACCAAGAAACTCAAACGACTTAGCTATTTTAGTGATGAGAGTGATGAAGACGACTGATTAAGAGAATGCATTGAATTTTGTAGTTTTGATTATTTGTTTGCAAGTTGTTTGCTTTATGGAATGTAATATGTGTAGTAAATTACTTATTTCTTTTTTTAAGATTAGTTGCAATCTCATTTTACAGATGACTTATTTTTGAAGATTGGATGCCTGGTTTTGATGTTTTGTTTGGAAGATATAAGATACAAGAAAATCTTTCAGAGCTGATGTGTGTGAGACGAGTTAATAAAATAATAATAATAATATTATTATTTTTTTAACATTTTTTATTGATCTATCTTAACACATCTCATCATTCAGCTGTAAGACAATTAAGATTTTTTCTTTCAGGGACTGCTAGAATTTGGTTAAAATGACTATTGTTCTGTTTTAGATAAAAATGATCCAAATGTCCCTTTGTATGTGTATGCAAATTAACTTCATTTCCTGTAATGTTCCTATGCCTTAGCTGGAACTTCAGTCCTTGATTCTCCATGTCCATCAAATTTGGTGGTAGTACAGAAAGTTTAGGATCCAAAGCAAAATAACCTACACTTAAAATTTGGATTATGTAAGTACACATACATGTGGGCGTACAAGAACCGAATAATTAAAGCCATTAAGAAGATTTTGAAGATTTACTAGTGTACAAGCTCATCTATATGCCTTATATCTCTACACCCGAAATTTAAATATTGTACACCATCAACTATAGACTCTCATGTATGGAAAACAAAATTCAGGAGTCTTCCGGTACATAACCTGCTTTTGCCTACATTGGATTGGATTGTTCTCCAGTCTGCATGAAATATAAATGTGCATGCTCAGTAATATGATAGCGGTCACACAAATTTTACATAAATGTGGATATAAATCAACTTACCAGCATTTCATGATCTCCCATGATCTCTTCGATCAACTCCTGCAGTAGTTTATCAGCACTATTGGGAACAAGGGCTGCAAAAACAGCGGGTTCTAACCCTGCACGGAGAAGAAGATCGTTTTTAAATTGGTTCCACGATGAATATGCAAATCAAAGCCAGCATGCATTTTATACAAAATCCTATGTCTTTCGAAAATTACTCTTTGGAATTATGACTTGAACGTTTACTCAAACTTCTAGTTTGAAACATCATTAATGTTGTATGGAAATGTAAGCTTTTCATTCAAGTACCAGTTTCTGGAAATGCATCAATGAACATCATCATTTCCTCCCCACTAAGACCAGATAAAAAGTACCAGTTTCTGGAAATGCATCAATGAACATCATCATTTCCTCCCCACTAAGACCAGATAAAAAGCATATCCGTGGCAGCGATGGTGCAATCTGCAGAAGAAATACACTAATGAGATTAAGAAAATACACATACAAAAAAAAAAAAAAAAAAAAAAAAAAGAACTGAAAATAGTCATCTTATGAAAGCAATCATTCAGTCCATAAGCTTCCATATCAGTTGTTCTCTACTAGATGCATTACACGTTATCCTGACATCAAGTTGCTGAAATGCTTTGCTAACATCTTTATATGGTCAAAATTGGACCTTCTTATTAATAAACAAGGCAATTCAAAGTCTGACATTCCCAAAAACTTCGGACACAACAATTAGACAAACAAAAGTTTCATTTCCTGTTAAAATAATAGAAGATATCATGATCTTATAACAACCATGCGCTAATACAAGCTAAAGGAAATAAATAAGTTAACTCATTCATAAATTAGCAAAACATGACGTACTTGATTGAGATGCTTTGAAACTTAATAAATTATCCAAGTTCCGACTCTTTCTTCTGTTAATGAACTCAACAAAATCATTAAAGGAGTGTGATCCTTTAATTATGATAGGCCTCCCTTACAAATGCTGATTAAAACCTATACACTGTACAATTCTTGGACATGAAAGGAAGAAAGAACAAGAAAAATAAGTCTGAGCAAGTTTGAAGTTTCAACCTTCACTGCTCTCAAATTGGGTTGCTTTGTATGCATTACTTCCCAAAGTGAACGAGGAATCATATCTTCTGTGCAAAAGATAACCTACAATAATAAATATTTGGGCAAAAACAGGGAACCTTAGCATGTCCGCACAAGATAAATCAACATTATCTCTTGATATCTGTCAAAACTCTATAAACAATTATTTTCTTTTATTTACAAATTCATTAGGAAGCAAAGAATTGACAACTTGCAAGGGGAACTTCTTTCAAGAAATTCAACTTTGACTTGATTTGTGAAATTCAGAGGCTCTAAGAGCAGGAACTTACAAACACTTTGGAATAAAGTTCATTTTGAAAGCTTTATGTGTATTATTACTGGGTAAACTTCATTTAACTCCTTTTATAACTTCTTCAAAGATGTATGAACGCAAAAATTAGTGCAAAAGTAATACCTCCAAAAATTCACCACCTATGTCTTTCAAGAACTGCCAGAGCTGCACTGATTAAACACTATCAGTTATTAGCAAGTTAGAGCTAATTCCAAGCATGTCTATCTCACAAAAGTCTAAGGACAAGGCATGTACAGTCTGTTTTCAGAGACAAAGGTTCATTCCAGTCAATACATGAGCAGTGGATTACAACATAGCACTAGAATGATACTCTATGCCAAGTTTCATATAGACCTCAAGTAGTATAATCATGGTTTTGCAACATTGCTGTTGATGATTGTTCATGCTAGAAAAATTTCCATAAGAAACTCTAATTGCTGATGGAAGTCATGAAAAGATTTGGTATTGACCATGTGTAGTCAAAGCAGTAAACAACTATGTGAATATAAAGGTCAAAAAGTCACCTTTACTTCCTCCTCCACTTGAAAGCCCAACAGCAACAAAGCCTGCATAACAAGAATTTCACACTTGTTTTAATGGTCTTGTTTAATAAGTCCAACCAAAACATAAGTGGCTACTAACTACTTATGAATTGGATGTAAAACTTTTCTCAATACTAGAGCCCATGATCTGGTTGCTGATTAATATTGATGAAAGATCCCAAATATTTCATTTCAAAAGCAAGAGATCTATCAATAAAGTAGAAAAGGGGAAAAATTCTAAGCAAGATACCTTGAGTAAAAAAACTCATTCATCATGTTTGAAAACTAGTGATAAGTTGTTCGAAGATGTTGAAATCAGCTAGCAATTAGCTCTTGATTGATCGAGAGTGGTTGAAAAGTAATCGTAAAATGACTGAAAGTAATTCAGGAGTAATTGAAAATGATTCAGTTACCTTTCCTACTCTAGGTTTAGTACTACCTAAACTTGTACCTTGGTTGAATAAAATATAACAATCTCTTTCTTTCTCTCATCTACTATGACTTTTATGTTTTTTGTTATGCCCTCTGTTATCAGAGGAAAAGTCATGGTCCGCACAGACTTACAATGGACAAGAAGCATTTTTCTTTTACAATACAATGCCATAGATTCAAGAAAGCTTTTAGTGGCATGATGTCTAGGGATTTTAGATGATGGTTCTTGTTCAATGTTGAGGGTTTGTACAACTGTAGAAAAGAAGTTCCAGAAGATCTGAATTCTAGGAATAATGTACATTTTTAAAATTGTAGGTAGTATCGGAATTAACAAGTTGAAAAGAAATAGAATCTATTGAACAAACCAGAACTTACAGGTGGACCATATGTAGGATCATCAGAATTTAAGGGGACAAACTTTGAGTCCTCAATCGACTCAGTAGGAATTCCTGCAATATGTAAGACAAATATTATATCTGACTTAAGTCCACAAAATTTGAAGTAAAGAGCAGCACTATACGCTGCCTCCACAATATCAATAAGAACTACTCAAGCCTACCACATCTTGTTCTATGCAGGCAAAACAAAGAGTGCTACTTCATTATTTATGTGCATTTCAAAGCCTATCATAGACATGGTCTTTACAACGAAAGATGAAAGGAAATGAAAAACGAAAACGAAGAAAGCGAGACGAGGGTAAGCAGAGACCTTCAGCAGATGCTCTTGGTGATGGTGCATGCCTAATTACCTTCCTGACAATATTCTTTGCTGATAAAGAGGGAGCTATTGAAACCTGTGAAACTATACATGGCTTTGATGAAATTTGTGAACATAATAAGTTGAGCAGATGATAATTTGTAGAATGACGAATAGCTGAAGCCATGACTAGTCTACCAACCAAACAGAAGACCAACTGATAAAGTGTATTATTGGGTTTGGATTCTCTCCACGACACTCGTCTACCTGATAGATTTAAGCAGCCAATAACATCTGGCCACGACAGACTCCAAAAAATATGAGATCTTTGTTTCTCTCATTTATTTTGGGGTAAATTGCAAAAAGACCCTTAGGTTTGGTATAATTGCATAAAAATGATGATATTTGAGATACTTGCATTCATTTTTCCTGAGATTCCAAAAATTTAACATAAATCTATTCTACCATGTGTCAGCTATTAATTAAGACAAGCAGTCAAAGTCAATTTGAACAAAAGTATCAAAATATGCATAAATAAATTAATATATTATTATTTTAATTTTAAAAATAATTAATAAAACTTAAAAAAAAAAATCTTGCCATCTTCTTCAATACCTCCATCAAATTTGTTTTCATCAATTTTTATACTGTCGACGTTGATTTCTGGTCGACGAAAGTTCATAGCCCAATACTTACAATTAATGTAAAACAACACAAAAAAATAAAGAGAAAGTAGGAAGATAGAGAACAAAAACAACACACAAAGGAATTTTTAACGTGATTAAACCAATAAGCCTACGTCCACGACTGTTTCTTTATATTTTTGCAGAGTAACAGTATTGTATTTCTTATGTGTTCGTGTTACAATGAATTCTGATATCTATTTATAGGGAAAAGACGTTACAATTTAGGTAAAAATAAAACAGGAAAAGAATTTTGAATTAATTACACTTTTTAATCAGTTGGCATTGAATCAGGAAACTATTTTGTAAAATCCAAGATCATATTGACTGAGTTCAAATTTGAATTAACTTTCAATTCTGATAGAAGAATCACGATCAAATCGAATCATTGTATTTTCTGAAAGATTTCCTTGTCTAACTGATCATTAAACGAGCTGTACATCGCTTTAAACGATCTCGAGCTGTATCTCGTTGAGTAGCGAACTGAATATAGTGCGCTGTATAAAGTTGGTAACAATCTGTGAATAATGATTGATGCGAGCTGTAGAGCTCACACGGGTTGGGCCTTGATAAATTGGGTCTTGTCTAATGAGCCACTTCATTGGGTTGATTTATTGGGTTTTTGCCAGACTTTTACCAATCCATTTATTAAATCCAATAAATACCTATAACATTAGCCCCCCCAGCTCTCAATTCATTATGTGAATTGGGAGCTCGAGCTCGCTAGTAAAAGCTAACTTGAATTATTGTTTCGTACTCTTTCACATTTGATCCCATTAGTTCTGACATGTGACAACCATTTAAACGATAACTGAATCGGCACTAGTATGCCTCGTGCCATGTGCATTTAATGTGCACGTCTTTCAACTGATGACTCCATGATTACGAAGCCGTTACTCGTATTGCACCGTTAGATTCAAGGCGGTTACATGACACCTAGATCGAACAGTTAAGGCTCGAGCTCGTCCACCTATATAAAATGGTGGAGCCCTTTCATTACCCTTTTTATTCTATCATTTTCTTCCAACCACCAAGTTTCCTTTGCTGCATTTTTCACCGGTTCTTCTCAAATTCTTCACTCTCAGTCGCTGTTTTTCATATCTTCAACAAAGATTCATGGTAAGTTACTTTAAACTTTTGGTTTTTGGTTTATTTTTGTGGTGTTGATGCTGCGTTGAACTTGCATTATACTTTCTGTGTTTGCCATGAGTTTGAACATCTCATATTTTGATATTGAGTTTTTATGGTTATATGTTTCTTATTGATCACGACTATTCATTTTCTATTGATTTGATCTTGTTACCTGCCTTTTTGTGATTTTTTATTGTTTGTGGCTTGTCCTGCATGCGAACTGCAAGATTAGGCACCTATTGATAGCTTGTAGGTCGTTTCTTCATAGGTCGAGCCCCCCACTATATTAGCGATCTGTGTGACATCTGCGATCTGTAAAATATAAAACTTTCTTAGAAAACTTTAACATTTTAGGAGTAGTCTGCTCGCTGCGACTTAACCGTACCCCTTATCATGTGTAGATGGCTTCAAGCGAAGTCCGTAATGTTGGTGAGGCAACTCAAAGTGGGGAGGTTCCAGAGCAACTTGTAACTCGGGTCGTTCCTGAAGCAATTCGTCTACTCGAAGTAGAGCGGCGAGCTCGCGAGGAGAGGGAAGCTTGCGAGGTGTTCATGCATCATTCTTCTACAGTAGATTCTGTCGAGTTGGAGGGAGTCACTCTTCAATACCATATCCCTAGAGGCTGTCGTGTGATGTCACCCGCTTATGATGACCATGCATGCTATCCTTCAAAGGGATACATCGCTATCAGTATCCAACATCTTGGGCACGGGCTCAGGTTTCCAGTTCTTCCTTACCTGATCGAGTTCCTGAACACGGTCAAGCTTTCACCATTCCAGTTGACCTCGAACTCGTACTTGCAGCTAACCTCATTGACCTTGGCCTTTCTTAAAAACTGTCTTCCTCCACCAACTCCAAAAATCATAAATCATCTTTACAGTATCAAAGCTGGTAGTAGTTTAAAAGATGGAAAACGAGACGGAATTTATTACCTCACAGCTCGTCAATCGGACTATAAGAACTTCCTGCCCTGAGGAGATGAGAAAGGCAAGTCCAATGTAGGGGCTTACAAGACGAGCTAGTTTTTCGTCTCTTGCCTTTCTCTCAGATATCTTAAAAACTTCAGCTTCGTTCTAAGTCCAGGTATATAGAGGGGCAAATACCTCGCAAACTATGATTTTTTTATTTTATTTTTTTAACACTTTGTTTTACAGAACTGAAAGCGAACAGTTCTTCTCTCAGCAATGAGGAGAAGAGGGCTCTCGAGGTGCTCGCAAGTTCCGGTGAAGCGAGCAGTAGTGATAAATTCGACAACGACCTCCTTCGGGCTTACGGTCTCGCTCCTCCTACTGATTTTCGCTGATAGATAGTAATAGGGACATAGGGAGCAGGGAGAATTCGAGCTCCCTTCTATCTTTGATGTACCCATCGAATAAGAGACCACTTATGTTTCCCAATCAGCTCCAGCTCTTGCCTCCACTTCGCAAGTAGAGCCAGCTTCCATTCAAACTTCAATTCCAGTTCCTACTGAAGCGGCTCCGGCTCCAGCTCGTACCTCGCCAATGATACATCCCAAACAGCTATTCCTCTAGCTTCAGCTTCTGCCTCTGAGTGAGCTCCAACTAGGGGAAAGCTCACTCTTCTGAAGTTCCCTAAGAAACGACCTGCTGAAATCAGAACCGGGCCCTAGGCCGTGACAGAATTATGAATATTAATTTATAAAAATTTTTCTCTGTTTAGATACTTCGGAGTACCAAATCTAAAATATTAAGAAAAGTATAATGAAAAGCTTTAAACAATCTAAAATAATTTTAGTGAAAACCATCCCCATATATATGTGAACACCTGATAGAAATCATGGATTTAAAGCCACAATAAAATTTATGAACACTTAGCTATGCAATCAATTTATCACATTTAAGCTTTTACATCTACTTAGATTTCCAAATATAAATCTTCAACTCTGGTGTCTAGAATACAAAACTTTAAATACATCAATAAGAGTCCTCTCAATTTGGTTTCAAAACATTCATCCATAAATATCCAAATGGGAAAAGAAATAACTAAAAAAATACATCATAAGCCAAACACTTGATTTCTTTGGTCGTCTATCTACTCAGTCGGGTGGCAACTTAAATCACCATGTACATTTCCTGAAGGGAGAAAAATAAGAAAGGGTGAGCCAATGCTCAGTAGGATTTAAATCCTGATATGGTTTCGAAAACCACTTTCTAGAATCATGATAAAAAAACTTGCATGGTCAACTATCTAAACAATTCTTATAAAACATTTCATAATAAAAAGATATGTATATCTACATACATGCTTCCAAAATAGAAATAAAACAAAAATCAAACATCTAAATTTTTAAGTCAAGTCATAGCATTTTTCGAATTAAGGTAGATCCAATCCCTTAGTCATATACCCGGTGGCCTATAATTTCAATAAATTA
Source organism: Litchi chinensis (assembly GCA_019925255.1). Lineage (NCBI taxonomy): Eukaryota > Viridiplantae > Streptophyta > Magnoliopsida > Sapindales > Sapindaceae > Litchi > Litchi chinensis. The sequence continues at coordinate 21,264,106 of CM034463.1, read as the reverse complement.
TTTTTGGAGAAGAAAACAATGTTTGGCCCACCGTGACCCTGGTAACCATACCAGAAAATACCTGCGCAGTAATACTTTACGCAGTGACCTCGACATAAAGTCGTATAATACGAATAGTTCATGATAAGCTCACATAATGACTAGGACGGTGGATCTTAACCTTATTCAAGTCACAAAACAATTTGAATAAATTCATCAAGCAATCGATATAATATATATAGAAATTGGTATTTTGAAAACCCTTGTCCCCTTAAAATGACCTACTAAAGTCAAAACTCCTTCGGTTGCTGCTCCTAAAGAGGTGCAATCTCCAGCAACAGTAGATCTTCCTCAGGTCTCAGCCCCCAACTCGCAACCCAAAGTGGGGGAAGTGCAATCGATTGAGGTCCCACCTCAGGAGACCCAAGCTGGTGCTAACAGAGGTGAAAAGAGAAAAAGTATGTGTAGACGCACCTATATCACATGACGTCATGTTTATACAGGTAAAGAGTCTGAGGTTGCATAGGCTGAGGAGACTACTTCACCAACCGGGTCACGCCCTGAAGATGGACCTGGGGGAAGATACCTAAGGTCTTTCATTGACAACTGGTCAGATATCATGATGACACATATGAGGGCCTTGGAAAATAAGTCTATTAAGGGTTTGGACCTGGACGAATACGTAGGTCTGCATGCAATGCTGGTAACTCACTTCTCCTTTAACTCTTGGCTTCCCTACTTCATTAAATACTAACTCGTAGAGTTTCAGACCGCTCTCGAATAAATAAAACAGAGGAGAAGGACTAGGTTTTCTGAAAATAGCATAGCAAGGTTGGAGAACGAGCTGGAGAAGGCAAAAGAGGAAATAAAGTCCTTGACTGAGGAGGCTCAAAACGTTAGAAGGTACGAAGAGGGTCATGAGACAATGTTGGCGGAGGCTAATGTAGCTAAACAGACAGCTGAGGAGGCTCTGATACGTGTAGAAAACGATTATGAAGCTACAAGGTCTCATCTCACCGCCTTGCTTCGCAACTGTAAAGATGAATTGAACAAGGTGAAGGATGAACTGAAGCAATCTGAGCAACGGGTTGAATTTGCCGAAAAGTGGGCTGAACAAGTAGAAACTGCTGCGAAGCGAACTGAGGAGGTCGAACACCGAGCTGAGATTGCAGAGAAGCGAGTTGAGGTGGCCGAGCAATAAATAGAGGCTACATTACAGCGAGTTGAGGTAGCTGAGCAGCAACTGGAGGCTACGTAGCGAGAAGCTGAGGTTGCTAATCGCCATGCACATGACACCTGTGTAAAGTTTATGGTTTTGAAAAGAGATCTGCTTAGGAAACGGAAGTGCGGGTCGCTCAAGCCAGAGATGAGGTTGAGGACGAAATGGGTATTAACTTCTTCTTCACGTTGTGGACGTCTCATCCTGAATTGGATTTTTCTATCTTCGGTGATGAGGGACTCCGAGCTGTAGAGAGGTTCAACACAAAACTACCTCGTCTCCCGTTATATCAGATGCGTTTCCTTTGACAATGGAGATACCCGGCGTGACCTCTCAGGCTGAGCCTGCTCAAGTCACTAAACTCTTCTAGTACGTCTTCCAACGATGACTCTCTTTTAGGACCAAATCCTTTTGATCAAGACAACTTGTAGCCCGCTTTGTTCTTTGCCTTCTAGACACTTGTACTCTATTGATCTCAATTTGTGATAAATTTTTTGAACTTCAATGAAATTTCTTTATTACATCTTTTATGTTGAATGCACTTAAATTTCATTATTTGCCGTTATATTACATCTTTATTTTCCCAAGTTATAAGACTTCATGCGAGCTAATTATTTTAATGATATGTAACATAAACTGGCTTGAAATCACAAAGCTGATGTAATAGCTTGAGTAATTACTTGAATTAGTTAATTCATAGTAAAATCTTCTAATACGAGCAGTAGGTCGAAACCTGGACTACTTTATTGAAGTGTTGACGAACTATGTAGAGGGTCGTAACCTCGCCTGCTATGACTTTAATTTGGAGCTTTGCAAGGGTCGTAACCTCACTTGTTATGACTTTAATTTTAGCGAGTTATGCAGGGGTGCATAACCATGCCTGCCATGTTGGCTTTATTTTGATGAGCTATGTAGGGGTACGTAATCGCCCTTATCATGTTGGCTCTATTTTGGCGAGCTATGTAGGGGTACGTAATCGCACCTACCATGTTGGCTCTATTTTGCGAGCTATGCAGGGGTACATAACAGTGCCTGCCATGTTGGCTCTATTTTAACGAGCTATGCAAGGGTACATAACCGTGCCTACTATTTTTTGCGAACTAGGCAAAGGTACATAACCACACATGTTTTTTTGCGAACTGTGGGTGTGGCAGCGAGCTAATGAGGATGGAGCTCGCTAGCTTGATAACTCATAAATTTTAAACATATAAATAATTAGAGTAATCACAAATAATATAAGGAAATTGGAGCTTTCATTAATCTTGATAAAGTTGGATTACAAACTAAACACATAATCAAAGAGTTATCGATAGTATAGTCGAAGATGTTTAATGTTCCAAGCTCTAGGGACTTCAGCTCCATTCACGTTTTGCTAGACGGTAAGCTCTATTCCCCAAGTTCTTTTTGATAATATATGGGTCTTCCCAATTTGGGCCCAAGAATCCATCACTAGCTTTACGAGCTCTAGGTAAAATGAGACGTAGTACTAAATCTCCCACGTTGAAACTATGAACTTGAGCTTTTCTGTTATAGTACCTCATGATCCTTTGCTGATAGACGGCTACCTTCAACTGGGTTGCTTCTTTTGCTTCTTCAAGTAGGTCAAGGTTTGTGGCCAGCAGTTGGTCGTTGTCTTTTGGATTGAAGGTTGCTCTATGCTACGAGGTTACTTCTAGCTTTGCTGGGATCATGGCCTCAGATCCGTACACAATCAAAAAGGGCGTCTCGCCTGTGGTGCTGCGAACTGTGGTCCTATAAGCCCAAAACACCTTCTGAAGCTCGTCTACCCATGCTCTTTTCTTTGCTTCCAGCTTCATCTTTAATGTCTGCTTTATAATCTTATTCACAGCTTTAACTTGGCCATTGGCTTGTGGATGGTCCACTGTTAAGAAGCTCTTGATGATCTTCAGGTCGTTGCAGAACTTGAGAAACTGGTCGCTACTGAACTGGGTCCCATTATCTATCACGATCTGTTAAGGAACTTCAAACCTGTAAATAATATTATTCCATAGGAACTTTTCAATCTTTGTCATGGAAATTTCTGCTAACTCTTTTGCTTTCACCCATTTGGTGAAATAATCAATTGTGACCACGACATGATTGCATCTCCCGCGAGCTGTTGGTAGAGGCTCGATCAGGTTTATTCCCCAAATCGTAAAGGGCCACGAGCTCACCATTTGTTGGAGATAGGCTGGTGGAGCTCGTGGAATCTGAGCGAACCTCTAACACTTGTCACACTTCTTAACCAGGTCGATGGCGTCCTGCTTTATGGTGGGCCAATAAAACCCTTGTCGGAGTGTCTTATATGCTAGAGATAGCCCCTCAGAATGATTCCCACAATGACCCTTGTGTATTTCCTTCATCACAGTCTCGCAGTCCTGGCCATCGATACATCTCAAAAGTGGGGCTAAAAACCCTTTCTTGTACAACACGTCGTCATAGATGCAATATTGGGTTGCCCTAGCTCGCAAGCACCATGCTTCCAATCTATCATTTAACAGTTTTCCATCCTACAAGTAACTCAAAATCGGGCCCATCCAGGAGTTTGGTTGTATAGCTATGGCCATCACTGAATCTCATTTTTCTATGCTTGGAGTTGGCAGAAACTCCACTGGGATTGCTCCTAGAAAATCTACATCACGAGTAGTCGTCAGGCGAGTTAGTGCATCTGCATGGGAATTCTGAACTCGTGGAATCTGCTTCACATCGTACTTCTAAAAAGTACTTAACATCTCATGAACTTTTTGGAGGTACATGGCCATCTTGGGTCCTCTGGTTTGATACTCCCCCAGTATATGACAAACAACGAGCTGTGGGTCGTTAAAGGCACTTAATCGCTCAGCTCTCATCTTATTTGCCAAGTGTAGACCTGCAAGCAGTGCTTCATATTCAGCTTCATTATTTGTAGCCTAGAAACCAAACCTTAAAACACAAAGGATTTTATGACCTTCAGGACTGATCAATAAGATTCCAACTTTGGCCTTTTGCTTGCTAGACGACCTGTCGACGTATAACTCTCAGGTCGGACCTTCAGAAAACTCAGTATCTTCATTCGTAGGCCTTGTAAATTATGCAATGAAGTTTATCAGAGCTTGGGCCTTGATAGCCGTCCTTAGCTTGAACTGAATATCAAACTGTGCGAGCTCTACTGCCCATTTGAGCAAGTGACCTGAGGTATCTACTTTCTGCAGAACCTGCTTCAGTAGATACTGGGTGATGACTTCTATTGTGTGGGCTTGAAGCCAAGGAATTTCCCAGAGGCTATCCCGAATATGCACTTGTGCGAGTTTAGCTTCATCTAATAGCTCCTTAAAATCTGGAACATCTCCTTCAGGTCATGCACATGATCACCCATCTGCTTGGATTTTACTAACATATCATCGACATAGACCTTCATGGTCCTCCCAATCTGTTCTTCAAGCATCATATTCACCAAATGTTGATAGGTCACTCCTGCATTCTTCAACCCGAAGGGCATCACCTTGTAACAGTATAGGCCGCGATCTGGTTGTAGCCCGAGTATACATTCATAAAACTCAGGAGCTGATGTCCAGCTATTGCATCCACGAGTTGGTCTATTCTCGATAAGGGAAAGTTATCTTTTGGGCACACCTTGTTTAAATCAGTGAAGTCGATGTAAGTTCTCCACTTCCCATTTTTCTTCTTTACTAGCACAGGATTAGCGACCCAGGTCGGATAATAAGCTTTGCAGATAAACTTGTTTGCTAGTAGCTTGTCTATCTCTTCCTTCAGCGTGAAGTAACGCTCTCCCATCATTGGTCTCCTCTTCTGGCGAATTGGCTTATGGTGGGGATAAATGTTCAATCCATGCGACATAACCTTATGGTCTATCCCCACCATATTTTCATGATTCCATGCAAATACATTCAGGTTCGCCTTAAGAAAGTCAGCGAGCTGAGCTTTTACTTCTGGAGTTAAGTCTTTTCCCAGCTTTAACATCTTCAAATTCCTTAATCGGCCCAGTAGCTCGATCTGCATCCACCTTGTGAGGGTCAAGATCGTGACTAACTCCCTTTTCAGTCATAGTTTGTGGTTCGCCCCCCGAAATCATGTTCACTTTCTTTCCTTTAACGCCCATCTTCATAGCATCTTCATAGTACCGTCTAGCTAAGTGCTGCTCTCCCCGAACACATCCAACGCCATTGGGAGTTGGAAACTTGATTGTGAGGGTCCTGGTTGAGGTGACTACGTTCAGGTCGTTCATCACAGGTCTTCTTAAAACCATATTGTAGGCTGAAGGGCAATCAATGATCAAAAAATCCCCCAACACAGTAGCTTGGTGACCTGTTTCCCCGAGTGTAAGTGGCAGCTTAATTTGGCCCATTGGTACAACAACATCTCCAATGAAGCCATAAAGAGGCTCTAGGAAAGGTTTTAATTGTTCTACTCCCAGCCTAATCTGGTCAAAGCAACTCCTATACGTGATATTAACCGAGCTCCCAATGTCAATCATGATGTGTCGCACCTTCATGTTACTGATCTTGGCTTGGATGACAAGCGCATCATTATGAGGCCAAACCACGCCTCTAGTATCTTCCTGGGTGAACATAATATCATTCGAGGTCGTCTTCGCTTTTTTCGCAGGTCTTTCAGACCCACTGACCTGTAAGGTATGATTTGCTTCTCGAACATACCTCTCATGCGATCTGTTTGAAGTTCCTACGATATGGGGGCCACCATGAATAGTAAAATCATCCTTATTGCAGGATCATGCTTTGGCTCGAGAGCTCGCTAGGGCTACTGCTGTGCTGGCTGTTGTTACTGCTAAAGTCGTTGTTTTGGAGGTCGCGAGTCTACCAGTCTCACCATGTAATCTCTCAAGCGACCTCTCTTGATCAATTTTTCAATGGCGTCCTTCAACGCCCAACAATCAGAAGTATTGTGCCCGACCTCTTTATGATAAGCACAAAACTTGTTTCTGTCTCTATGCTCAATAGGGGCTCTCAAAGGATTGGGCCTTCCAGAATCTTTCATGTTCCTTTCAGCTGTAAAAATCCTGTCTTGTGAGTTTGACAGGATGCTGTAGCTATCATTGTGACCTTGACGCTGAGGTTGCTCATTCTTGGGCTCTCTCCTGGCTTTCTTAGTAATCTGGTTGCTTGAGCCACTACCTCTACCTTCGCTTCTATTTCTGCAATTATTTCTCTTTTTCGATTGGCTGGAACTGCTCGCTTCGTTCTTCTGATTGGACTTCTTCGAGCCGAAGGTCTCCTCTCATCTGATCTTCTTCACAGCTCGCTCATAAAATTCTCCTAGGTCCTTCATCAAAGACTTATAAATATTTTCATATAATTTCCCATCTTTGCCCAACCAGGCTGAGATCGCAGTCAAAATACTTTCGTTTGATGAGCTTTCCACATTTGCGACATCGCGTCTGAACCTAGTGATGTAATCCTTCAATGATTCACCCTTACATTGGAAGTTGGTGGCCAAGTGGCAGAACGGTGCGAGTTACTTTCTCAAAGCTCTGTACTAACTAACAAACTTCTATTGGCAACCTTTCCAACTTCTTATACTGCGAGCTAGGAGGTTGTTGAACCAAGTTCGCGGAATGTCTCATAAGGTAGCTGGGAAGACGCAACACTTTACTAATGGATTGTCGGTCTATAGATCCATCTGAACATTAAACACGTCAAGGTGATCGTAGGGGTTACTGTCCCCATTGTACTGCTGGATACTATAGACTTTAAATCTATGAGGGAGAGGATGCATCTCAATCTCCCTTGTAAATGGAGTCATTTTTTCGTAATACTCACGCTGGTCTGGGGCGCCAGATCGTATTTCTAGCTATTGGACTCTCTAAAGGAGTTCCTCTACCTATAGGTTTCGGGGCTCATGTTTCCAATGATCACTACTTGGAGAGCGGCGTTCTAATTCATATCTTTGGTCCCCTCTGAACGAGCCACCAACTCGATGTGACCTTGCATGTCGCTGATCATTTACCTCGTTCTCACGCCACAATGCAGCTCGAACTCTGTCTAAGCCAGCTTCTATATGACGACTTCCATCTTGACCTGCCCTTACCACCAAACTTGCAGGATGGGTCTCTCTTTCGTCGTGAGCGTGGTGTCCTCCAACTCTAGAATGCGAATTGAAAGAGCGAGCTGAGCCAGCAGGTCTCAACGCCTCCTTTACTGGCCTTTCGGGCACTTACATTGCTTCACGCTACTGATACACCTGCCTTGGGAAGGCAGCTTCGATCTTGGGCACGTTTTGCCCTTGAGCCTGCACCAAGTTCACTGCAAACTGTTTGACCGTAAGCTCCAACGCTTCCTGTCTTTGGTGCCACGCTTGCAGCCCCTCGGTTGGGACGACTGAAACGGGTTGGTGAGGGGGCAAGAGTGGCATACCTGCTGCAGCTCTAATAGCCTGGCCATAAGACGTACCTGCTACATACGTGAGTGCATCTTCCATTGGCTGCATGTTTTGCTGTGACTGATTCGTCTGACTCTCCGCTTGGTCAGCCTCCCCTATATACTTGGTGGTTCTTGTTCTCGCCATGTCTATCAGAAACCAAAGAATTACAGTAAGACAGATTGTAGTCTGGGCCCTCCTTCTAACGTCAAAATGTCGACGTTGATTTCTGGTCGATGAGAGTTCATAGGCCAATACATGTAATCAATGTAAAGCAACAAAAAAATATATATATGAGAAAGTAGGAAGGCAGAGAACAAAAACAACACACAAATGAATTTTTAACGTGGTTTAGCCAATAAGCCTACGTCCACGACTATTTCTCTATATTTTTGCAGAGTAACAGTATTGCATTTCTTATATGTCCGCATTACAATGAATTCTGACCTCTATTTATAGGGAAGAGGTGTTACAATTTAGGTAAAAATAAAACAGGAACAGAATTTTGAATTAATTACATTTTTTAATCAGTTGGCGCTGAATCAGAAAACTGTTTCGTAAAATTTGAGATCATGTTGACTGAGTTCAAATTTGAATTAACTTCCAATTCTGATAGAAGAATCACGATCAAATTGAGTCATTGCATTTTTTAGAAGATTTCCTTGTCTAACTGATCATTGAACAAGCTGTACATAGCTTTAAACGATCTCGAGCTGTATCTTGTTGAGTAGCGAGTTGAACATAGTACGCTATATAATGCTGGTAACGATCTATGAATAATGGCTTATGCGAGCTCGCATGGGTTAGGCTTTGATAAATTGGGTTTTGTCTGATGGGCCACTTCATTGAGTCGACTTATTAGGCTTTTACCAGGTTTTTACCAACCCATTTATTGAATCCGAGAAATACTCATAACACATACCATCAATTCATCATTAATTTTCATCAAAATTTCTTCATCAATTTTTATATCATCAATTTTTATCCAATTAAATCATCGCTAACATCATCAGCAGTTTAAACCCATATAAGTTTACATATATAGGAAAAAAAATCATAATAAGTTTTTTAACCTCACTAGTTAATCATGATCTGCATAAATTCTTCATCATCATCAGTTTAGAGATAACACACATCTTTGATGAACCTCTACTCTTTAATTAAAGAATTAAAAAAAAGAAAAAAAATTAAAAAATGTTTAAAGATCTGGGAACTTAGATCTTTAACTTGCAGATCTTCAAAAAATACAAAAAAATGGAAATAAAAAAAATAAAAACTAACATAGTTTCTTCAAATTCAGCAAAAAAAAATATAGTTCAAAGGAAATCAACAAAATTGAATTGATCAAAAAAAAAAAAAAAACAATCTCTTGAAGTTTATTACACTAAATTTAACACAAAATTCAAATCCTAAATCACCCACCATCCAAAAGAAAAAAAAAATCCACAAGGAACTTGAAAAAAGGAAAAAAAAAAAAATTGTGAAGCCTCAATGATGGAGACCAACAACTGGGTCTCAATCGTTAGAGGCCTCGGTGGTCTCCATGATCACCTAGAGACCAACTGAGCCTCAATCGACCTAGGTGATCTTGGAGACCACTTGTGTCTCCATCGTGGAGACCTAGAACCAATTGGTTTTGGCTCTCCACAATAGAGGCCCAAAATTGGGTCTCTATTATTGGAGTCCTAAGCAGTTTCTATGACTACCTAGGCCGATGGAGGCTTGATTGGTCTCCATCGGAGACTATCTGGGTCTTTAACTGTGCCTAGCTAATCTTTAAGGTAGACTCCAATAAAGACCGTGCGAAGATTAGAGAAGAAGAAGAAGATGAGAGAAGATGAAGAAGATGAGAAAGAGTGGCGAGGTGAGGAGAGAGAGCGATGAGGTGATGAAAAAAGAGAAAGAGGTGACCTTTTTTTGCTCCTTATATATTTTTTTGTTTCTATTTTTTAAAATTATATGTATGTTTTTAAATTAAATTAAATACATATTAATATTAATTATTAGAAAATTATATACTTATAGGATTTAATGTCATTTGATGATTTTACTCTCACTTGGTGGCACCTAACGATTGCTCATTAACAGTTATCTGATGGTAGAGGAGGTTTATAATGGGTTTCTGGAACCTTAAAGGGGGTGAGTATAAGTTTCTTAAACATCATTATTTTTTATGCAATTATGCCAACCCTCAGAGGGGTTTGTACAATTTGCCCTTTATTTTGAACAATCGATTTCTTTCATTTATGTTGTAAGAAATAAGTAAACACACAACACCCCCTGGGGTTAACTTTAATACAGATGTATTAACATTAGTTTTTTGTAACACCATGTTCCTCATATAATAGTGAACTGTTGTTGAATGTGACGTTTGACCTCCCTTTTTGGTGAAATGATCAGAATGCCCTTATCTTGATAATTGTGAGATGGTTTGATAGATTTGCACATGGAAGGGGACAAAAACATTGTAGAAAATAGAAAGGGTTAGGTTGGGTAGCCAGTTTTTTTGGGATGGTGGGGGGGGAGATACTTGGAAGGTTGGTAAAAACTTTATAAATTTTTTAACCTTATGCATTCAAGTAAACTACATTTAATTAAAAAATATTAAAAAAAAAAACTGATGCCTGAAGAAGGCTACAACTCTTTTTTTTTTTTTTTTTTGGTTTCATTGAAGCATCACTTGCTAGTCCATTTGCTTTTTTTTTTTATTTTTTATTTTCTCTTTCAATCATCATTTACTTAATATTGCTTCATTTTTTCCTTGTTTCATTAATCAATTTCACAATTTTTTCTTGGTTAAAATCATTAGGAAAGTGATGGATGTTTCCCGTGGTAGTAACAATAGGGTGAATGGACGTATAATCAAATTCAAGAACAGCAGATGCTTGTATGGAAGGAAAGTGATGGTAAAAATTTCAGAATCACAAAAAGAAAAAAAAAAATCCAAACAAATTATATTTTAGTTGTGAAAATCGAAAATGCAACTACTATTTGTTTTGGTCACCCGATGATGAAGAATTTCAAGTGAAGGTACAAAATATATGAATATTAATCAATAAATGAGATGCAAAATGTGAAGGATAGCCATGGTTATATTGCATTTGAAGAACAGTTACGATGCACCACTAATCATATTGAGAGAAAATAAGAGAAAATGGAAGTACAACTAAACAATTACAAAGTCATCAACATTATTAGTCGTATTTTAACTTTTGTAACTATTCTTGTAGTTATTAGAAAAAGTTAATCTTAGCAAATTATGCAAGCATGCTTGTTATGATGTAATACAATTGAAATCCATCATAAATTGAATTGACATTCATTGATAATTTGAGTTCATAACAATGATGTATATGCACAATATATCACTATGAAAAGCATGGAGTATGTATAGTGCTCCATCGGTGCGTAAAGCAAACCAATTGAAAAAAAAAAAAAAAAAACACATGAAAAAAATGGTCTATGGATAAACAAAAGCGTGCACCATGTTTCAATCCAATCCAACAGTACATGAAACAAACAACAAAATTTCAAGGTCTATGGACAAACAAAAGCATGGACCATACACTGTAAGTTTACATGATTTTGAAAATAACGAAGTCCATACTAAAAGAGCTGGGATGGTTGCTGGTTTGAAGATAAGTACTTGTTCAGATGTGCTAGTTTGGAAACTACTGGACTTGAGATGGCTGTGATGGTTGAGAAGATGGAGGTGGAATAAGATTCAAACTGATCTGAGATGCATTTTGGGAGGCTTGAGTTGTCTGCTATGGCCCAAACCAGAGGATTTGTGCATTACAGAGAACAACAAAAAGAAATAAGCAAATACCTCAAAACATAACATTACAACAGCACACAATATTGCAACGACACAAAAGTCCAAATAAATATAACATAATCCCACATTATTAAGTCAGAACAGTCCAATTACACATAACTTGCAACCTTGCGACTACACTCAACAGTCTAACAACACATAACTTTGAGTTTACACACAACAGTCTAACAGTCCAACTACATACTATACACTAAACAATCAACTTTATAGTTTGTTGTCTACTAGGTTATGATGCTGTTGTTATAGATGAGGAGGGTGGTCTAAATGTTGAAGGTACAGTGGATGAAGGTGCTACCTATGACAACAATGAAAAGAATTAGAAGGTAAGTTAATAATGACATGTAGTGGAATTTGAAAACTAAAGTTTGTACCTGTCTGGTCTAGAGTGAGTCATTATGGTTGTTGAAAGTGTACATGTAACAGCGGCTTCCCATATAGTTAATGCCTGCAATGATAAAGAAAATTAATAGTTGTGTTCTGACATAAGGTAGCAAATAATGGTTTTGATGAAAAAATGATTTGATATAAAGTAGTAAAGTTTATACTTGACTTTATCTTGTTTTAGGTAGAGTCATTCTGTTTGTTGAAGCTCTAGAAGGGTGCTGCAGCAAAAGCAAAGGGTGCAGCAGATGAGGTTTCAACTTGTTTTGATGATTATGTAAATGAATAAGTTTTAAAGGTTTTAGACATTGCAATTTGAACTTGATTTTGCTTCCTTTTGGCAACTGCGGTACCCTTTTGTTTGCATGTCCTTTGGTTATAGCTAGCCTCTTGATACACACTACACCCGACCCCTATTGATTTTTACAACCGTGACAATTTAACAGGTCCTACTTTTCTATGTTCTCTGGACCTTTTGTTCCTTTTGATCTTCACAAGTGGTAGCAATGTTACAGACTCAACCGCTGTTTATGGTGTCTCATCTGGAATGGCATGGAAGACATGGGAATAGTTCTTCAAGTATATTGCCTTCTTTAAGGAATCATCAACATATGACTCAACATCAAGTGTGAGTTTAGTAATACATGTCATGGCATTTTTGCAAGGAATGCCACTGACTGCCCACAAACCACAATCATACTATTGCCCATCTAAATCCACAACAAATTGCCTTCTATCATCCATCACCTCAAACTCCTATACCCCACACTTGAAAAAATCTAGATGCCTACTTTAAATTTGTTGTATTTGACAAAGTTTTTGAACTTTTGGAGGTATACTGGACTCCCAAGTGAGTGCTTTCTCTTACTACTCTCGAATGGGGATAATGAACCTCTTCCTCATCACTTTTAACATTAATAGTAAAGGCAATTCCTTAGGCTGATTCAACCACCCATTAAATGACACCAAAATGTTATTGGTTATGTGGTCAGTTTTGGTGGATGGTCCACAAGTGTAAGGGTATGTCCATAAGATACTTACAAGCAGTAAGGGACACTTGATTGATTTTATTTATAGTTGCAATGAAAGCAATAGCACTGGAACTCTTTGTAATAGACCAAAACATATCCTCAAGGTAGTCAATCTCGAATTTGTTCAACATGTTTTGCATTATATGCCTTCCCACAAATCCTATTTTTATGGTCTGGCCAACACTTATCTAATGCTAACTCAATGCCCTTTTGTTGATCAGACATAAAACAAACCTTTCAGCTGTTAAATGGACCGATATGATCATATAACAGCCAAATGAACTAAGACCATTTCTCCTTATTTTTCAGCTCAAACACCCCTAATACCACAAGATACACACCACAGTTTGCATCTATACTTACTGTACACAACAAAATTCCTCTATAAGGACCTTCAAGTGGCATCCATCCAAGCCTTTGAACGATTGGCAACCTTCTAAAAACCCTATTTTTTTACATTGAAATTTGGGAAAAATTTTTTGAAAATGTGCTAAGACATTTAGAATTAGGTCTAACCTAGATACACTCACGTAAGTAGTAATTCTGGGGTTCCTTCTTAAGTATATGCCCATATCAATGCATTTTTTTGTAACTCAACTTGTGATCCTTATTCCTTTTGTCCATGGTAAAAATTCTTGCCTTGTAAAGGGTGTACCATGGAACATGTACCCCATATTGCCTAAGCACCATTTGTCCTAAAACATTAACACTAATTATTGGGTTTTCCTTGGTAACCCTCTCAAAGGTTTTCTCAATCCAATGACTTGTCATTGATTATTTCTAGTGATAAATAGATAGTTGTAGACATCATTAAGGGATTTAATTTAATAAGTGATCTTATCAAATGTTGGAGACCCACAGGCTTTCTAAGGGTAACTGTCTGCTACACAACAACACATGATCCTCCTCTCATTTAACTTTATTCAACCTAAAACCTTTCTAAATAGCATAATTAACTATCACCTCCTTAAAGTGTTTAAAATTGATGAATAAATGACCCTTCTACAACTTAATTTTTTCCATATGCTCTGACAGAGAATGCTACCCCATTGGTTGGTCTATAAGTTGCCTCTTCATCACTACTACTACCATGGAATGGAACTTCACTAACCCCATCTTTATTGACATTACATAGATGATCTATGTCACTTCCACCAACCCAAGCATGTTCACCTTCAAGTTGTTCTCCCTACTCTTACTTTCTCCACTCTTAGAATTAATATAGTCATCATTGTCACTCACCTCAAACTCACTTTCCCCACTATCATTACTATCACCCTCATATGAAACTGATTCTAATCCAGAAATTAGAATCTGTTCCTAATTAATTAGAGTGTTGGGCTGCCTATTTGGTGGATTTCAATTAGGCAAGCTATTTGGTATACTTAGGTTGAGCTTATTTGATGAAGTTAGGTTGGACTTGTTTGGTATACTAAGGTTAGGCCTTTTTGTTTCTGTTGGGTTGAGTGGAATTAGGTTGCGCTAATATGATGGATCAGGGTAAATGGTCTATAGTGGAAGGTAATTGACATTAAAATGAAGCTTATTATTCCCCTTGACTTGAATGTAGCCATGCCATCCATTAACTCACCCTTATTTTTAATTTCTCTAACCCCATTATAGTAAGGAAGAACTACTTCTAATTGGCAATTTTATTAATGCTCAAATTACGAGCAAATATACATAGTCTAATTATAGTAAGTAGCAAATCAAGGTTGAATCCCATCGGGATGGATACAAACTATGTATGAAATAGCAAAATTGATTAAAGCAAACTTTATCTAAAGAATCGAAAATTGATTGGTTAAATTAGGAAAATTAAGCTAATGAATTAAACTTAAGGTAACTGGCAGTTGAAGAATATCTAGGCATAGAAGTTCACCTAACTAATCCTTTGATTTATTCTCATCTTCTTTAAAGCTAGTTTTTGTCTCACTTTTAATATGATAATCCTAAGGTAGTAACTAACTTCTCTTGATGGTCAAACACTTACCCAAATTAATTAACTTGACTATATCTCTATATAGGTTAACTAATCTAAGTTCATTAAGTTTAGATTATTCTCACACGATTTCATAACCATATGAGTATGTCTCTATCCTATATGAATTATGCTATTTTATTGGCTTCAGTCTCATAATACTTCTCTCAATAATATCAAATTCTGAGGTTCTAATCAATTAATAGTCTTAAATTAATTGACTAGCATTAAACATCAATAAATTAGAATGCAAGGATAAAAGCAATTATTTAATTAAAAATGAATAATTAAATGAATCAATATCAAGGTCAAACTACATTGTAGCCTAGATAAATGAAATTATCTCCACATAATAAAGTCAAGAGCAACAAATAATACAAGAGGAAATGCTATAAATAAAATATTAAGGAAAAGGAATAAACTAATTATTCTCCTCTCTGCTGAAGCTCCTCGGAACCTCGCTCTTGACTATCTACCTCTAGCTATGACTACTTTTGCTTTGGTTTTACTGCTTGATGCTAAAACACTGAGAACTGATGTCTATTTGTAGAGGACAAGTTGCGCTAGCTTGGTAATTCTTTTAGAGTCAAACACAAATTTTGAATCTAACATCAAAGCCGAGAATCTGGGCAATTAATATGTTGCAACTTCCTGTTGCAGTTTCCTTCCTTGCAACACCATCTTGCGACAACGTCGTAGGTTGCTTCTGCAGCTTCTGAACTAGTGACTCTTGCCTATAACTTAGTTGTAGCATGTTGTCATAGCCTAGGATCCTACGAATAAATCTTGAGCCTTCTTTATCGCAGCTTCATGTTACAGGTTGCAACCTGTGACTCGACAATACTTCGTTTAGTTAATTTCCTCAATGATCTGCTTCTAGATGCTCTCTATTTATATGCCCAATTCTTTCTTGGTTTCTTTCAGAGTATTTTTTTGAACTGACCAGATCCTTTTCTTATGGGTGAAGATTTCTAATTCCACTCTTCATAAATTCCCAAACTGCCCGTGATTAACATTTTTACACACAATTTTTAGATTTTATTAAATACACCGGTATTTATTTGAATTTTCATTACAAAAGCCTAATTTAAGAAAATTAAATTACGATACATTTTTTCATTATCAAATACCACCCCCAAACTTGACTTTTGCTCGTCCTCGAGCAAAACTGGAACACAAACAAAACAAAAACTTTAAGCTAACCCTACATTTTATGTAACCACTTTCATAGGTCTTCACAATGACATTTAGCATATGCCACAAGTATTTAAACCCCGAGATGGCTCTAGTGTATGAGTTGTGTTTCCTAAGGATTTACTAAGTACGACACCTACAAACATAACAAATTACTCAAATTAATTATAAATGGTTTCATGCAATGTTAAAGAAAACAACACACCTATGATCTTGAATCTGGACTAAAATTAAGTCACTAATAATTCTCACACAATCGTCAATTCTCTCCAACTTATCACCTAGCAATCCAACTTTAATATTATCAGGCACACACATCATGGACTTATTTCACCTCAACTCTAGAGCTCATGGGATTTTTCCATTTTATTTACTTAGAATCTAGACTTAACATTCTTTCGACACATGTTAAGTGGAAGTGATGCACAAGAAAATCTCAAATTTTTTATATTGCATGTAAACAAGTAATAGAAAGATGCTCATATGTAATCAATGGACCTCATGGAAGGAACTAGAATTTAATAATGTACCAGACATTGTTTATCCCCATGAAATAATTTAACTCCTCTAAAGACCTATTAGGTCTTTTCATTTGGTTGTAATAGGGCCAAAGAGTGAATTAGGGTTAAAAGAAAGAAATGGATAGTTTGGTAGTATTTCAACTGAGTTAGCATCACAAAATGAGTTCTAAAGACTTTTTTAATTTTAGGTATCAAGCTCGTATTGACAAAGACTCCCATTAAGGTTCTCCTCCACTTTATACTCTTTACCCTTTTCAATTTCACCTTCTTTCTTTTTTTTTTTTTTTTTTTCTTTCTGTTTTACTTTTTTTAATCATTTGCACTTTTATTGAGCTTTTCAATTACTAAAGATATTTCATTCTAGTCCTTTGCTTGCGAAATTTCTTCACCCTTTCTCTTTTAATAATTTTTTTCATACACCTTTTTTTTTTTTTTTTTTTTTTTCACATCAAACCCCAATTTTCATGCATTAAATTCCATCCGTTCCCACATTCAATTGACTAATTTTAGTCTCATTTATGATTTCAATCTCTACAAGGTAAGGTCAATTTTATTTTTGGCTTGGTTTTGGATTTTTGTACGTTCAAACAAAAACTTAGGCTTTTGTTAAAGTGTTTGGCTTCAAATTGACTTTTAGCGCACACAATATGACGTAAGGAAAGTGTTTGGGTTGTTTACTAGTTAAGCCCACAAAGCCTAATTTTACTTTTCTAGAATTATCAAATTTTTCATTCAAAAATAAACATTTTATGGATACTTGATATGCTATGTCTTTCCAGTGCAAAACCTATAGAGGTCTAACTAATCAATGAAAAACAACTGAAAAAGTATTTAAGAATTTTAATGAAAACAACCCTATGAATAGAAACACTTTTTAAGGCTGGAATTCTCACATGGATAGTCTCCACAAATAAACCATAACTGTGCACACTTGGAAATTCTCTACTCTCAAAACTAGGATCCAAGTCTTCAAATTCCTTTAATCATGTTAAAACGTTTATGTACATCTCAGTCCCAATAACCAATCGTAGAATGCATTAATTCTCTCTTAATCACACTAACACGATTTATTAACAAACTTGAGCAATTTTTTTTTTTTAACTAAAACTTGAAAATTTTGCAACACTAAAATTCCACTCCCAAACCTAATTTAAAAATTGCACCCAATGTTTAAAATTAAATTCCAAGGTAGAAAAACAAAAAGAAAATTAACTTGACAAACAAATAAACACTGAAATTAAAATTAATGAACAAAAATTAAAATCTTAACCAACAAAAAGTAAAGTACAAAAAGTTAAAAACCTAAAGCTAGACTCTAAATAGACTCAAAATTCTAACTAAAAAAATTTGAAGAGGAGTTAGATACAAAACCTTCGTCAGAAAGCATTAATGCCATCCAAAATATATCGATGAGTGGTGCAATATGCCTTCGTTGCTTCTCTACATGAGATACAACAACTTCTAGGGAAGAAACCTTTCAAAGAATACAATAAACAAATCCCTTCAATTCCTCAATTTCCATCCTAAACTTGTGAATATCATATGCCAAAGCAAATGATGGTAATGGGTGATACTCCGGTGCCTCCTTGGGTTTGGCTTTGCTTAACATTTACAAATTCATCCTCCTCAAGTACTAGTGCATTCTCCTCAGATATCAATTCTTTGAGTGCAGCTTCCTCAAGTAGTTTAATGGGCTAGTCAACTTCCTTCTCATCTTGAGCTTCCACAGGAAGTTCGTCTATTAGCTCACTCTCTGAAATCCTCCCATTAGCTACCATAGGATCTGCATGGGGAAGTTCTCATGTATTATTATCAACAATATTCCACCTTAGAGCCCTATTGGTAAAAATTAAACTCACCATGAATTTAGTTTGAAAAGGGGAAAAATGAAATTAAATTGAAAAATTTTTGAAATTCTCTCACACTACTACTAAGCTCTCATGAAAATAGAATGACAAGTGAGAAAAGAATGCACAAAACATACCTATATATAGACTACTAATCTAAGTTAAATAAGGAAATACAAAAATAAATAAAGGAAACTAAAATCAAAAAGGAAAAAGGTGCAATGCTCGGTTCCTAAAGCACGCAGGAAACTATAAAAAGAATTGGAAAAATCACTACAACAAAACAGGTCAACCATACAAGTCATTACTCGGTACAGTTAACTATCCATATCGGACAGTCGGTCTCGTATGGATACTATTGATATGGATGGTATCCATATCAAGTGCGTGCCTGGTATGGAGTATCCATATTGGACGATACCCGATATGGATGTGGTACAAGTCACATGGGTCGACCCGTGACTTATTCACCATCCATACTAGGCCTCGCCCGGTATAGATAATACTGGGCACGTGTTCGGTATGGATAGTTGTATCCATTCTAGGCTCCAACCCTGTTAGAGACCTTTATCCATGATCGATCAGAGCTTGGAATGAGTAATTATCTATACCAAGTGACTTGGTATGGTTACTTTTAAATATACTGGGCTTGTGCCCGTTATGAAAAACATTTGAATTTAAAAAATTAAATTAAAAAATATGTAATTTAATATTACAATAAAAGTAACAACATACATCTAAAATGCATTTTTTCATATATATATTACCTAATGCATTTATATATATTACCTAATGTTAATGTGCATCATCTAAGTCATCGTACATTGTGAAATGTTATAATAACTCAGTACATAATCCTAAAATACAATATATTTTACTAACCAAGTAATAAATGAGTTTAATGTATTTTGTAAAGTTAGCAACTCATTGGTAAATCAAGGTAGCAAAACACTAACTATTACTTTTTTCATAGAAATACGCCAATAATATGGACCAAGCTCAAGGTGATGAACTTTAGCATTGGGATCCTTTGAGTTAATTTACACTTCCGCCACTACTGTTTCTCTACCCATTCAGTCTAATAACTTGCAGTGGTTGCCATTCAATCCCTCAGCTTGACTTAACGAACCTCGAGATATGAATTATATATGCACAAGAATTTAAATATTTACTCATGTAAAAAAATTTAAATAATTACATCTATATATAAAATTAAATTGAAACAATAAATAATATAAATTTTATGAATATTTACTTTTGCTGAAGGTTCAACAAATTTAACACTTTTACTAACTTCCATCGGATTTGAGCTACTTAAATATTGTGTTTACGAAAAAAATAAATAACATCGTTGTGAGGAAACATGATATCGAGAAAAAAATTTCAAAGTACTTCTATTTGACAGTATATATGTAACAAATTCAATATATAAAATAATACATATAAATCCGATCAATTTGATAAAAATTTTGACAATTTCCTCTGTTTTTCGAACTTGCAAAAAATTTAATTCCCCTACAATTTATATACTTCAGTACTTTCACAATTGATCCAACAAAAACAGCGTATCTCCAAAAAAATATAAAAAAACAATATATATATTTATATATATATATATATAAATATAAACACACACATAGTAAAAAAAATATATGAAAATATGATTACACCTACTTGTAAGAAAACATGGATATGGAAAAAAAAAATACTAAGTACCAAAAAATAAAAGTAAACAAATTTTAGAAGTTTTGAGTTGTTTACTAGCTATGTACGAGGAATACATGCCAATACTTGAACTTGATCTACATTTGACAAATGAGTCATGAGCAAGTTTGTCAAATTAGTAATTGTCTGCTTTATGGTTATCATCTCATGATCAACATGTTATTGGTATTGTGAGAAGTTTTGTCTACCAACCATAGATGCTTGTATAATAGATGGTGTTACACCATGACCCCTTCCTTAAACTAAACCTTGATTCTACTTACCTATAACTTGTGAAACAGCATCATCTCTAATTGAATATTGGAATTCTTGATGTAGTGTCTCCATTTAGCCTATATATGATGTCACATGATATTAACATTAAAAAAAACCATATAGATGTAATTTAATCAACACAATAATTGATCAAATCAACGTAACATATAATTTTTTTAGCAACATCCTCATTCGCCACACTCTCATCTTTGTGCCTGTGACTAGCTATCCATGTTTCAACTCTACGGCCACTTTTTTCACTCTTTAACATTGAAATTAAAAAAAAAACAAAAATATATGCAAGTTTGAAAAATAAAAACTATACACATATAAAACAATCATCACAATATAACTCTTATCAAATCTTCTGGTAATCATGTCATTCCTTTATGACTTGATGTATGTGGGGAACAATTCTTCTTCAACAACTCAAAATAATGCTTCCTAGTAGCTTAAAATATTGTAAAATTTAATCAAAATCCATTAAACTGTAACATGTCAGCTTAAGAATATGAATGCATAATTATCTTGAATTCTGAAGACAATCGATGATTAACAAATGTAGTCCAATCCTGTTCACTAACATTAGGTGGTTTTAGCATTTCGTAATTTGTCATGTTATTTTGGCTTTATACTATCTCCAACACTCATTCATAAAGATTTTCAAGTTGTCTTCTAAATTTAAAAGTATGTTTATGGTTGATTGTGACTATGGAAAAGAGGACCTAAGGCCCAGAAGTTGATAAATTTATTTACTTTAAAAGTGTACATGTTTTCAATAAATTTTTACAAGGTGAAATTTTTAGAAAAATAACTGTTGTGCTGTCGAAGTTTTTATAAACTTTATTTTGCAAACGTACTTGAAAAAGAAAAAGTTCCCACCCAATTCTGTTAAAAAAAATAATCTCAAAAACGTTTTCAGTAAAAGTAAAAAGGCTTAACTTCATGGGAACTTTTTAGCCGGAGTAGATCTCGATTGGAAGGTCACTGTAGGATTACTGGGCGAACTGCCTTGAGTATGAGAGTTGGGGCCTGTCAGCTTCGCCTTTGGCATGACCATCTTGGTCATCCAGGATCTACAATGATGCGTATGATCATTGAAAATTCTATTAGAGACCCATTAAAGAACCTAAAGATTATATCATCCAATAAGAATATATGCACTATTTGTTCACAAGAAAAATTAGTGGTTAAACTATCCATTTTAAAGGATGGTTTTGAGTCTTCATCTTTTTTATAAATAATTCAATGAGACAAATGTCAATCTATTCATCCACCTAGCAGACCATTTCGTTATTTTATGGTATTGGTTGATGTATCCGTAAAGTGGTCACATGTATTTTTGTTGTCTAATCGTAACATTGCTATTGTTAGATTGTATGCTAAGATTATTAGACTTTGAGCATAATTTCCAGATTATCTAATTAAGAGTATACAACTAGATAAAACTGGTGAATTTACATCGAAAACATTTGATGATTTTCACAGATTGGTTGGAATTGATGTTGGACATTCTGTCTTATATGTATATACCTAGAATGATCTAGCAGAATCATTCATTAAACTCATCCAAGTAATTGCAAAAACTTCGTTGTTACAAACTAAATTGTCAATTTGTACCTGGGGACATATTGTTTTACATACAAAAACATTGATTTGCCTTAGGCGCGTAACCTATCACCAGTAATCTCCATTACAACTTGTGCTTGGACACCAACATGATATTTCTCATTTACACATTTTTTGTTGTATTGTACAAGTCCCTACTGCTCCCCCTCAAAAAAACATAAGAAAATTTTCACTATTAAAGAGAAAAATGAACTTTCATGGAATGCAACAACAATATCTTATTTAGATCCTCGTACCATTCAATACAAAAATGAAGTACGAAGGATAGTCGATCGCCAAATGATTGTGAATTAGTTGCCAGATGCATATATAGATATTGTTGAAGTAAAAAAAAAAAAAAAAAATCATACATATCAACTACTAATGCACCGACTAGAATAATCGTTCCTATAAAACAATGTAATCGAATGTAACAAATAAATCATATACTTTACACCAGAAGCATAGTAGGTCAGTTGGCTCAAAAGATAGTCTTCTTCGAAAGCGTAGAATGAAAAATCTCGATTATGTTACAAATAATACTCAAGCTACGAAATCCACATTCTCTTAAAATCAAATTTAGAAGAGTTACTAGTCCTTGAGGAGATTGAAACCCCCAAAGAGACACAAACCCTTGTAGGGATACAAAGTTCTAAAAGTAAAGAAATTTCAATGAATTGTGTAAAAGACATGTGGAATCATAAAGAAACAATCATCGATGATATATTTTCATATATAATAGCTTCTAAAATTATGAACCATGATTATAAACCACATGCAATTGATAAATATAGACAAAGATATGATTGGGCTGAATGGAAAGATGCAATTTAAGTATAATTGAATTCTTTAACCAAACGTAAAGTATTTGGATCTTTAGTCTAAATGTCTGAATATGTCAAACCTGTTGGATATAAATGGGTATTTGTATGGAAATGCAATGAGAAAAATGAGATTGTAAAATATAAAACAAGATTTGTTGTACAAGGTTTCTCGTAGAGACCAGAAATTGATTATGATGAGATGTATTCACCTATAATGGATACAATTACTTTTAGATTTTTAATAAGTTTAGCAGTCTCAGAAGGACTCCAAATGCATCTTATAGATGTAATGATAGCATATCTACATGAGTCACTTGATACTGATATATAGATGTGTTGGGTATTGTGTCCTAAGAGCTTGTAATTATGTAAACGATTTTAATAAATAATAATAAAATATTCATTTTATTCAATTTATATATTTTGCAAAAATTATATATATTATGAGAAACATCCTTGATTACTGATGTATTTTTAAACTAAGTATATAAGTGTTATATACAAACGGATTTAGTTTGAGAGAAGTAATCTAAAGAGTCTGTAGAAAACAAACGAAGCTAGATACTTTGTTTATGGTAAATCTATAGTTGTGGTCCATTTCGTATTCGGTACAATAGTTTTATCCGAGACTATTCACGTAGTGATATAGAAATGAAGGCACTTTATATAATAAAGATTATATAGGACTGGACTACGATAAACATGAGTCTTTAAGTAATATCCGTTAAACTTAAAAATTTATATTTATCAACTAGATGATCATATATGAATTGATCTTAATGTTGAGTATATTATGCACTTTTACTTATTGAGTTATATCCTTTGATTTACATGGGTGAGATCGATGTAGATGCTCGATCAATAACTTCGTACTTTGGAGATATGATTTAGTAAGTAGCTAGGAACATTCTATACAATAGTGGAATCCACTCATTTTAGTGAGAAGTAGAGAAATAATTCTCTTAAGGGTTGATTCAGGTCTTGAACAATAAGAGTGTTCAACTTTCTGTTCATATGTAAACGGAAAGATAAATTCATAAGTTGTTATGAATATATTGTTCATTAGAGAATCAATGGTACTTAAGGATCAAGATATAATTAGAGGGGATAACAGACATTTTGACCTAGCTCTAATTATGAACTATTTGTGGAGGGTCAAATCATATGTAGTGATTAAATCAATTAACACTGAAAATTTTAGATTGTATAAAAACATTTGCAGTTTTAAGAGTGCAATCTTATGTTTTTAGTGGAGTAACTCTAAGATTAATAATAGTGAATTATTTAATTAAAGAATTTAATTAATAATTTCGATATTATTGGAGCTCAAAACTGTAGGTCCATCGGATCCCCTTGATAGCTCATTTCACTATAAAAAACGTGTATATAGAATATTATAATTTGATCGTCCAATTATAGTTGTTACATAAGTAGCAAAATATGTGTTCACTTAATATTTGAATAATATTGATTATTCAAATTATTAATTAGTTAATTATTAATTAAGAATTAATAATTATTTAATTAATTTTATAAGAGGTCTTGAATTCAATTCTCTGCAGTGGCCGAGTATAAATTAATTATGAATTAATTATAGGTCACAAGTTCGATTTCAAAATATAACATAAATTAATTTTGAATTAATTATGTTATATAGGGTAAAAGTTTAATTTTAATAAACTTGAGGTTTAAAATTAATTTTAATTAATTAAAACCCTAATTGGTTGCCTATAAATAAAAAAGAAATGATCTTCTTTTTCTAATAGAAAATATATTTTGGTTTTGTTGTACATTCTTTGAAACAGAAAGAAATTTTTTCTTTCTACAGCATAATATAGAGAAACCAAAATAAATACTCACCTCTTATATATATTGTTTGTTCTTTTTAAAAAAAGAAATCAACAAAGAGTGAACACAATTCTATATAATTGTGTCCACTCACTTGTTTCTTGGTGTTGAGATATATCAAGGAAGACAAGGTAATGATCAATCCACAGAGATCAATATAAAAGGTATAAGACTCGTGTAACACCCTCCCCTCGATCCCCGGCGCACCGAACACCGATAACCGAGACGAAGGACATTACAACATTTTCATTACTTATTTATGAAAATCCATTTACTAATTTAATATAATTTATTGAAAATCCGGCAAAGTTTTCTCTGTTTTGTTGAGAAAACAAAAATTTTTAAATCTTGCATAATCAAGGAAACACTTCAAATATATTTTCCACTTTCTCAACTTCCATCAACGGATACCCCGTCCGTCTCAAAATCATTTCAACACACAAATTCGCATAAAATCATACATTTTCTCCTCTATATTTTCCGAACAAAATAAGCACAATTACTTTAAAATATCATATCAACTAGTTTTCTCATCTTTTTGAGAAAACATTTAGAAATATAATTCAAAATTTATATGCATTAGAATTTACAAGGTTTGACACACATGCATTTAAATATACAAAACATAAATTCATAAAACTTTATTTTAACAAAAATATGCACATGTTGAGGATGACTACCCAAAAAGGATTTGAAATTTTGTTGTGACTCTAGAAGCACAATGGAATGATCTTCTTGTCAGATTCTCACTCTCAGCTCACCTTAACTATCTGTACGTGGAAAATCCAACGTGCTAAGCAAAATAGCTCAATTAGTATATACAAAATAATATCAATCACAAAATCTCACAAACCTAATATATAACATATATCATTTAATAAAATTTAACAATCAATATAACATAATTTCCAGCAACTTTTCGAAAACTTTATTAAATGCTTTTCCACCTACATATATATACATTCAATGCAAGTTCATTATCAATTATTATTATATCATAAGAGCTTTTCATAAATACTGTTATGATACCATGGATCGGTAACAGATTTTCATATTTCTCTCTGGCATCGGACACTTGATGCCTACCCATCGAAGGTCAACATCACATTCGTATCACATTCTGGACCGGACACTCGATGCCTCTCAAAGTCCGTTAATCATATCAATATATATATGCATCACAGCGCAGTACTACTAATAATATCCTATTGGCATGTCAAACATCAATCCTCACCTACCAATGTACAAGTTT
This sequence comes from Litchi chinensis, assembly GCA_019925255.1. Lineage (NCBI taxonomy): Eukaryota > Viridiplantae > Streptophyta > Magnoliopsida > Sapindales > Sapindaceae > Litchi > Litchi chinensis. The sequence goes on along the minus strand of CM034463.1, from coordinate 21,238,228 downwards.
ACTCAGGCTCTCTATAATTTTATTAATAAATAAATTTATCATTTTCGATTGAGCTTTTATAAAGCACATAACTATCAAATATTTCCATTTATTTTCATGTTTTAAAATCTTTTGAAACTTTTCTCTTGGCTCTCACCAAAGGACTATTTCACCCTTAGTTTCATAATAAAAACTTTATTATATAATTACATTCGTTTCACATTTCCATTTGACTCCAAGAGGTGGTTTTCGAATTTTTCCCTTCAAAATCGTAATTCATCATACATCTCATCACCACACGATGAAAATAGCATGTATATATAAACTAAATGACAAAAATGTCCCTTGGTTTCCCTATGTATTCAATTCGGTCAAAGGGTATATTTTTCAAAAATTGATTTCGTCTTCAAAAGTCATGTCACAAATCACTTCAATATCATTCATTAAACACATGAATAAGCTTAAAAAGACGAAAATACTCCTAGACCCTTATTTAGTGCAAATTCGAACATAAAGGGGTTTTTAATAGAAAATGTTATTTCACTTGGTTTTGACCCATAAAATCTCTTCCATCACCATCCTACCAATACATACATATCATAAATAACAATTTATCACGTAAAAATCACATCATCACAAAGTTTCGAAACAAAATATTAAATTTTAGCTACTGAAAAAATTCAAATTCGAAATTAAATGTATACCAATATTTTTTAGCCTTCATTTACACTCTTTAGCACTCCAATTACAAGTTTAAAGCTTTTCTTTATCCTTATTAAATTTCTCACACCCTAATTGGTCATCTAGGATTTGAAAATCATACTTTTAAGCCATAAAAAGCAAAATAACTTAATTAAATGTAAAACTCACTATCTATGTATGTCTATGGATGCTTCTATATGCTCATTAATCTATTTGAACACAAAAAAAATCACAAAATAACACTTACCTCACATAAAACATTGTAGACCCGAAAATATAATTGGATTTTTAGAGAATTTTTGCAAGAAATGAGATTATAGATAGGCAAAGGACTTAAAAGCAAGAAAATTAGTGTGTTTAATGGCTTGAAAAGGAAAAAAATTTTGAGAGAAAAAACAGTAGGTCTGATCAGCAGTAGAGGAAGGAGAAGATGTTGAAATTTTCAGATTTTTTTGCCTCTTCTATACTAATCTATTTTTTAAAATTATATTTTAACCCCATATCTTTTTAAAATTTCATTTGAGCCCAAAAATCTTGACATATGCCCCTCTCCTATTGGACAACAATAACCACTCACCAATAATAAATTTTCATCATCAAATCTTTCCTATTAAAATCTTAATTAAATCCTTTTTCTAAAAAAAATTACTTTCAAACTAAATTATTAAAGAAACTATTAAATTTTCTAACAATTAACTATATGAATTCACTAATTATATTAATTATAAATAAACTAAATTTTAATCCTATTTAATGCAATTATATTCTAGATTTAATAATGTTGACGTTCGAAAACGGTCAACCAGAGATTATGGGGCCCAGACTGCGAGCTTGGTAATTAAAGGGTGATCATACTGATGGAGGTGTGATAAATGAATAATTAATAAAGTTTAAGGTTTGTGGTGATTAATTCAGGCGAAGGAATGTCGGTCGTGGAGGTTGGTTGAATTAAAGAAGGTGATCAATGAAAGACAAAAGAAAGAAAGAGAGAGAGAGAGAGAGAGAGAGAGAGAGAGAATGCAAGACAGAAGGATTTTTACGTGGTTTGGTGACTGTACCTACATCCATGGCCACCCTGAAGTAATTCCGACAGAGTGACGATTCTCTAGTATGCTTAGCTTTTTTTTTTTTTTTTTTTTTGTACAATAGAATGTCTCTCATATTTATAGAGAGGGGGAGATGACAAAAAGAAAATACAAAGAAAAGTTACACATGTTACTGGCAACGACTAGTTTCAACTAATCCTGACATAGCCATGCTGCATTAATTGTAAAGGTAATCACTATTCTCTTCTTGCACACGTCTGTATTTAATATACTAGGTGAGACCTTCACTTCATTGAATGTTTTTGGGTAATTGTGCAAGCAGTTTCCGGTGGAAAATCATGAGAGTTGGTGATTCTGATGACTTGCTGCACACGACATCCCCTAAGTAAGCTCTCTGGTCAGTCAGGTGATGCGTGCTGGATGTCGATGTGGCTAAGAGAAGAGGTCAAACGGTCTGGCGGTTCTCGCGATCTCGCGACCTGAACGGTCTCACGAGCTCGACGAACTGACGACATGGGCAGGATGCATACTTGGGAGGTCTGGAAGCTGTCGCGAGCTCGTGACCTGGACGGCCACAGGAGCTAGGTTTCAAACTGCTTGCCCCGATCTCGGGCCTTCTGGGCCCCCATTCCTATTCAAGTGTCTGGGGCTCATACAGGCCCATTTAGGCAAAGAACGAGGAAATGGGCACAACATCAAGCCCCCCAGCTCTCTGTGCGCTCTGCGGACTGGGAGCTGATTTAAACACATGATTGGCCCCCATTTTCTAACTTTTTGGCGTCGTTTCAACTTCTGCACTGTAACCGTTGACACGTGGCGTTCATTCAGGCGTTGGAGCCATAAACGTACTTTGGAACCGTATGCATTTAATGCGCACGTCTTGTAACTGACATGCATGACGGCACATGACCGGGATTGGTGTTGGGTCGTTGGATTTTTTACGGTTATGCCTCAGTGTCAGATCAGACAGCTGGGGATGAGCGTTCTGGCCTATATAATTTAGAGGTCTTTTCCATTTCCCTTTTTTTGCTTTCTGATACAACTCTGGTACTCTCTTCTCACCATTTTTCTTCTTTGTTTCTTCTTTTCACTACTCGACAACCTCTTCAGACTCCGCTGTTTCAAGGATCATCCACTATTTCCAACAAACCATTTACAGCTCGAACAAGGTAATCTTACTCTGACTTTGATCTTTTATGCTTTTTGAAGATTTGTTTCTGGTTCGTAAGGTTAGCTTCTGTCCTCGTACTATGTCTGTGAGTCACTATGTATTTGTCTTGCCTTTAAAAATTTGTTGTGTTTGTTGTTCGAGTGCTTGTGTTCATTAGGGGCAACCTGGCTATTAGCCTGAGTGTCCCACATCGTTGTTGACGAACTTGTGAAGTCCGTTTCTGGATTTTTCTTGCTAGGAATTGCACTTTGTGGACTGTATAGTGCTGGTCCATTTAGGGTCTTTGTCATTTGTTGACGTTGCTTAGGTGTTTTGATGAGGATGTCCCTATACTGCCTGATAGGGTACCTGTAGACATAGGGTTAGCAACACAAACGTTTAGGATGACATAGTACCTAACAGGCCCACGTCCCTAGGTCTCCGTTGCCTTTGGTGGCCAAGTGTGCGACCTGACGCATAGGACACTAGCTCCAGAAACTTTTTCTGTGGCTCGCTAAGCTCAGCATGCTGTAAGCGTTCTGATGTCATTCCTTCTGTGCTGTAGATGTCAGGTCGCTCACGTACTGGTCGAGGCAGGGCTTCTGCTTCTAGAAGGCAGGCAGGGCGCCAGACTAGTGAAGCCGAGGCTACGACCTCGCGAGCTAGCGGCTCTACCGGGGAGGTCGTAGGAGGGGATGAGGTCGCTGAGAGGGAAGACCCTTATCCTTTCAATCACACGCCTTCATGCATTACCATTTCGAAGCTGAAAGATTGGGCTCGAGAATTCAACTTCCCCTTGGAGTGCCGAGCTTACATCCCCACGGCCAGTGATCGAGCCGCTTATCCTCCCACGGGCTTTGTGGCGATCAGTCACGAGCATATAGAGCTCGGGTTTAGGTTCCCAGTTCTTGGCTACCTTAAGAACCTTCTGAACGACCTGAAGCTCGCCCCATTCCAACTGACCCCGAACTTGTACGCCTACTTAACCACCCTAGCAACGGCGTTCATCACGCACGGGCTCGGGCCCCCTACACCTCGCATCATCCGCAGCGTTTTCAGCTTCAAAGGGACCTCCGAAAAGGACGGGCTCTATTACATTACGCCTCATCACTATTCCCAATACAGGGCTTATTTACCCCAGGACTGCACCAAGTCCAATGTGGGGGAATATAAGTCTAACTGGGCCCTGGTCTCGTGCACTTCGCTTGCGGGGCTGAACAATAGGAGCTTCATGCTGGAACCTGGTAGTTAGAAACCTGTAACATATAGAAATAGTGACACAAGCACTAGAATAATAGTTATTATTATTATTATTATTTTAACGAGCTAGCTTTTGCTTTGCAGGTGTCGTTGTCCCTAAATATAAGCTTAGAGGGGACGAGCTCGCTGTCCTGGATGCTTATGCAGCGGCCAAGAGACCAAGCGACGATTTCTTCCCCTCCGATAGCGAGCTGGTAGAACGGGGCCTCGCACCATCTGCCACAAGTCCTCTCTTGGACATAGTCCAGCACTTGGGATACGAGGGGAAAGGTCCGAGGTTCACTCCGTCCTTGCTGCTCCTGAACAGTTTGAGTCAGATCCGCAGCCCCTGCAACGAAGGTCCCCGAGCACGAGCTTCTCTACCAGCACATCTTCGGACAGCATAGGAAGGCTCACGATGTTCGTTCCTCCCCTTAGGTCGGTTCCACCTACCGAGGCGACCGAGGTCGTCGAGGTGGATGACACTTCCTCAGATCACTCACAAAGGACGTCCTCTCATCATGTTGCAGCTGCTTCTTCTCTGGCCAGGTCAATTGTGACTCCTCAAAAGCGGGCTGCCCCATCTGAAGGGCAAAGTCCTTCCTCAGCAAAGAGGGCTGAGGTCTCTGTAGAGGGGGGTTCACCTGTAGAGCCGGAGCCTGAGGCCCTAATCAGGAAAAGAAAGGGGAAGGTCGTAGTTGAGCCCTTGGCCCCAAAGCAGAAGGGTGCCATTGAGGTCTGTAGGCCCAGATCAGTTGTTATTGGTAGGGAGCCGGGCACTGGGGCTCCTGGACGACCTGCGAGGCCTGCAAGGGGGTCACGGGGAGACTCCGAGCTGCACTTTGATACGGCGAAGGAGATGGAGTATTTGAACAGCTTCATGGAGCTCGTGCCTGAAGTAATGGGAGGCGCAACCCGAAGCTGCAGAAAACTGAGCTCTCAGGCCGGAACCTCGTAGGTTATGCAGCTCGTCATGCTGCGCTGGTAAGGCTTAAACCCCTTTACACTTTGATCTTTCTCTATTCAAATTTTACCATCTCTTTGCTCTTTCAGCTGGGTATGGCGTCGGTGAAGCTGATGAGGGAGATAGACGATCAACTTGGTGAGAAAGAGACCTTTAGGGTATCCCAGGTGCAGTTTGAGTAGGAGAGAAAAAGACTGCAGGACGAAATCAATCTCCTTCAAAAGGAGCACGAAGAGCTTGCGGCCAAGCTCCGAGATGCTGATGCAGCCTTGTCACAAGAGACTGCTCGTAGGGAGGCTGCTACCTCTGAAGTCAACAAGGCCCATAGCGAACTAAAACAGGTGAAGGGCGAGCTAAGTGCTGCACAGAAAAAGGTAAAGGTTGCTGAGAGTAAAATAAAACAGCAACAGCAGGACTTAGCTTCAACCAAAGAGGAGCTCGCAGGGGTCGAGGTGAAGCTGGCTGAGGTAGAGGGGAAGCTGGCTCAGACTGAGGCGGACATTGAGGCCAAGTTAGCTCAGGAGCGGGACAGGGTTGGTGAAGAGGTCGAGAGGGCGTTCCTGTTCAGTATGTGGGAGCGCTACCCGAACTTGGACTACTCCTTCTTTGGGCCAGTCGGTGTCCAAACGATCCGGGAGTTCGTGGAACTTACTGCCAATGCTTAGGGCGCGCAACATGCTGATACTTCCCCTGTTCCCCCAGCTGATCCATCTGCTGTCCCAGTCCCTCCACCAGAACAAGTCCTTGAGGTACCTTCAGCTTCTGAGGATCCTCCAATGCCTGAGCCTCCAGTGGAGGCCCTTCTGATCTCCCAGCTCCTGAACACGTCCCTGCGTCAGAGCCCCCAATAGAAGCCCCTGTTGATCCTGTTGCTCCATCGGACACACCAGCTGGTGTCTAGGACATTTCAACTTCATTTATTTGCTTCATTCCTTGTTATTTTTATTTTGTTGGAATTTGAATAGTGAGCTTGAAGCTCGAAATTATAGTGTTGGATTCCTTGCAAATTTCAATACTTTGTCCAAGTATGAGAAATGTAGATATGCATATCTTACTTATGTGATGAGTAATTAGTAAATTTAAATAACAGACACATCATAATAAGTACTAAAATTCGTTAAGTGAGTCACAATCGTGAAAATCATGTTAACTTACGAGTTTGCTAACTGCAGTCAGTTATAATAATAACAGTATATTAGCTAGTAAGGATTTGAGTTTGGCAGATAGCTCAATCGAGCAAAGTACTTGATCCTGCAAGTAACATAGTTGGGCAACCCTTAAAGAATGGCATGACTTACAGTCAGTGGGGGGCTCGGAATTTCTTTAACCTATACGTTACACTGCCGTTGAGTGCGCTTGACAACAGCATTTTCCCAAGTTTTGAGATTCCAACCTGTGGCAGTACTTGCAGTTCGAGGGCAAGCCCCCCATCATGGGTGAGCCCTTTTCCGCGAAGTCGCTAGGCAACTTTATATATTAAAGGCGTGGCCTTATCCCCTCCCGCGAGATCGCGAGGCAATAATTCACGAGTTCGCGAATAGCTTTATATTTGAGAGACGGGGCCTTACCCTCTTTTGTGAGATCGCGGGGCAATGATTCACGAGTCCGCGGGCAGCTTTATATTTTAAAGGTGTGGCCTTACCCCCTCCCGCGAGGTCGTGGGGCAATGATTCGCGAGTCCGCGGGACATAGCGGCTGCGAGCTAAGAAATGAGCTTAACACTTGCTGATGTAAACCTTCGTAGTGAGGATAATATGAGTAAGCCGAGCATCGACTGATGAGGAATCCTCGAATGAGGTTTATGGGCACTCCTTGCCAGAATATGTACATAACTTTGGCAAGCATTTCTACGTAAGTGTTTTAGTTACAAATAGTTCCTTGGACGTTTGTACAGATATCTTCCATGAATAATATATATATGCATATATGATGATAAACTGCAGCTCATTTTCTTGAGAAAGAGATTTCATTAGCTTTGCTCTTTTTAACATGTACATTTGCTGGTTCAACCAGTTTGCTTTCTGCATCAAATATGACACATACAACAGAAAACAAGTGAAAGCATGTTTACAGACAATCGTAAAAAAAGAATCATGTACAAAGTTAGAGTTTACAGTTCTTATATGTAATAGGGCCGCAGGTGCTCAGCATTCCAGGCTCGGGATAGTTCTGATCCATCCATGTTGGTCAAGTGATAGGCTCCATTCTTCAAACTCTACTTGATAAGGTACAGTCCCTCCCAGTTGGGTCCGAGCGCTCCATCACTTGCCTTGCGAGCTCCGGGGAGGACTAATCTGAGAACGAGGTCCCCTGCCTTGTAGCTTCGAGCTCGCACCTTCTTGTTATAATACTTGACAACTCTCTGTTGGTACACTGCTACCCTTATGCGAGCTGCTTCCCTCGCTTCCTCGGCTAAGTCTAAACTGGCCGCGAGCAGCTGATCATTGTCTTCAGGTCGGAACTAGGCCCTTCGCTGGCTAGTGACTTCAAATTCTGTCGGGATCATGGCCTCCGTTCCGTAGACCATGGAAAATGGGGTTTCACCCGTCGAGCTATGAGCTATGGTCCTATATGCCCAAAAGACTTTCTGCAATTCGTCCACCCAAGCCCCCTTTCTTGCCTCTAACTTGGTCTTTAAAGTCTGCTTGATGATCTTGTTCACAGCCTCGACTTGACCGTTGGCCTAGGGATGGTCTACAGCTGAGAAGCTTTTCACGATTCCGAGCTCGTTGTAGAAGTCTATGAATTGCTCGCTGGTGAACTGAGTCCCATTGTCCGTTACGAGCTGCTGAGGGATTCCAAACCTGCAGATGATGTTGTCCCATACAAACTTCTCTATCTTCGTGGTGGAGATCTTTGCTAGCTCCTTAGCTTCAACCCATTTGGTGAAGTAATCCACAGCAACTACAACATGCTTGCAACTTCCTCGAGCTATGGGCAAGGGCCCGATGAGGTCCATTCCCCAGATTGCAAAAGGCCATGGACTCACCATCTGCTGGAGGTAGGCTGGTGGAGCTCGCGGGATTTTAGCAAACCTCTAGCACTTATCACACTTCTTCACCAGATTTATGGCATTATGTTTCATAGTCGGCCAGTAAAACCCCTGTTTGAGGGCTTTCTGAGTTAAGGATAATGCTCCTGCGTGGTTCCCACAGTGACCCGCATGAATATCGTTCAGCACTACCTCGCAGTCCTTATCATCTATACATCGCAGTAGCAAGGTTGAGAATCCCTTCTTGTACAATCTGTCATCGTAAATGCAGTATCAGGCTGCTCTAGCTTGTATGCGGCGAGCTTCCAGCTTGTCCTCAAGCAACTTCCCTTCTTGTAAGTAGCCTAATAATGAGCTCATCCAAGAGTTAGGCCGGACTTGCATGAACATCATTGCATCCTTGTCCTCGATGCTCGGAGTCGGTAGGAATTCCACAGGGATAGACTCTAGGAGATCTGCATCTTGGGAGGTCGCTAAGCAGGCCAGGGCGTCTGCATTAAAGTTCTGGGCTCTGGGGATTTGATTCACTTCAAACCCCTTGAAAGCTCCCAGTAACTCCTTAACCTTTTGGAGATATTCCGACATCCTTCGTCCCTTGGTCTGATCCTTTCCCTTGACATGGCAAACAACAAGTTGAGAGTCACTGAAGACCTTTACCTGCTCAGCTCGTACTTCCTTTGCCAGGCGGAGTCCGACAAGCAACGCCTTGTACTCGGCCTCATTGTTGGTCATCCGAAATCCGAATCTTAAGGCACTCAGGATCTTGTGGCCTTCTGGGCTGATCAGCATTATTCCAGCTCCTGAGCTATGCTCGTTAGAGGATCCATCTACATAAAGTTCCTAAGTCTGACCACCTGCTAGCTCCTCCTGCTCCAGTACTGGCCCTGTAAACTCCACAATAAAATCTGCAAGTGCTTGGGCCTTGAATGTCGTTCTAGGCCTGAACTCTATGTCGAACTGAGCGAGCTCGACGGCCCACTTGAGGAGCCTGCCTGAAGTGTCTGCTTTTTAGAGGACTTGCCTGAGAGGGTACTGCGTGAGGACCTCTATCTGATGAGCTTGGAAGTAGGGACGTAGCTTCCTAGAGGAGGTTACCAGGCAATATGCGAGTTTCTCCATTTGTGAATATCGGGTCTCCGCATCAACCAGCCTTTTACTGATGTAGTACACAGGCAGCTGCATCTTCTCTTCTTCTCTCACCAAGGCTGCGCTCAGAGCATGTTCAGAAACACCCAAGTACAAGAATAGTTTCTCCCCGTCCTTTGGCTTGGACAGAAGGGGAGCTTGGCCCATATACTCTTTTAGCCTCTAGAATGTTTCTTCACAATGCTCAGTCCATTCAAAGTTCTTGGTCTTCTTTATAGCTTCGAAGAAAGACACGCACTTGTTAGTAGTTTTCGAGATGAACCGGCTGAGAGCCGCGACCTGACCGTTAAGACTCTGCACATCCTTGATTTTGGAGGGGGACCTCATTTCCACAAGCACTCTGATCTTCTCCGGATTGGCCTCTATCCCTCTGCTATTTACCATAAATCCAAGGAACTTACCAGATGCTACCCCAAAGACACACTTCAGGGGGTTTAATTTCATTCGATAATTTTTGAGGATTCTGAACGTCTCATCTAGGCCGCGGACGTAATCTGCTGCCTTTTGGGACTTTACCAGCATGTCATCTACATACACCTCCATTGTCTTCCCAATCTGCTCCTGGAACATGGCGTTGACCAGTCGCTGGTAGGTCGCTCCCGTATTCTTCAGTCTGAAGGGCATCACCCGGTAACAGTATAGCCCCCTATCAATGACAAAAAGGTATGTTCCTCGTCCTGCGGGCTCATGGGGATTTGGTTGTATCCTGAGTAGACATCCATGAAGCTCAAGAGTTGGTGTCCGGCTGTCGCATCTACCAGCTGATCAATCCTGGGTAACGGGAAGCTGTCTTTTAGGCAAGCCTTGTTCAGGTCGGTAAAGTCAATGCAAGTCCTCCACTTTCAGTTCTTCTTCTTCACGAGGATTGGATTTACAACCCAAACAGGGTAACGGGCCTCCCTGATGAACTTGTTAGCCAACAGCTTCTCGACCTCCTTCTTCAAAGCTGCATAGCATTCCAGGGTCATCGGCCTCCTCTTCTGGCGGACTGGCCTATGCTGAGGATCTATGTTCAGTCTGTGACACATAACACCAGGATCTATCCCTACCATGTCTTCGTGATTCCAGGTGAAGACATCAAGGTTCATCTTCAGAAATTTTACTAGCTCAATCTTCACTTCCGGTAGCAGGTCTCTTCCTACCTTCACACATCTCTCCGAGTCTACTTCACCGATCTGCACGTCCTCTAGCTCTTCAATAGGTCTCGTGGCTCTATCTGCTTCCACCTCGCGAGGATCGAGGTCATCACTCACCCCGGTTTCAGAGATAACTTATGGTTGGCCACCCGAAACCACATTTACTTTCTTTCCTCGAACTCCCATCTTCACCGCATCTTCATAGCATCACCTAGCCAACTGCTGCTCTCCTTTAACACAGCCTATTCCATTGTGGGTTGGGAACTTAACCGTCAATGTCTTGGTGAAGGTGACCATGTCTAACTCATTCATCGAAGGTCGCCCCAAGACCACGTTGTATGCTGAAGGACTGTTGATAATCAAGAAGTCCGTAAGGGTGGTAGCTTGTCGGCCTAGTTCTCCAAGGGTGAGAGGTAGTTTGATCTGGCCCAACAGTATCACTGTATCTCCCGTGAATCTGTAGAAGGGTTCTGGTGAGGGTGTTAACTGCTCAGTCCCTAGTCCCATCTGGTCGTAGCAGTCTTTATACATGACATTGACCGAGCTACCAGTGTCGATCATTATCCTTCGTACTTCGACGTTACTGATCTGGGCCCGGATTATAATTGCGTCGTTGTGGGGCCAGCGTACCCCCCTCTCGTCCTCCTCCGTGAATACAATGCTATCTGAGGACACCTTTGCCTTTTTGGTGGGTCCCTCAACTCCTCCATATTCTGCCAGCAGGGTATGGTTGGCTTCCCGCACGTACCTCTGGTGCGACCTGTTTGATGTACCTGCCATATGAGGTCCACCGTAAATAGTAAAAATTGTTCTTACAGCGGGTTCACGCTCGGGCTCCGGAGCTCGCTAAGGCTGCTGTTGCTCGGGCTGCTAGTCTTGTCTTTGAGATCGTTGGTGCTGAGGTCGCCTGCCAGCAGGCTGTACAACATACTCTCCTAGGCGACCTCGTCTTATGAGCTCTTCAATGGCATCCTTCAATTGCCAGCAGTCTGACGTATTGTGTCTGTTTTCATTATGGTAGGCACAGAACTTCCTTGGGTCCCAACGTCGGTTGGGGGGTCCAGTCGGGGGTGGCTTCCCGAATTTCTCTCTGTTACTTTCTGCGGCAAAGATCCTATCTTGCCTATCCAATAACATACTATAGCTCTCATATTGGGTCGGATGCCGAGGTCGCTCCCCCCTTAGCCCTGGTCTAACTCACTTCGCCACAACATTGGCAGTCTGGTGTCTCGGCTCCCCTGGTCTATCACTGTCATGGTTCTTCCTCTTCTCGCGGTGGGAACCACTCGCTTCACCCCATTGACCGTCGGGTTTCTTAGCGCCGAAGGCTTCTTCCCATCTAATCTCTTTGGCAGCTCTTTCATAAAACTCCCCCAGATCCTTCACTGGGGATTTGTAAATGCTTTCGTATAACTTCCTATCCTTTCTGAGCCCTGTAGAAATGGCTATTAAAATACTCTCGTCAGAGGGCGTCTCCACATTACTCACCTCCTCTCTGAACCGAGTGATGTAATCCTTCATGGATTCATTTTGCCTCTAGAAGATGGTGGCGAGGTGATAGGCTGGCGCGAGCTGCTTCCTCAAGGCCTTATATTAGTCCAGGAACCTCTTCTGACATTCTCTCCAGCTTCCGATGCTGCGGGCTGGAAACCTTTAAACTAAGCTAGCGGAGCATCCCTTAGAGTAGCTGGGAATACTCGGTACTTTACCAGTGGGTCATCTGTCTGAAGATCCATCTGCACATTGAAGGCGTCCAGATGGTCGTAGGGATCCGTCCTGCCGCCTTATGGAGGGATATTGAGGAGTTTAAACTTCACTGGCAGGGGTACTGTCTCGATCTCCCAGGTGAATGGTACCCTACGATCCTCTCGCTCTTCCTTGTTCTGGCCTCCAGGTCGAGCTTCCAATTGCTGGACCCTCTGTAACAACTCCTCCACTATTGGGTCCTGGGTCGAGGACCGTCGATTGGGGTTCCATCTACTGGTACTCTCTTGCTCCCCCAAGTGACGGTTCTACGATCTGCCCTCCTCGCCGAAAGCTTCTACACGTCTGGCGGCTCTCTATGGCTCGGGCTCATAACCTACGCGGCGTCCGCAAACTCGTTCTAGCCCACGACTACCTTCTTCGCGCCTGGCGCCCTCGTTGCTCGCCCTTGCCCTTATCTCGTTCGGGCGAGGTGAGATTTCCCGCTCCTGGTTCCGCCCCCTGGCTCTCTTTGGGTGTAAGTTCGAGGAGCGAGCTGATCCTTCAGTTAGCGACCTTTCCCTAGCAGCTACCCCCTCTAGAGTTGGGATCTCTTCTGAAGGCTGACGGCGAGCTCTACCTAGTGGTGCGACCTCCACCTGTCTTTACACCATACGGGCTTGGATTTCCACCAACACCCTGACTGTCGTCGTTAACTCTCTTACTGTATCTTCTAGAGCTCGTTGGCGCTGCTGCCATTCCTGAGCGACCTCGTTTCCGGAAGGCGAGGTGCTCTGCTGCTCTTCTCGAATTTCACGTCGCTCATCTGCCACTCCGACACTCCTCGTTGCCTTGATTCTAGCCATGACAGACAAATGTAAGTAAATGTGAAATAGTAATTAGATAGAGATTATCAGGTCGCTGTTGGGCCCTCCTTCTAGCGCCAAAAGATGTTGACGTTCGGAAACGGTCAACCAGAGATTCTAGGGCCCAGACTGCGAGCTTGGTAATTAAAGGGTGATCGTGCTGATGGATGTGTGATAAATGAATAATTAATAAAGTTCAAAGTTGGTGGTGATTAATTCAGGTGAAAGAATGTCGGTCGTGGAGGTTGGTTGAATTAAATGAGGTGATCAATGAAAGACAAAAGAAAGAAAGAGAGAGAGAGAGAGAGAGAATGCAAGACAGAAGGATTTTTATGTGGTTTGGTGACTACACCTACATCCACGGCCACCCTGAAGTAATTCCGGTAGAGTAACGATTCTTTAGTATGCTTAGCTTTTTTTTTTTTTACAGTAGAATGTCTCCCATATTTATAGAGAGTGGGAGATGATAAAAAGAAAATACAAAGGAAAGTTACACACGTTACTGGCAACGGCTAGTTTCAACTAATCCTGACATAGCCATGCTGTATTAATTGTAAAGGTAATCACTATTTTCTTCTTGCACACGTCTGCATTTAATATACCAGGTGAGGCCTTCACTTCATTGAATGTTTCTGGATAATTGTACAGGCAGTTTCCGACGGGAAATCATGAGAGTTGGTGATTCTGATGACTTGCTGCACACGACATCCCTTAAGTAAGCTCTCTAGTCAGTCAGGTGATGCGTGCTGGAGATATGTCGATGTGGCCAAGAGAAGAGGTCAAACGGTTTGGGGGTTCTCGCGATCTCACAACCTGGACGGTCTCGCGAGCTCGACGAACTGGCGACACGGGTAGGATGCATGCTTGGGAGGTCTGGAAGCTGTCGCGAGCTCGTGACCTGGATGGCCTCACGAGCTGGGTTTCAAACTGTTTGCCCCGATCTCGGGCTTTCTGGGCCCCCGTTCCTGTTCAAGTGTCTAAGGCTCATACAGGCCCATTTAGGCAAAGAACGAGGAAATGGGCACAACAAATAATATCACTTATACGGAAGTAAATATCAGGACGTTACAACACGATCTTTATTTAATTTTATTATTTTATTTCATTGTTTTATGGATCTAGGGTTTTTGAGTTTTCTAAAAATTTTTAAAATTCAGTGTTCCGCAAATTCTTATTTTTATAAAAACAATTGTTATTTTTTCCCTTCAAAATGAAAATTCCTAAAGAATTTAAAATGCTTGAAGCATACAAACCAAAAGCTAACAATGTTTATTCAATTAAATTGCAGCGATCCTTGTATGGATTAAAACAATCTCGGCGAATGTGGTATAATCTCTTAACAAATACCTGACAAATGAAGGATATATTAATAATCCTATCCACCCATATGTGTTCATAAAGAAAACAGAATCTGGATTTGTCATTGTTGTAGTTTATGTTGATGATATGAATTTAATCAAAACACTTGAAGAGTTCTGAAAAACTGCTAACTATTTAAAATGAGAATTAAGATGAAAAACTTGGGACAAACAAAATATTGTCTCGATCTGGAAATCAAGCACAAATCATATGGAGTACTCATCCATCAATTAGCATATATTGAAAAAATCATAAAACAATTCAATATGAATAAAGCTCATCCCTTGAGTGCCCTTATGATTATTTATCTCTTGATCCTAAAAAATGATTGATTTCGACCTAAAGAAGATAATGAATAGATATTTAGTCTAGAAGCATCATATTTAAGTGCAATTGGTGCATTATTATATTTAGCACAATGTACTAGACCTGATATTACTTTTTTAGTAAATTTGTTAACCAGATTCAATTCTGAACCAACATAGCATCACTAGAAAGAGATTAAATATATTTTTAGTTATCTTTGTGGAATAACAGATTTATGGTTATTCTATTCAAAATCTAATAATGTTGTACGTTTGATTGGTTTAGCTGATGATGAATATCTTTCAAATCCCCATAGAGCTTGTTCACAAACTGGGTATGTTTTTACTTATAATGATATTGCAATTTCATGGTGCTCCATAAAATAGACTTTTATTGCCACATCCTCCAACTATTTTGAAATTCTTGCACTTCATGAAATAACCCGAGAATGTATATGGTTGAGATCTATCATTCATCATATCCAAAGTACATGTGAACTATCTACTGCTTCAAATTCCCCAACCATCATATATAAGGATAATGTTGCGTGTATCGCTCAAATTAGAGAAGGATACATCAAGGGAGATAAAACTAAACATATCTCACCAAAGTTTTTTTTATACTCAAGAGCTCTAATAAAGTTAGCAAATTGATGTCAAACAAATCTGCTCCCAAGTTAGCCTTAAAGATTTATTCACCAAAACATTACCAACATCAACATTTGAAAAATTGACCTACAGCATTAGAATACATCGAGTATGTAAGTTACATGATTAATTATTAAGCATCCTTTCAGGTGGAGTGTGGGACCCCGGTCGGAATTCTCTGCCTCGACCGGGCCCACTCACTAGGTACTGTCCCCGGGCCCCTGGGGTTTTGCTTCGCCTCCCACACCGCTCGAACCCACAACCTGAGCCCCTGAGGTTAAATGGATTCCTAGAGCAAGGTGTGTACCATTGTGGCAACACCACTCACTAGATACTGTCCCGGGCCCTTGGGGTTTTGCTTCGCCTCCCACACCGCTCAAACCCACAACCTAAGCCCCTGAGGTTAAATGGATTCCTAGAGCAAGGTGTGTACCATTGTGGCAAGTTGCCACAATGGTACACACCTTGCTCTAGGAATCCATTTAACCTCAGGGGCTCAGGTTGTGGGTTCGAGCGGTGTGGGAGGCGAAGCAAAACCCTAGGGGCCCGGGGACAGTACCTAGTGAGTGGGGCCCGGTCGAGGCAGAGAATTCCGACTGGAGTCCTACAATAAAAAGGGGCAACTTGACAGGATCCTTCCCAGACCTTATCTAAGCTCTTGTCTGGAGGATCCTGCCGGGCACATCAACGGACTCATCAAAACCGACTCATCGGGTCGAAGACATCCGGGAAGCGAACCCTAACTTACTTCTCCGGTTTACTCGTTAAAACTTAGTGTTTTGATGTTTCTATGTAACTGGTTGGGAGTGATAAACATTTTCTTTGATTCTATTTCAAATATATTTTTAGAATTTTCGGCAGCATAACGACTGCATTTTTTATAAAACCGAAATTTCATCTGTGAATAAAATAACACTTCGACTATTTCTGAAAACCTCTCAACTTCTATATCCACAATCATGCAACATTCATCACAATTTCCATAAGCATAAACAATAAACTTTAATGCAAAGTATGCATATATGAATCATACATATAGAATGCATGAATATATTTACATTTTTCGAATTCAACATCATTGAAATCCAAAACTGAATGGGTTAAATACATATACAAAAAAAATGTATTCCAGCGTCTTGCGCGATTGCCTACCTGTATATATATAAAGCAAAAGTCTTGGTCTCGTCCTGCGGTGACACGTAATGAAAACAAATAAGCTACAAAATAAACAACAAGTTAGTGCAACAAGGATATATATAATATCACATACACCAACATAAAAATTCACTATTTATCCAAGTTTTACAGTTTTTTTAAATTCTTCCATGTGTATCCTTGACTTGTTCTAACCATCACGGGCGATTATAACTAACGCTAACATGAAGCTTACTAACGTATCTCAACCGCTACGTTACGGAATTTACTGCATCGTACGTAGGGCGCTAAAACTCATCACTGAACAACTACAATGCGGGATTTTTTGTATCGCAAATGTAGTGCTAAACTTTAGGCGACTACGAGCGGAATTCACTGTGTCGTTTCATAGCGCTAACTAACAACTAATCGACTACGTGCGGAATTGTCTGTATCACAATGTAGCGCTATACTTTTTTATAAACTGAGCGATTACGGACGGAATTCTCTGTTTCATGACGTAACGCTAAATCTCATTAACTTATAAGGTATACACATGGGTTTTCATAATCAATTTCTTTAAGTGCAAAAGCACAAACTCAATAGTTTTATATCTTCTAAAAACTTTCTCATTTTATTCTCTTTTCATGCAACTCGTATCATTGTTTAGTAACATATGGATTCCATAAGAATCCATACGCTTAAACTTTAACTACATCATTAAATATCATCTTCAATTTCATTCATTACTTAGCTACTACATTCGTTTAACATAATCAAGAATTGGCATAACAATTTAAAAAGCTATTAAGTGGCGAACCACTTACCTCAAGGCCACGTCGCTCCGCGTCAAGTGTCTCGATGAGGCTCCTAGACGCCGCTCACGCGCTCATCACCTACACAACATGTTCTCATCATTGCTCACAACAAAACTCAATTCTTAATTATACTTTATAAATTCCCAACTATTACTATTTTCCTCTACATAACTCCTAACTTGTTTCTAATTCAACCGAGACTCTCTAATCCCGATTTTTGTACAAAATTTTTAGTTTTGGACCCTTAGGGATACCCCCATGTGGTCCGTTTACTTGATATAGGCCTAAAACGGAAAATCACATTTTTATTCAAACGGACAGCTCATAACAGAATAGGCGATAACATGTTGCTCGGGGCTCCGTTTTCCTTCGTTCTTTTTCCTACGGTTCACTTATCTCACATTCTAGTCACACATCAAATTTCGTTGAAAAATATTATCATTTGCTAAGTCAAATTTAAGGAAAACGTCCGTTTTGGATACTTTCGGACGCGTTTTAATGCCCGTTTAATAAACTTTGTGTTTCGGATTAGCGACGCTAGATTTTCTTCCACAACTAAACTTCATTTAACTAAAAATGACTAACTAAACTCATTTCATGCCATAAAAATTGCATTAAGCTAGCTGTTTCACTTCTCAGAGCTTTAACGGTACTCTATTGTGCATAACTTGCATAATTTTTATCGGATTCGATTCGTTTCAAAACCTATGATTTTCTATGGTTCCTAGGCATCATTTGAGGTGTAGAACACCCCCAAATAAGCCAAATATGGTCAAGCCTCCTCTAGCTCAAATTTGAGCTCGGGAATCACTAATCTTGTTGAAACTACTCTTTTGAAGTTCTAAAAATTTTCCAATTCCTCTAACCCCTTTCTTGTGCTCAACTTCTAAACCACTTAATTTCAAGGTCTAGCTACTGCCCTTCAAGTCTCTAATACATACATAACTCTAACTTGATCAATTAATTGCTCAAATTTCACTCATAACTTTTATCATCAACTTAGAGTGCATGTGTAACCATTTTCGGTTTCTACTTTGAGGGAGGATATAACAGCTCATTTACATCATTTTATGGTAGCAATTACACCCAACTAAATCATCATTCAAGATTCTAGAATAACCATTTGAGGTTCTATCAAGATTTGAAGAGCAATCATCAACAAAATACAATCCAACAACAACAATTACACAAGCTGTCAACATTTTCATTTCTGTTTCAGTAGAGAATCAAGAACAATGGGTTGTGCTCTTACTTGATGCTCGTTTGGAAGGTTTGAATGACTTGCAAGATGCCTAAAAAGAGGGGTTTTAGAGGGTGGAAGCTGCCTGGAGGTCCTTTCTTTCCTGGCCGACCAGCTTGCTCGCGATTTCTGCTCGCGGTTGTGCTCGCGGATCTGCTCGCGACCAGCTCGCGTTTCTGCTCTGTTTCTCACAACCAGCAGCAGTTGGTGCTCCCTCTCCTTCTTCTCCTCCTTATCCTCTTCCTTTGCTGCCCAGATACTGTAGTTCATGGTCAGAAATCTCACATTCGCGACCAATTCCTCGCGCGAGTTGTTCTGCTCGCTTGGTTCTGCTTTTGCTTCCACGTCTGAACTGTTTTGGTTCAGCTGCTGTCTCTTGTTCGACCAGCAGCTACCTTGCTCTCTTCTTGCTTGCTGGTTGCTTCTTTTCTCTCTTCTGGTTCTCCTTTCACGACAGCAGCTTCTCGACTCTTCCTTTCTTTCGCGATTCTTCTCGGTTCTTCTCGCTAATGACTGAATTATTTGTGTTTTTGCTGAAACAAATTCAGCTAAGTGTTGGTATTTATACTAATCATCTCTTGTTATTTGCATCTTGCCCCAACTCTCTTTAATTTCACTCTCATCCTCTTTTCTTAAAGCTCTCTCACGGCAACACCCTTCTTGGTCTCCCATGTCTCTTTCGTTTCTTATTTGATTTAATCATTTTCTCGTTAGAATTTATTTTAATCGTCAAGCTTGTCTTATCGACCACTTGACGCTCTCTTTTTAATTAAACTTCAATTAGATTTTTATGAACTAAAATCTTCGATTTCCTAACTTAAATTTTTATCGACACATTACTAAACTTTTATAGTCGACGATTTTCGTCATATTCTTAATTTAATACTTTATGAGGCCATGACTATCAATCTATTAAATGTAGAGAGTTATGTTATCTCCCCAACTTAGCTTCTAACGTTGGGACTTTAATAGTCAAAGCTAGGGGTTTACAATTTTACTTGTCACAATGGTACACACCTTGCTTTAGGAATCCATTTAACCTCAGGGGCTCAGGTTGTGGGTTCGAGCGATGTAGGAGGCAAAGCAAAACCCCATGGCCCGGGGACAGTACCTAGTGAGTGGGGTCCGGCTGAGGCAGAGAATTCCAGTTGGGGTCCCACATGGAGTATATTAAATCAATATGGATGTATGTGCACTGTACATTTTTTTCCTTTGATCAAGTTTTGTCTCACTAGGTTTTCCTAACAAGTTTTTAATAAAACAATACCTTAAAGCACATCCACGTAATATTGCATCCAGAAGATGATTGTACATTTTTATGTTCGATCCAATAGATCATAAAATATCTTTTGCTTAGATTTTTATCCCATTGGGTTTTACTAATAAATGTTAAATTGGTGTATATCCAAGGGAGAGTATCATGAAAAGTATATAAACATCAATTTAAATAATATTATTGGTAATAAAAGACCAAAATTAAATAACAATATTTTATATATATTTAAAGTGAGAAGCAATGCACTGGGTTGGTCAAAATTTGTCTATAAATAGATTGCTTCCTTCTTGATTTTTTTGACACACATTTGTAACATCTCTCTCACTTTCTAATATCAGTAAATTTCCATTTCTCCCTTTCTACTTTCTTAATTTCATATTTATATATTTATTAATTATTATACACATGTGTTATTTTGTTTACATGTTATTCTACTTCTACTCCTCTATTATGCTATTTTATTAATTTTATACATACATACATATATATATGTATGTATATGTATATAAGGAGAATTATCTCTAACCTATTTAGAATTTTAATATTCACAGATGTATACAACTTTTAATTTATTTATAACGTCCTTCTCTGAACTAATAGTTGACTGACTTTGACTGTTAGTGCATATATTTGACCGTGTAAAAAATATTGAAAGATAAAATTACTCTTAAATAAATTCACTTTTTATTTTTTATTTAAAATGAATTTTAAAAACTTTAAATAAATTTCAAAAAAAATAATGAGATCTTCATCAGATGGAAGATAGAGATTAATTTGAGAAAAAATTTTAAAATCAAAACTAAAAAAAAAAATCTAAAAATAAAATATGAGGATCCATCTTCATCTTCATCTTCAAGCAAAACAAAATTGAAAAATAAAAATTTAAAAAAAAAAAAATCTAGGTTGAACAAAATTTTTTTAAAAAAATCAAATTAAAAAGTTATTAAAATTGAATCAAAACAAAATAATTAAAAAAAAAAATCTAGGTTAAATCAAAGTTTGAAAATCTGGAATCAACTAGATCTCTCATTAAAAATATATATTTTTTGTTTTGATCCAACTTTAAATTTTTTCTTTAATTTCGATTTTTTTTTATTTATTCGACCCAGATATATTTTTTTAATTTTTCTTTTTCAATTTTATTTTGTTTGAAGATGAAGATCAATCTTCATCTTTTATCTTTAGATTTTTCTAAGTTTTTTAATCACACTCCGAGTAACCTTTCCATAATATTATTGATTAAAATATGATGAACTATTTTATAATTTAATTAAGACTTTGCATCATCCAACATACACTACCAAACAAATAGGAAAAACGCAGAAAATGATACATTATGTTAACAATTTGACTTTTGTTAACTACAAAACGTTCTGTGATTGAAACTCGACTTGGTGCAGTTGAGGACAAATCACTATAATTCTGGTATTTCATTTCTAACATAGTTGAACAATTCTTTGTATCGTGCAACTAATATTTGTTATTCATGTTCATTAATGTACAGATACTCGAAACCCAAATCATCCATATTGGTTGCCTTTTTCTGTCCCACACAACCATTACAAACATAGGGCTTAATAGAAACTGATGCTCATTAAATATTCCATAACATTCAGAAGAACCAAAACTATAGAATACGGTAGAGTTCTAATTTCTGTCAGACCCAAGAGCCAATATTTACAAACTGAGAAACCAACAAGATCACATAATGGTCAATCCAAGTTTATGGTCTGCTTCCATAAAAGAGATAAGAAAAAGGCAGAAGGATTGATGAGGTCACATCACATCTCGGCCACCAGTTTCTCTGAATCAGCTGGAAGTTCAGTCATTGAGCCCTGCATCCATCTCTTCAGCATCTCTAATGAAGCCTTTGGCTGGTCCATGGGAACCATATGACCTGCATCATGTACCTGTTCATTGATATATCATGCAAGCACATTAGCTTCCACAATTAAGCATTGGCTACTAACAAGTAACAAGTAGAAGAACCGGCATGAACACACACACAGTCAAAGAAAGAGAAAGAGAGAGACCTTGAGAAAACTGAGAGGACCATGAGTTCTCAGTACTCCAGCATCTGAACCATCAACTACAAAAGAAACTTCAGGGGATGCTACAAATGCTTTCTTCCCAGACCATTCCATGGCATGCACCCATCTTGAATTACCTATTCACACACATGTAATAATTAGAGAGCGGGTATTGCTAGATGTATATTGGTCCAAAGTATTGCAAAAATCAAAGACTCATTAGATGGTGGTTAGTTGTTAAGCCTGAAGCTTACCAAGCCAGTTGCAAATGAGATCATATTCTCCAGCATATACCAGCAACTTGATTCCATCCTCCAGAAGTGTCGGAATTCCAACTTCAAGATTCCTCATCCAGTCAACAAGCATTGCCTGATACACTGTAGGGCTACATGACACAAAGTCTATATCCCCAACACCAATAGCATCCCGGACCAATTTCTGGTTAAGAAATTTCTCCATGTTTGAGAAGTCATAGCAGAGGCTCCCCTCACACTTCTTTCGAATGTCATAATACTGCAGACAAACATATTACTGCTTGTCAAATTTTCATATCTTTGTATCAAAATCTACAAAGTTTCCTATGTAGTAGACCTAACGATCTTGAGAGTGTTCCAGAATACAAATTCTTCTAATGACATATCTGAATCAATAAAAGAGTTTTCTAATGACATATCTTGATCAATAGAAGAGTAGAAAAAAATCAATGTATATTTCTTCCCTATGACATTTATGCTGTTTGTGCAATGTACAGCCAAGTAGCTGTAATCATGGCCCACCTAAAAAATGCATGCAACAGAAATCTTTTATTTTTATTTTCAATCGTCTATTTACCAATTAAGAAAGAAAATATATTAACTCTCTTACATTTATATCACCAGCGTGTGCCATGATGCTACTGAATATTGCATTACATACAAAATATGAAGCCATGCAAGAAAGTGTTCCATCAGTACCTGGAAAGAAAAGGAAACATTTAGGCCAGACTAGCAATAGCAATTAATGAGAAGAATCTAATGTACATACATCAGAAAACTAATCAGGCGGAATTAAAATTCAACAAGTGAAAATTCGGACCCTAAAACAATTTAACAGTTTTGAGTAGCATTAAAGTGAAGAGAGATGAGAAAAGTGAAAAAAAAAAAAGTATCAGCAGCCTGAAAGTAGCATTACCACAAAGCTTTATGGCCATTTCGCATACTGGAACGACCTTGGAGATACGATCATGCTCAGATTTGTCAATAATACCCATGTCCAGTGCATAATCTGGGTAAGCTTTGTACTGGTGGGCAGGATCTGTTAGCCCATTACCAATGGCAAACCCCTGTTTCAACCATTATAAGTAAACATAGGCAGAAAATGAAGTCGCCATTTTGGAAAGCATAATAGTGACACCATACCTTCAGATTTATATGAATTCCTTCTTTAGCTTTGTTACCTCTGTGGACTCGAGAAGCAAAAGCTGGAATGTAGTGTCCAGCATATGATTCACCAGTTATGTAAAAGTCATTCTTTACAAGTTGAGGATGCTCCTCAAAAAAGGCCTAATATAATAGAAGAGCTAATCAGTCAACTGATAATGTTATGTAACTTATGTTCCGAAAATCCTAATAATCCCACAAATTTTGTAATTGTATTAATTCTCGTGAATTATAGACAATGCATACTAACATTTGTATATAAGTTAAAAAAAGAAGGGGAAATTCACCTGTAAGAAGTCATAGAGGTCATTACTAACTCCATCTTCACTATGCCGAATGTCACGCCTGTCAGAGCTATAACTAAATCCAGTCCCAGTAGGTTGGTCAACATACAAAAGGTTCGATGCCTGTAAAACCATAATAGAATTTGTTACATCCCTTGCGATTAAGGATGGAATCTTCATGGTATATCTAAGCAACAAATAAAACCAAAATACTTATAAATAAAGACGTACAAAAGAAACTCCATGATGCTTATTACTTTTTTTTCAACAAAGACAAGCTACACACAGGTAACCTAGATGGTAGAAGTGGTTACACCAATTTTGTATTTAAGGGGAGAAAGATATGTAGAAAAAATTCCTACAATCTAGAAAGCTGAGATTATGAAAAACTTTTTTACGAATGTGATGGAGACAAACAATAAGTTGAATGATCAACAAAACTTCCAACAACTTTTCTCCTCCATTTTATCAACAATAACGGCTCTACATTTTTTTATAGAAAAAGTAGCAAGAAACTATTTCCACAAATAGAAAATGAAAAAAATAAATAAATAAATAAACTGGGAACCTATAAGAGCCTTAATATAGTTAAAATAACTATTAAGAGTCCTCATCAACAGGCAGCATCTAAACTTAAGCTGGTGCAATTATCAATTCATGATTCTGTACAAGATCCTAGAAGCAGAAGAAAATGAAAGGGGTAAAAATTAGCAACTGCTATCGTTGAGGGATAAGAAATTGTAGGAAGCTCAAAACGAGTATGTAAGAGATGAACAGGATGATAATGCTAAACTGCAGTCACATGTCAATATAAGTAAGAAGGAAAAGCACCAAAGACTCCCTAACTAGGCTTCCATACTAAGCACTGTAATCAATTTAGCAATAATCCACCCATGAACGACAATGGTGAAAGATAAGGCAATAAACAGGAAGATACCTGATCCCAACCATGCTCATTCCATACAAGAGACATGTTGTTTGCAATACTGAAAGGACCATTTTCATAAAACACAGCCAACTCACTGCTACAGCCTGGGCCCCCTGTCAACCAGATAACCACAGGGTCCTTCTTACTGTTGCGTGATTCAAAGAAGAAGTAAAACATCCTACAAACAACACCACATCAGTAAACAAGAAAACAAAGAAGGTGCACCCTGTCAAAAAGAATCCACTCAATCTACAACAACTTAGACGTCAACTTCCTCAAATCCTATAACACCTAAAGAAAGTTAATCTATAGCACCTTTGACAGTTGCAATTTATTTTGCATCTCTATCGCTGCATCCATTAGTGAATTTAACAAAGCCCCAATTTCAGTTTTTGATTAATACCCCTGATGAGTTAGTTACATTATTGCCCCTCAAAAGGTATAATTACAAAAATAATAAAAACACCCTGAAAATTGGGTAACTAATAGCATTCAAAGTTCCTATGCACCACACTTCAATCTATTCTACAAATTTTCAAATTTTCCTTGCAGCACAAAGAATGTCCATCAATAACAACCCTTATTGGATTGGTTACCTTCTTGGTTGGATGAGGTTATCCATCAATAACAACCTTTTGAATTGGTTGTAAGGGTGGTCAAGGGTTGTTTGTTACAGGTAAGCTTATCCAAGCATTAAGGTAGCCAGGCTATTTTATATCTTAAAAAAAAAAACACTAAACCATCAAATTCTATACAATTTCTCTATTAGTAATCCCTCCTTATTTGTATTTTTTATTAACATTCTTACATATTAAAATAAATTAATAAACAAACAAATAAAATTGAACACTAAATTGTAAACTTTTTTTTATCAAACTGACAATAAATTTTTATTTTCTATTTTTCTCATGAAAATAACAACCACAATTCACTTGAAAATCGCTTAATTAGAAAATTAAATAAATAGATAAATAAAGCGAATACCTAGCGTCGTGCGAATTGGCAATCTTATAGTATCCAGCATGGTGACCCAAATTGTCCACAGAGACACCACCAGACTCCACCAGATTCGGAAACTTCAACCGCTTCTCGACGATCCTCTTCTCCAGCGGCGGCGAATCATGGCCTTCGATTATGTTGACCTCCTCTTTCGGAAACAAGTTGAGCTCCCTTATCAGCTTCTTCGCTTGTACAGACGGCAAATTCGACCCGCTCAAACGACCGTTGTCCACCGTGAACGCGGAGGCCGACGACACGATCCCACTCAAAACTATTAAGCAGATAATTAACGACGATTTCACCATTTTCGGTTTCCGAAGGTTCAGAAGACGAGAGGGTTTCTTTTTTTTATATAGGGAAAGATGGTCACGTGGAGAGTCGATGCTGCGAGAATGCAGGAGTGACACGTGGCGGATAACTAACAGTCTAGAAATATGTGAGGGGACTGTTAGTTGTTGTTGTGAGATGTGATTTGTTGCTGTTGTTGTTGGGTTGGGTTGGGTTGCTTTGGCGTGTAGGCAGGAATAAAGAGGAAATAAAGACGAAGGTGGTGGGGATGACGTGTAAAGCCACCTGCAGTTTAAAAGAGTGCACGCCAAACGTGATGGATTGTCATCCAAGGCATAACGTTTAGGAATGGAAACGGTCAGGTCCGGGTGGGTTTTGTCCAAACCCGCACCCGAACCCATAAATAAATTTTACAACTGCATCCGCATTTGGCGGGTGCGTGTGCGGACCTCGCCGGTGGGGGTGCACCCGCACCACACTCGTAGACTCAAATGTTAAAACTATATATATATATAAAATTTTTATTTCTTTCTTTCTTTTGAAGCGTATCAAATTTTTATTTCTGATATCAATTAAATTATAATGTATGAAAAAACGAAATCTATTCATAATAATATTGATTTTAAAAATTTTTATTCTTAGGTGAAACAATTAACTAGTAATTTAGCTCCAAGGGCATTGATGCGATGGACACCATTCCAAACCACTTGCCCGACATTCTTCACACACAAAGGGCAAGTTCAAACACCAGCCATGCAAAAATCTATGACAATTTTTCTATTAAAAATGTGAGTCGATCTCCCTTGTATCTGAGAGCGATTATCCAAGCTGCATGTTAGAATCTTATTCCAATTAAGTATCGACGGTTATTTGACTTAATGTCAGAGAGTAAAAATATATATATAGTAATTTCGTTTTGTTTTCAATTTGGTTAGAGAAAAGCACTACAATTTGGCATTGGCAATCAATCATGGTAGTCTTATATAGGTAAAATCAAAAAAATATAATAACCTAAAATAAAATAAAAGGGGTTTGTTATATTTGTTAATGTGAGAAGCAAATTGACAGGTCTCTCTCCTTACTAGATTTGTCGGTCGCCTCACAGTAACCCTCCAGTGGATATTTGATCCAACTGGAAAGTTTCTATGAAGTTACGTCGTTTACTTTTTAAAACTTTTCTAAATTTTCGTTTAGAGCGAAAACATGGGAAAATTTTTCTTTTTCTTTTTTTTTTTCCAAACATTTATAAAACGAATTTATAAAAATTTGGACAGCATAACGACTGTTTTCCGAATATGTCCCCCTGCAAATTTCAAAATTTAACATTTTTATGGTAAACAGTTCTCCACTATTGAGCCTCAGGCCCTCAAATCGTTTTCCATAATCCAACCACAACATTTTTCAAATTGAAATCCATAAATATACTTCATTTTCAATTAACATAAATATATAATTTCATTTGCTAAAAACTTAATTTTTATTAATACAAAATACTATATACAACACAAAAGATAATTTACAACTACATTCATCAAAATTTGCTTGTAATGCACGACATACACTTTCGAACATAAACTTATGCAGTGATATCTTTGTGTCAGGCCACCTACGCATCCGATGGAGCCTCTTTTGATTAACAGCTCGTTCCTGCACCTGGAAAGGATTTTTCAAAAACACATAGAAAGAATGGTAAGTATAAAACTCAATGAGCGGATAACTTTTAACTAAAATTTCATTTTCTAAAATATATATATGTCCTCCCGAAATAATTTATAAACTAATAATTTTCTTATAACTTTATTAAAATTACGAAATTAATTCATTCTTATAAATTTTTCTTTATTTCTCAAAACTGGAAATAAATTTCTAATTTAATAAACTTTACGTCTATTGACGTGTTTTTCTCTTTTATCTCGCTGAAGGCAATCCAGGGAAACTTAACCTTATTATGACGGAATTTCTCATCGCCACTAGAGCTCAGGAATGCTACCATACGTAGTCGCAGATGTGGGAAACTCTTGGGGTCGCGATTCCCCCCAACATCAGACAGATCTACACTACCATATATGTGCAGAGAGCGACTCAGAGACTCAACCCTCCAAAGCTAATAACTATCTTAACCATCTTGTCATACACGTAATGGTACTACGATCAGGTATACTGGGGATTAGAGTAAACCAAAGGCATCTAGAATATTTTCATAATAAAAAGTCTTGATTTTCCTTTATTTAATTACTTGAAATAAAACTTTACTTTTTCTAAGGTCGAAGCCTATTATCTATAAATAACTTTAGTATGTATAATTTTCGAGTATAATTACTCAATATACTAAATTACTTTAATATTCAAATGATCATAATTGTAATTTAATAAAAATATTCATGCAATTCATATAAAAATATACAACATGCTAAAGTAAATTTAAAATCATATAATAAATTCTTTTATTAAAACAACAATTAAATAACTCAATTCTCATGTAATAAATTCATAAATACTTTACAAAATAAAACAACTCACAATTTACTTAACCACTAAAACCACTTCTTATAACCCTTTCTTTTTGATGATTTTGCTTCCAAATCCTATAACCACATTCCACCATCAACTTTACATTTAAAAACTCATTCAAGAATTCAACCATTCACTCACATAAATCTTTAACATAGTAAATACTAACTAATCACTTAATTTATCATTCAACTTATTTGCTCAATAATTTCACTACTCCATCAAATTTCCAACCAATAGCCTCACATCCATTTCAATTCATTTCTTTGGCACTAAAGTACTCAAACACCTTATAAACATCATCAAAATACATTAAAAAGATTTAATAACAAATTTACACTCATTCTAAACCTTAACCAACATAGTCACCCAAACTTTCCAATTTACATTTTTCTTACATCCTTTTAATTCCAGTCAACTTAAATTCATCCCCAAACCTTATACAACTCCTTCACACATTAAAATCAACTTAAATACATGCAAAAACACAATGATCCATACACTAATATATATATATATATATATCCAACAACTCAATCACTTGATTTTTCTTTTCAAATTTTATCTTAAATTACTCTAATATCACCTATAAATTTGTTATACGTATTTTTCGGACTCAGTAATTGGGCTGGTAAAAGTCCAATTTAGGCCCATTTAAAACCCGATAAGAAGGCCCAATAAGGTCAACGTAGTCAAAGCCCATCAGACGAGGCCCAGTATTGACTCTAAGCCCATCAGACTTTTCAGCTCGTTTAAAGAGATTTTCCAGCTGGCAACAACAGACCTATAAAACACAGCCAGGTCGCAGCTCGCCTCTGGCGTAGCTCGTCTCTCAGCGAGCTCGAGCTCGAGACCACCAAGACACGTCAGTTCGCTCAGATGTGTAATAAGTACAGTATATTCCAAAAACAGGCAGTTAACAAGTTCAACCATGATTCTCTCTCCGAATATGGCAATTGCCCAGTCAAACCATGATTTCCTCACCGGATATGGAGATCTATTCAAATTTAAACTCAAATCAACCTTATCTTGAGATAATTATAGTAATTTCCTGATATTATCTAAATATATTAGGAAGTGTAATTAAGTTATAATTCTTTTCCTTATTTTTTCCAATTATTTAGAGAATGTAATTAATTCAGGATTCTCTTCCTGATTTGCTACAACCAGAATTGTAACACCTCTTTCCCTATAAATAGGGATTGAAATCATTGTAACACCATCATACAATATTCAATAATATATTGTCACTCTGCAGAGATTAAGAGTTGGACAGTCGTGGACGTAGGCTTTAATTGCTGAACCACGTAAAAGCTTCGTGTTCTTACATTCATACCCGGTTCTTGTCTTTGTTATTTCTCGGTATTTGTGCTTTCTCACATTGATTGCAGGTATTGGGCATTGATTACTCGTCGACTGAATTCCAACGTCGACAAAATTCATCCAAACACTAAAATAAATCCAATTATCTAATCTTTTCCAACTTAATCACATACTAATACATGTCATACCCAAGTTATTCTCTTCAATCTCAACTCAAAAATCACACTCAAAAGCATCAAACCATTGTCAAAAGATCAACCAAAGTTTGAAAATACTAATACAATTTAATTTCATCAACTCAAGATATCAAACCCTAATCTTACCTTTCAAAAATCTTGATCCAAAGCTTCTTGATGAGTTCTTCCCTTTTCAAACTCAATTTAATGGTGATCTAACTCCCTTCAACCCATAAAACCCATCAAAGAAGTCATTAATTCAACAATCCATCAAAACTCATCAACTAGTTCATAAATTAACTTACTAACCTTCACTCTCTTCACTTTTTTTCTTGAGATTTCTTGATAGACTAGAGAGAGAGTGATGGATGAGCACCTTGAGGACTTCCTCTTCTTCTTCTCCTTCTTCTTTCATTGCCAGATTTCTTCCTTCACAGCTGCAGTTTTTTTTTTCCTCACAGTTTTAGCTTGTCACAGTCTGCTCTCTCTTCAGCTTTGTCTTACGTCTGCTCTTTGTTTCAGCTGAATGCTTCACTTAGTCCAGCTCTCATGCACTTCCACTTTATATACTTGTCCTCATAAAGGTCTAAATTGCCCTTTAACTAACTCCACAATCACACAAATGCCACTAGTTTTAAATAAATTCATTTGATTGGTTAAACAATTATATCTAATTAATTCACCAACCAAATCACTCCAACTTAGTTTCAATTCAACTAATTACACTTCTTTTTGACTTGAATGTGTCTCTAAAGCATTGGTCCATTCAATTTCACATGGATTGTGCTTGTTTGACACTTATCCATTCATGCAACACTTTAATAATTCATTAAACTTAAAATTTAATCCTCATTTAACAGTAATAAATTCCAAAAATATTTCATGATCATCCTATCATCAAATTGACCATACAATACTCTAATTGGATGTCTTAACTTCCAATTCCATGCTTTGAAAAAAAAATTAATTGATTATAAACTCACTAAAATTCACAACGTTTTCCACGAGGATATCTTTATCAATAAATATTCAGAACCCTGATTCTTTTAAACGGACTCATTTTTACTCCGTTTCAATTTCTAATAACTCCAATTCATATTCCGAGACTTATGATATATAGGGTCTATTTTTCGAAAATCACTATTCATACGGATACTATTTACCTGAAAATACTATTCATCGAAAAAATTTTATCTCATGAAATTTGAAAAAAAAATTCGTTTTCCAAAAACTACTATTCACTCAAAAATACTATTTACATGAAATTATTATCCATTTGAAAATACTATTTCATCCAAAAATACTATTTATCTGGAAAACATTATTTCTTTCAAGGAAATGAAATTCTGGATTCTACACAAATCCTACCCGAACGTGAGAAAATTTTCAGAAACCTCAAAGTCCTCAATCCTCATCACACTTTGCTAATCACCATCAACTCTCTAAATCTGTCCCATATTTTTACTTCTACTTTTTCACTTTTATTTTCAAATCTCATTAATCAAACAAAACTTTTCTCTAATTTCATTAAACAAAACTATTACAAACAACTCTAAATAACAACAACACTTACGTAATTAACCTGCCACAAAAGGATTTGTACTTCTTTCTGAGCGATAGCATGAGCTATCTAATTGTCAGTTACAATCACTATAGTTGGGTTAAAATTTTTTCCTTTTTTAATGTACTCATTATTCCAAACAATATTTATTGTCCCTTGCACAAAAAAAAAAAAAATGTTATATTAATCACCAATAAAGAAAACAAAGATGCATAAAATTAATAACTAAGATGTAAACACTCACAAACAGATTTATCTCGTGGATTGCATATTTGGATTCATAAAGCTAAAGAGACTAGGGTCTTTTCTTCTCGAGGCACATCAAATGAGTGTTCGATGTGCTCACCATTAAACCACAAATTGTCATCCTCAATGGTATGAATCTATTCCGGTGTGACTAGTTCCACATGACCAATTGAACGCCTATAATAAAAATGAATATCAAGGTAAGAAATTAGATTAGTAATTAGAATAAAAAGGGTAATATTTATTTCTCCTTACTAAAGTTGCGTATTGGATTGTTTGTACTCAATGTAGCCCTGTAGAACATGGTCCATTTTCGGAGGCACTATTGTATGGTCTGAAGAAGAATCAATAACTTCTACATTCTCCACCACTTTCTCTTGATTGCTCTTCAAGAAGCTTCATTGTCTCTGCCACTTTCTATGGTTGCTACTGAAGAACCTCCACACTCTCTCATTCCTCCTTCTTGACAAACCATCAATAACTTTCTCGTTCATCTGGCCTATTTAATGATCTTACCAGTGTTACCCTACAATTTTTTTTTAAAAAAAAAACAATTGTTTACCTCAAAACTAGTAGTGGACGTCCGATCCTTTATGTCGATAACATTACCCTGTCCCTTATAAGCTTTATTGTCTGCCCATTCACCTATGTTGTCATCATCATCTCTAGGGTATGGGGATGGGTTAAAACTTACTCTATCATCATCATCTCAAGGCTGATCATCATTATCATTATCATCTCGAGGCTAACTATCATTATCATCATCTTGATGCCGATCATAAGCACCATCATCACCTTGAGGATAAGGTGGTGGGTCATGGACATCGTCATCTATATCAGTCCTCTCATCATTATCATCATCATCTGGATCATCCAAATTATTGGGAGACTACTCGATTCCTAAATGAGCTTTTAGTCTTGCTTGTCCCTCTCTAACCTACTTAGTTTCCTGCCTTGTCACCTTAATAATCCATAATGTTAGCCACATGTTTTTGGAGACTCGTTAGGATCTGAACAATGGCTATCTGAGGCTCTTACCAAAAAAAAAAAAGTTCAAAAAACAATTACAAACAAACAATTACACTTTGTACTATGATTTTAGGAAAAAAAAAATAACAAAATTGATGCAAACCCCATATATAAAGATACAATAATCAAATTGAAATACAATCCCAAGAAAAATTGAAACAGACTTATAAAAAGAAAAAAAGATTTTGACTTATTAATTATATATCAATCAATAACCAAAGTTATAAAGAATTTTGATTCAATGATTAAAACTAATTCCAGAACCAAAATTATAAATGAAAGATATTAACGCCACTCCTAAGATATAGACAAGAAGTTGGAAAATAAGTCATGTTTAATCGTTATAAACATAGCTTGATAAGATCACATATTCAATAATGAATAAAAGAGAAAAATCACTCCTTCAATTAAACATAAGGTTGCATCTTTATTGATTTTTTTTGTTTTTTTTTTGTTTTTTTTTTTTTTTTGTGCTTAGGGTTACAACCTTTTTATAGGTACAGAAAATAAAACCTAGCATGAAACTCTAGCCCTCTAATAGTTAGGCTCACTAAATATACTTGTAAACTTAAAATAATTATAATGTGTCAGCCCATAAGCCTAACATAAAATTAAATGAACTAACTTAATTTAAAAACCCATTAAAATTAAAATAAATTCAGCCCAAATTATTTAAAGCCCAATTAACTAAAGATTGCCTTCAATTACCTTCAATTAGCTCCCAAAGCTTTCAAAATTAGCCCAATTGTCTTCAATTGCCTCATTGTCTAATTATTTCATCGTCCTCCTTGATTGTTATTTTAGTTTCCATCATTCCCCCTTTTTTCAAAACGATTTGTCCTCAAATTCTGACCCAACTTTATTGTTGTCCAAAGTCTTGTTTCAAACCTGAAAAGAATGTTAAAAAAAGATCCTTACATACTTCCTCACGTGTTTCATTCTAGTCACTCATGTGTTTTTCACCAACACTCTTAATTTAAATAAAAATTCATTGTCCACACTCAAACTTTTTTTTTTTTTAATCAAATCAAAACACTCAAATCAATCAAGAACCTAAGATGATTGATTCAAGATTGATGATTACAATATGCAAACAGGAATGATGAAACAAGATTAGATCAAGTAAATAAATCAAAATGCAACACTAAGAAAAGAAAATTAATTCATAAACAAGAAAGATGATGGACAGTGTAGTTTGACACAAAAACAAAGTTAATAAACTATGGTAATATTCGGCACAAAAAGAAACCAATACGCTGCAATATGATGAAGTCTAACATGGAAACAACAAAATCAATGCAAAATAGAAAAATTGATGACGTAAAGCGGCTGCAACAGAAAAGACGACAAAACAGAATGATGCAAAAATAATATAAAATTGATAATGCTTGGCGAGTGTTGCAGCAATTCAAAGAATATAAAATTGATAGTGGTTGTGTGGCAGATTAAGGAATTGAAAATGAACAACAAATTAATGAAAGAATAGAGGATTGACATATGGCAAATTAAAGAAATATACATTTTAGGATATGCGGCTAAAGAAAAAAAATAAGAACAAGAAAAATAAATTAAGAACTCAAACCTGAATTAATACTCAAAGCTCTAATACCAACTGATAGGAATCTCGTATATAAAGATACGATATCCACAATCAAATTAAAATACAACCCCAAAAAAGATTAAAATAAATTTATCAAAAAAAAAAAATGACATGTTGATTATATATCAATCAAGAATTAAAGTTATAAAAAACTATGACTCTGTGATTTGAACTCAATCAAGAACCATAATTATAAAAAAAGAATATTGACGTCACTCCCAAGACATAGATGAGAAGATGGGAGATAAGTCATGTTTGATCACTACAAGCATAGTTTAATAAGATCACATGTTCAACAATGAACAAAAGAGAAAATTCACTCTCTTAGTTAAACATAATTGGCTAAATCATCATTGATATTCTCTTTTTCGCTAAGGGTTACAAAACTTTTTATAGGTAAAGAAAATAAAACTTAATATGAAACTCTAGCTCTCTAACAGTTGAACTCATAAACATACTCATAGGCTTAAAATAATTAAATGAACTAACTTAATTCAAAAACCTATTACAATTGAAATAAATTCAACCCAAATTATTTTAAGTCTAATTAACTCAAGTTTGCATCTAATTGTCTTCAATTAGCTTCTAAAGTCTTCAAGATTAGCCCGATTGCCTCCAATTGCCTCATTATCTAATTGTCTCGCTGTCCTTCACAATTGTTATCTTGGTTTCCATCAAAAGTCTCTCTTGTTTTATAACTATCCAAGAAATAGAACCTATATTTAAAAAGTTACACTTCATTATCATGTTTAGAGACTCAATCTCTTTGAATGCTTAGAGACTCAGTCTCTTTGTCCAACTCTGTATTACTATATAACATGTCCACAATTTTTCTATTTAATTAAATGGATGCTCACGTAAAAATGAAATAAAATAAATAATAATATAAGATTCATACTGGAGGATGCACCCGTCCATGCTCCGTACTAGAAGCTTGTCCTCCATTGTTCATTTTCTTCAACCTTTTCTCTACATGCCCATGCTTCGCTGAAGGCATTTCTAATCGATCCTGGCTTCCATAAGAGACATACTCTATCTTTGTGTGAATGTTGAGATGTCCAACTGATGGCTTGCATTGAAATCCTTTTATCGAACCTCTTCCTTTTCTCGATCCTCTCCCCAAGTCGACTCTATCTCTTCCTCCTCCCCCCCCCCCCCCCCCCCCCCCCCCCCTCCCCCCCCCCCCCCCATCTTTCTTCCCCCTCCCTTCCTTCCTACTTGTTTATCATTGCCCTCAACATCACATCCCCTTCATTACCTTCCTGATAAACGTCCTCTCCAATGAAATGTAAAAGGTTGAAAGATCTCTAATGATCTATGTCTGTGTCTGCGTCAACAGGCTTAAGGACACTCCTTAATCCTTGTGTCTACAAAATATATATTTATATACATAATATATTACAAGCAAGGATAGGGAAAAAAAAAACAAACAAACAAACAAACAAACAAACAAAATTAGCTTATGTTAGACACTTGCATAACAAAAATGATTAATCCATATTACCTTATATGGCCTTTTTTTACACAACCAATTCAGGCACCTTGGAATCAAAATTCTATTGGTAATTCTTTCCCTAAATTTGCTCTCAAAGAACAGAACCATTTCAACTAACCACCACTATAATGCAAAAATAATTAGATATAAAACAAACTTATAGTTAGTATATATGTAAAAACTAAAATATTATCATTAATAATAAAAAGAATAAACTAGGTGTTGTACCTAAAATGTCCAAATAAAGCCACAAATTTTGCCACGCCACCTCCTTCCTCTCTCTCAAGCCACTTCTTATTAATCACTATAAAAGGCTACGGAGAGTCACACTATAAGAATAAATTTTCCCCAAGAGAACAACTAAAATATTGGGAAATCTTTTACCATATACCATAAGTAGTTGTGCATTGATGTCTGCTCATCGTGTCAGACCAATAAATGATTGACAATTACAACATGAGTTAGCTTCATGACGTCATCTAGATCTAGACGCTATTGTACACCAAGGAAATTGATTATTTGCGCAATTGTCAGTGACCTATACAGAAAGTCATGCTAATGGACTATTTAGGCCAACATTTCGCACCCTAATGTGATCCAGGTTGATTTACCAGAATCAAGGTCTTGTCATTAGTAAGAATTATTGCTTCCCAAACTTATAGGCATCAGTGGCCTCCCTTCCCCCTCCCCCCCCCCCCCCCCCCCCCCCCCCCCCCCCCCCCCTTAAACCCTAATTTTCTAATCATATCTCACCATTCTAGGAAGTAAAAAATACAACCTCCTAGCAAGATATCTAAAATCAACTTCACGATAATATACTATCACTAAAGTGACACACGTAAAACTACACTAACACCCACATAACATACCGCAGCAAAGCACTAACTAGATTAGGAAGGTTATGGAAGGGATGTGTAATTTTCCCATGATCTCTCTGGGACTAATTGCAAACAATTCCTATAAATGAATTCCAACAAATTCCTATAAATGAATTCCAAGAGCTCATCATCCATCTATAAGAAAGAAAAGCAACAAATAAATTAAGGTTAAATACACCAAAAATTGAAAATTGTGCCTATAAAAGAAATTGGGTTTAATGGCCCTATTAAATGTTGGGTTTTATGCCCTAAAAGTTTGTAATTATATAAACGGTTTTAATAAATAATAATAAAGTATTTATTTTGTTCAATTTATATGTATTTATAAAATGTTTACTTCATACAAATATCATGTAACATCCATGATTACTTATGTAATCTCAAACAAAGTATATAAGTGTTATATACAAGAGAATTTAGTTTGAGATCAGTAATCTAAAGAGTCCGTAGAAAGCAAACAAAGTTAGGTACTTTGCTTGTGGTAAATCTACAGCTGCGGTCTATTTTGTATTTGATGTCCTGATCTTATTCAAGATCGTTCATATGGCGACATGAAAATGAAAGCACCTTATATAATAGAGATTATATAGGACTGGACCACGATAAAATGAATTTCTTATTAATATCCGTTAAAATAAAGAAATTCATATTTATCAATCAGATGATTACATATGGATTGATCTTAATCTTAAGTGTTTTATAGACTTCTATTTGTTGAGTTATATCTTTTAATTTATATGGGTAAGGCTGTTATAGATATACGGTCAATAAGCTTTATACTTTGGAAATGTGATTTAATAAATGGCTGGGAACATTTTACACAATAGTGGAATCCACTCCTTCTTGTGAGAAGTAGATAAGTAGTTCCGTTAAAATGTTGATTCGGGTCTTCAACAATAAGAGCGCTCGACTTTCTGTTTATGAGTAAACAGAAAGATAAATTCATAAGTTGTTATGAATATATTGTTTATTAGAGAATCAATGATACTTATTGGAATAAGATATAATTAGAGAGACATAACGGACTTTAATGACCTAGCTCTAATTATGAACTACTTGTGGAGGATCGAACCATATAAAATGATTAAATCGATAAACACTAAAAATTCATATTGTGTAAAACATCTGCAATCTTGAGAGTGCAACCTTGAGTTTTTAGTGGAGTAACTCTGATGTTAATAATAGCGAATTATTTAATTAAAGAGTTTAATTAATAATTCTAATATTATTAGAGCTCAAATTGTAGGTCTATTTGGTCCCCTTACTAGCTCACAACAACATAAAGAAATAAATGAAAGAATATAATTGGATTGTCCAATTATTAATATCACATGGACATGTTCACGAATTATTTAAATAATTTGATTATTTAAATATATGTAATTATTTAATTAAGTGTTAATTATTTAATTATCTGTAGAGATTATGAGTTCAATTTTAAATGGTGTCATTAAATTATTTATGATTTAGAATAATTTAATTTAATGAAAAATCTTTTAATTAATGGAAATAGTAATTTAATTTAATTTGAATTAGATTCCATATTAAATTAAAAGTAAAGAGTTCTAGACCAATAAGGAATTTGATTCCATATTGGATATGAACTATATTTTCTAATTTAAATAGGAAATTGTATTCTTTGTTAAATTGGAAAACTCTACTTACCATTATAAAAGAGTGTTTTATGTTGGTAATTAAAGAGAGAATTTTTGGCTACTTGAACCAAAAGCTTCCATTAATTAAAAACACCAAATTATCTCATCTCGATAGAAATCAAGAAAATTGTTTTTGATTTCCACATAATAATCTTTTATAAAAGATTTCGTGATTTGATTCTTCAAGATTGTGTCCACACACAGTTTCTTTTGTGAAGAGTCATAGCAAGGAAGATCGAGTGGTAAAGAATCTGCAAATCAAAAGGGATCAATTCAATTATCATGCAAAAGTAAGATTCAATCTTATTAATTTAATTATTGAATTATTATTATTAGCATCAATCGGGTATGTTTTTGTTTGAAAAAATTTTAAAATCTACGTTTCCGCATTAAATTCAAAATCGATTTTCCCTTCATTAAACTTGATTGATTTACCAAATTAGGTTTAATGAGATTATTAAACTTAATCGCTAACAAAGAAGATGATTGTTTGTCTTTTTTAACGATCGAGTTTAATGACCTCATTAAAACTAATTTGGTGAAGCAACCAAATTTAATGAAACTGTTAAACTCAATTTCAATGTTTAAGATGATTGTATGTTTTCTTCTTCAATGACTAAGTTTAATGACCTCATTAAACTCGGTTTAGTGAAGTAATCGTGATTAATGAGGCCATTAAACCCGATTGTTGATTAAAAAGACAAAAAGTCATCTTCCACAATGAAATCTCACCACAAAACACCATTTACTAAACCTAAATCATAGTATCAACCAAAACTAACATTGTTAGGTCAAGTAGTTTTGGGTTGGTTAGATTCCGTACAAAACGCTCTTTGTGTGTAATTTTATTCCGGGAGCTACCTATTGAAGAGACACAAGTCATAAGATCTCTTAGTAAGTCTCTCTCAAAATGACGAAGGCTTTAGGATCGCACACACTCACGAATTTGCATATTCATATGGTGTACACCCATCAGGGGTGTAAATGAAAAGTTTTTAAATTTGTTAGGGGTGTAAATGAAAAGTTTTTAAATTTTTTAGGGGTGTAAATGAAATATTTTCAAACTATCAATGTCAAATTGTAATTTTACAATATACCAAAGACCGAACTATAGTTTGCCACCTAACATAAAGAAAAAACATGTTTTTTGTCATTTGTTTCTAGCAGTCATGACCTCTCACCCTAGCAGCTCCACAAATAAACTATCTTAACTCTAAAAACACCCAAATCGCTTTCAATCTCTCATTTATGCTTTTGGAATCCTAGAATTATCAAGTTATTGATTTATTATCTTGATTTTTGTTTGAATATATCTTGATTGTTCTAGTGTGATGTATTTGTTATAGATTGGTTGTGTTCTTAAGTTAGGTCTTTAATTAATCACTTTGTGTGTAGTGATTTTGTAGTTTATGATTCATAGGGTTTGTTAATTGATCCTTAGACTGAACTTTAGATTGATTTAGAAGTATATTTACATTTTATAAGCATTAAATTTCTAGGTCACCTATGTTGCATTGTAAAATCAATTTCTAGGGTTTCAAAAAGGAGATTTGTGTTTTTGGTTCATGGTTATTGTTCTTGTGCACATTACATATACTTTGACATGTTCATTTGATTAAAATAGATTGTGTATATGTTAAGTGAGTTTATTACATGATTATGTGTATTATGGTTGAGATGAATATGTATTTAGTCATGATTGTTTATATGCCAAGTGATTATATGTGTTGATTGAGTTAATTGTGCACTAGGTATCATAGGTTGTAGGGATCATACATCCTATTTGAATGTTCATGCATCATTGAACACTTAGACCATAGCTTTTTGAGTGTTGGAAAGTTTGTTATGACTTGTGTGAAGTTTAGGGAGCAAGCTCAAGTTTTGTATCTTTAGTGAAAATGCATTTGGTTTAGGAAATTCCTAGTTGGTTCTTACGAGACGATAAGTGTAGGCTCATGTCAAGAGAAGCTTAATCTCAAGAGTAGCTTGAGGATATATACCTAGTCACCTAGTAAATCATGCGTGATCATTAAGGAAAAGGCCTGCAAGTAGACTTGTTAGGATAGTCCAAGAGGAGTGCGTGTCTTTTACATCAACTTGAGGGTGTACTACATTTATCACCAATGAATTGTCTGTTTAAGTGGCCAAGAGTGGTCTCGTGATTTTTACCCATGTTGAAGGAGTTTTTCATGTAAAAATTCTTGTGTCATTGTTTTTATTGCTTCCACACTTGTTTATATTTGTTGTTATAAAATTGGTTTGGTAAATCTATTAATAATTAAAAATTTGGTAAGAATCTATTCACCCCCTTTCTAGGTTCATGTTAGATCAACAATTAACACACTTTCAAACACTATTTATCAAAATCCAATCACCCAAAAAAAAAAAAAAAAACCTCAAAAAATCACAAAACAATCTAAGAAATAATGAGAGGTATGCATACTATTCGAATGGGGGAGAATGGCAATGTTGCTCGACATCGGTGGTGGTCAAGAGCAGTTAATGAACGGTCAGGGAGGTTAGTAAATGGTCAAGGGTCACATGATTTGTGAAACAGAGGTTAAAAATGATGAATGGGAGGTCAATTTGGGTTTCAATGGGGTTTATATAAGTAAGGGTATTTTCATAATTATTCATTTTTATTTTTTTAATTTTAAATTATAAGGGTATATGGATAAATTTGTGACAAGAGCCATTTTGTCAACTTAGATATATGGTGCATTCAGTTTGTTTGAGAGGTTGAAAATATAATTTTATTTTTGGTGGAAAGGGCTAAAAATGAATTTTATTTTTGAAATATGGTTAGTTTCTAAAATTTCCACATCTACTATTTGTGGCTTAACCAATTTTTATGATGATATTTTTAAGGAAAAGAAAGGAAAGAGAGAAGAACAGAACTATGCACAATTGCAAACAAATTCTTAAGTGTACTCCAATTACTATATGTAACTATGTAGAATACATTTGTTTGAAACAAAATAATTGAATTAAACTTTTATATGTGTTATCAAGATTTTGAATGCTTTAATTATTTTTCATCTTCCCTTAAAAAAAGTTATTTTTTATCTTTAAATATGATTGAATATCATTTTATAAAGTTTCAACTTCTTTCAACAATAGATTTCAATTCCACAAACTTAACTACATGATATCTGTATAATAGCTTGAATTAATGATAGGGCAAAGCTAGCTTAATTGATAAACACATTTAATTCACAATCTACTTACTGCTAACAAGCAGTTTATCAATTCTTATCTTTCAAGCACCAACAATTCTTATTTCAACAAACTAACTACCACTTCTTCCATCACGTCTTGATCTATATAATCCATGCCACTTAGTAATGAAGGCTGTCCAAGCTCAAAGTTGATGCAATTAATTATCAAAGATAAGAAGAAAAATTTGGCATGAATATACGAATCTTACATTAAGTCCACAGCATTTTTATTTTCTCAGGAAGCTGATAAACAACAAAAAATATCTACCCTCATCTCTTCCACAGTCTTATATGCTTAAACTATTTCTTCAAATTACTATTAAAACACGGATATTAAAACTCCAAAGAGAAACGAGGACAACCCTGACTAATCACTAAGCAGTGGTGGTTAATCACAAGTACATCAAAGTCTAATAATAGTCTCCAGCTACAAAATGGAAAGAATCCACTACGAGACGTTGGACTGAATACTGGATCACAAAAGCTGTTCAGTATTCTCCACTATAAATTATTCTTCGTCTGGCTATTTGACTGTTATTATGCTGTTATCAATTACCTGATCAAACAGCCCTTCATCATGCCAAATATCAACCAAAAAGTCAACCATTTCCTACAAAATCCACCAGCCAATCAAATTGACATGAGCAATTTAGCAAAACCACGGGCACAGACTTGAAAAAGGGAGTTCTGTTTGGAGAAAGAAAAAACACTGAACTGAACAATTACTTTGATTACATCGAGGTTGCCTCTTCAAAAACATTATAAAAATTCAGTCAGTTCATGAGTTTTCTCAGTTCAGGTTATCAGTTCATAGTTGAATCTTCATACTTTGTGCCTCTCTACATAAATGCAGGGAGACATGCTTCTGTACAATACATTTACTTACCAATCGAAAGTTATAAATGAGACTATATGATCAAAATTACTGAAGATGTGTATGCTAGTCAAAATGAGCTTACAGGTAATGGGATTGGCTCAGAGAAAGGCTCATTATTTGAGAGAAGCTCATCATATGTCGTCGACCAACTGCAACCACAATGTTAATGAGTTATTTTCAACATACTATTTCAGTGATCTGAATAACAACATACAATTAGCAGA
The DNA here is from genome assembly GCA_019925255.1 of Litchi chinensis. Classification (NCBI taxonomy): domain Eukaryota; kingdom Viridiplantae; phylum Streptophyta; class Magnoliopsida; order Sapindales; family Sapindaceae; genus Litchi; species Litchi chinensis. Next base: position 21,195,805 of record CM034463.1, on the reverse strand, counting down.
ATACCATACACTAGTAAACTAACTGGAAAAAGATGAGGAGTCACACTGCCCTTGTTTGAGTACAAAAAGTAAGGCACAGTAAATGCAAGTTATGTTTGTGCATATAATATACAATTATAAAGGAAATCACACAGCCCTTGTTTGAGCAGAAAAAAATGGAGCATAATTAATTCTATGTACACTTAAGCACATGGCATATGCCCCTTCATGCATCCTTGTATGTTCAAAACTCAAGAGGGCTTCCTGTATAATTTTTGTAGCATTTAAACAATGATTCAAACAATCAAATTACTTTAGAATTGAAACAATTTGTATGTGTTCTAAGATTTTAGACAGTTTCTAATGGAAATAAGGACTTTACAATGAATCTTTCTCCTTTCATTTTAATGAAATTCAATAAAATTTGAGTCATAATTCCAGAATACAACCGAAATATATGCTTGTACCACATCCATACAACAGAAGGAATGACCAATTTTCGAACAATGTGAGGTTTAGGAACATTCAGTATTGAAGAGATAAGAGGTCAACTGAGTAGACCCCTCACTCTCTTATTCCGACAGTTCAGATATTGACAAAATTTTGATAAATTGGTTGCTACAATCTATATTCATGAGAAAGACAATGATAATTTGCAAACCAGGAATTTTCTACAACTTACCTGTCATATTTTGTCTTTTGCGCTCCTTTACTATAGGCAATGACAAGTATTACTTGGGTTACATTAATCTGTTGCTATCCATAATTGAACATTTCCAAGCACTAGATGATAAAGAAATGAATCACAATTGTACCTTATGATTGGATCCTTATCCATTCTTTTTGGTCGTTGAGACTGATCCCCTATCCACTTTCTTCTATTCTCATGCCAAGCAATTTCAGCTACATAAGATATTCACGCAGATTAAAACTCAAAAGAACAACAGGTCAAATCACGAAGTATGTATTATTAACAAGGAAAAACAAGAAATCACAACATCCAATGGAAAGAAAAGATTCCATGCACAATTATACAACCACATATTCCTTGATTTTCTAATGTTTCATTTTTATCTTAAAGTTAAGAAGATTTGTTTATCATACAAATTCATATATGTTGTAGAGAACTTTTTCCATTGATGGCCATAATTGCAACCACATGTTCCATTCTGCATTGTAAAATAATGAGAAGGGCCCCCACAAATGGAATGCTTATCCTTCCTTTCCTTTTCAATTTTCCCTCAAACTGTGTGACACCACTTATAGGACAGAACATTATATCGGATGTAATCCAAGTCTACGATGATTGGTGTATGGGCAAACATTTCTTAACAAAGCCCACCTTCTACAGAATTGGGTACATAATTTGATGAATGACTAGAATGATGGATAAAGTATCTTGATAAATTTGGATACTATGAACTTTCAAGTAATGATGAATTCTTCAATGAGATAACAAAAAGTAGAGATGGTCATTATAGAATCACCAGCATATATCAGCTAAAGCAAAAGACTTACCCTGATTAATTAATATGGAAGTGCTCCCATTGTTTCCCGTCGGCACATTTTCTTCCTTGGCAGGTTTGGAATAATCAATAGATTGCTTCTCATTGAAGTGGGAACTTACAACATTCACCTCCATTTCTTGGGAACTGAATGACCATTCCTGTTTGGAATTACACAACAACTGATAACAGCCTTTCCGTTTTGCAAGATCCCCCAAGGTTCTGCCAAAAGGGATGGCCGCTTCAAATGTAGTAAGGCTCCCACAGAAACTACTGCTTGACATAAATAGTTCTTTTAAGTCATACACACACACAAACAAGAAAATTAGCAGTATATATATGACTCCATAATTAATAATAAAAGTTCTACTTGCTTTGGAAAAAGTGTCAAATTCCTTCTGATTACTTTCTTTAAATATTAAATGTAGATTTCACACTAAGCATGATAAGCCTGATTTAACACCAATTTAAATCTTCTTCTCCTAAATCATGCCCCACAATTAATTGTAAGACTCCAGAGCCATAAAAACACAATTTTCTCAATCATTGTTTTCTTTAAATTGGTAATTACCGAATTATTTTCCTAGACAACATCCAATTCAGACTGAAGCAAACAATTTTTCTGCAACTCAATGTATTGAAATAAGTGCCAATGTCACTGTCAGACTTAGTTGAGTAATAGAAAACTATTGACGATAGTAAAACTTTCTTAAAAATATATTCTCTCATTCAAAGGTCAAAGGGATTGGGTTTTTAGGCAAGCAGGTTACTGAATTTGAATAAAAAAATGAAAATCTCAAAAGTCCTGAGAGGTAGCATGTGCATCATGTTCAAAACGAGCCTTGGCAGCTAATAAGCCATTCTATCAAGCAACTGGCTCGTCCATGCCTCAGTGTCTGTTTCAGAGTCGTACTTTTTGCAACCTGGTATAGCAATTCCTCATGAAATCCACAATTTATGGGGATATGAACAGAAGAATGCCCAACACCGCTCCAAAGGGATTTCTTAACACATTTCTATTCCTACAGCAGTTTTCAAGCCTTCATTACATGTGTCCTCTTAAGTCCTAGCTAGTGCTGGCCAAGAATAACCATTTCAAATCTCACAATCACCTTTTGACACAAAAGCTTGGTAAGCTCAATTTTGCATAAATTTAAGTCCGCCTCACTAACAACAATAAAGACCAGAAGTCTTAATTCATCTTCTATCTAGGTTCAATTTTAATTAGCTTCTGCTCAATCCTTCCAAAAACCATATTTGCCATAAGACCTCATCACTATCATCCCATCTACAGCTTTCAGCACCACATATTAAAATGAACTATCACCCATTGATAACTAAACCTAAAAACTTCAAAACCATGTCAGCGTCTGAAATGTACATTAATCCAAGAATCCATAAATTCCCTCACCATTCCAGAGCACAAAATCAAAAAACCAGTTTTGCACCAACCAAAGTCCAAAACATAAATATTCATTCGCTCACCACAAATCTACCAACATTGAATCTCAAAGTTCCTTTTTCTTTGGCCTCTTCACGATTCATAGGACAACAAATCCTCAGTTAAGAACGCAAATACCAGAAAATTTCTAAAACAAAGAACAGATGATTGTTTCAAACATGGCAATGCAATTAAAGCTTTGGAAAAACAAGAACAGAAACAAAAACACACCCATTTGAGACCCAAATGCAAACATTCCATAAACGCTATAAAGAATCGAAATTTTTCTATAAGTTACAATAATATCAATAAACAAGCAAATAAACAGGCCAGAACCTTACCTTATCGAAACAATAAATTGTAGAATCCAATTTGAAGTTCAATTAAAAAGGATGTTTCTTTACTGAGAATGTCTACGTCAAATTAGATTTTGATACTTCATAACACATGGGTTTGGCCTATAATCGAACTAAAATGTCATTTTATTATTATTATTATTATTTTTTCCATTTCAACAAAGTTTCTAACATTCTTGTCTTGTTCGCTGTCAAATTAGTTTTCTTTCTGTTTTTTACGGGTTTTTTTTTTTTTATCCTTTGCAGTTGACGTGGATTTGATTCAGCATTGGGTTTGGATAAGCTAGCTTATTATGTAATGACAAATAACACCTTGTCACATTCCATTATCGTTGGTAGGACGAGGGTGTTTTGGTAATTTGGCTTGAAAATTAGGTGAGAACTTTGGCTAGAAGGTTAGTATATGATCGTGATATATCTTCTTAATTTTTCTATGAAACTGGAGACCTTATTTCATGAAAATGTTAACAAATTTTCTTTGAAATAATTCACTTAGTCATATGCATCAACACAATAGTTTGTGTTTTGACAAATGCATGCTTTATTGTGTAATATGTTACTAACTAACGTTATAGTTATTATCATCCAATATAATTTACTGACAGAAAATATTTTATTCAATATGATAATATCTTAGGTTTGAGCCGTTGTATTATCTAATAAAAAGGAAATGTAGCTACTAAATTCAAGAAGTTAAGAAAAAGTCAGTAAATGGTAGTTAATAAAAGAAACATAATTATTGGATTCTAAAAGTTAAGAAAATGACTGTAAATGGCATTTAAAAAAGTATAATTATTAAATTCGAAAAGTTAAGAAAAAATCAACTATAATATTTATAACAAAATAATTATGAAATTAATCTTGAATTTGAGTTGTGTCTCTCTCTTTAAATATTAAATTAGTCATATTTTTTAATTTAACCATCGAATTAATTGTATTACCTGTTATTTAAAAATATATAATTGCTAAATTCAAAAGGTTAAGAAAAAATTGATTACAACATAAAACTTATACAATTGTAATTATGAATTGGACTAATGTCTTTCTCCTTAAACACGATATATATTAATTAAAAATATATATAATATGTCAAGACCATGATAATTTCTAAAATTTTATTGGAGTAATTTAACAGGTTTTTATGAAAAATATTATTAATATATATGTTTGGATTTAGTTAAACTATAGATATTTAAATCCGTCATTTTAACATTTATGATTTTTTTTTTTTTATATATAAACTTTGATGAGTAACTTAATTTTTTTAAAATTATGCATTATCTATTTGTTTACATTTGATTCAAGAGTGTTAAGTTTATTCATCGCCTTAAGAAATCTCTTAAAATTTGTTAAAAACATTTCTTGTCAAAAGCCTCAAAGAGATCATCAACTTGTAACGACATATTACATCTATGTAATGTAAGATAATATGATTATATGAGGTTGTCATTTGTCAATGAATTTATTGGAAGTAAATATGATAAAAAGTATATGCATAAAGACAAAATAATATGTTACCTTGATTACTCAATTCCTACATTTTATTTGGTTTTAAGATCAGAGAAAGGGTCATTGGCCTTGTAGCACAGTTGTAGTGTATAGGCCAACCTTGGCTTAAAGCCAAGGTTCGTCATCCCATGCCCACAACTTATTTAATAAAGTTGGGATTTTCTCTCATATATGTGGGTTGTCTCCTACTTTAGTGTGAATAACTCCCAATTGTATTGGGACTATTTATCCAAGCCGTATCACTAAAGTTTTAGTAGCTTGGTCTTGGTTGTCTTTTAGGTTCGTCCTAATATCTAAAAAAAAAAAAAAAAAAAAAGATCATATAAAGGAGGTGGATGGTTAAAATACTGCACATATTTTATCCTTGTCCTTGCCAAGAATGGAATAACTGTGATTAATACTGTTACTTTTAGTCGAAAATGATAAAAAGCATTGACATTTTCATGTTTGCAACAAAAAGGATAAGCTCATTTCACTTTGTGATCAAGATTTGCAATTATTGAGCAACATATACCATTATATTTCGTATGTGAAAAAACCAAATCAATTGTAACGTTAACATAGGTTAAATGGATAAGCTCATTTCGGTTTATGATCAATATTGGTTTATTACGCTTGATGCACCCTGTATGCTATGTGCATAATGTAGGACATATTACATAAATGGACTATTTCATAAGTGTGGGCCTTGTTGTCTATCCTATTATGGCTGTGTATCCTTTGATGGCTTAGGATTGGGTTATGAATTCTGTTTGGACTTTGCACACTTATGGATTAGGATTCAATTATCATTATTATACATAGGATCCCTACTTTATCACTCACATATATTCAAGAATGTGTCTCTCTATCGAACAATCCGTGAAAGGACAAGTGAAAAAGTAAAGATCCTTAAACTAACTTTATTCATGATTGTAGATTATTTAATTTGGAGATCTAAGTTCGTGATTATTTTAAAGCCTTTGATTTCCTTATATACGGACTTAGATACATCGAGGTATATTATTTATGCTTATGTATTCAATATGAATCATTCTTAATTACGAAAGAAAATTTTGAAGTTAAATACAAGGAATCGGATTCAAACCATTCGCCTGAGAATGTGATTTGGCAGAAGCGAAAGCGTTTTGGAGTTAACGTGTTGTGTCATCGATAGATTGGAGATCAACTACTATTGAATCGGGAACGTCCCATCCGATCACAATGGAAAACCCAAAACTGTTTGTGTTTAATAGAGAGATGATGGATTCTACAATCTAATTTTGTGGCACCCAATACGCATTCTTAGACCTCCCTATGAGAGAATGATCTGCATACCAAATTTGTACAGCAGAATCATCACCAAAGCATGCATGTGCTGATATGCGTACACTAGAAAGCAATATCATTCTGCTATCTTTTAACTGTTTCACGTGCAAAATTACAGAGTACAATTACTTTTATTTTTCTGTCATGCTGTGCCTATTGGTGTTAAGACCTAAAAAAACATGGTTTTATATCCTATTTCTGTTGTTCACGTTGATCTGTTATTACGGCTAATCACTTAGCCTTTTATTTTGGCAACTAACAACTGCCAAAAGCAGTTGCTTTGCCAAATAACCTCCCTATTGAGGAGCTATTTCCAATATCTCTCACTCATCCAGGATGGGCAGTGATATAGGATAGTTTATGTCTACAAACGCAAACCTTGTCAAAGTACTCAAGCGAGTAAACATATTGTGTGACCTATCAACAATTAATATATCAATTGATATATTCTAGAGCTAACAATTTGTAATCTCAATTGTAAATCTTTACAAGAGATCAAACATACATAAAATAAAGTATACTTAACCCCTCTTTCAATTAAGAAAAGCTATGCTTTTCCCTTTCATACTCTATGTATTTACAATTGTAGCTATTCTGACATGAGAGCATATAACTCGTATATTGGTTAACTTATTTGTTGGATGTAAGAAAAAGAAATCTTCCCATCAAGTTTCTATCATTTTCCCGCCAAGTTTCTATCTCTTGAACTCAAAGAGAACAGCTTGCTTAGACATGTTTCATAGGCTGGATACTGTCATAGACATAGACAACATCGTACTAAAGCAGCTAACATTACTCTGTACTTGGTTGACAAGAAGACTACTTTAAAGTTGAATTAAGTCCCAGGAACTTACAAAATAAGGAAAGAGGGATTCTTTCACTTATTTTTCATATTAGTTACTAAGCACACGTGAAATGTATCACCCGTTATAATGAAATTCATTCTTTTCAAACAATGTTTATGTCTGAAATAAAATTTACTGTACAGAATCTAGTTGAGTCACTCTCAATCGCCTTGCTTGATTTATTAAAAGCTCACCATCTCTAAGCTCCAATCAAACACTTACATCTATGTTAATCAGGTTAACAAAATAGCGAGGAATTACCATGTTCAGTTCAAATTAAAATTAAATCTAGTATGAACCTCATCTTGACCCAATTAAGGGAATATATATATACGACACTTTCTAAAATACATTTGAATATGCATATACTTGATTTAAAAAAAATGATTTTATTATAAAATATATGATTATAATTTATTATATGTGATTACAACTAAACATGTGTGATTACGATCAGTAAATATAATCATATTTACTGATTTACCGATTGTAATCACATTTACTAATTATAATCAAACATATTTAGTTTTAATCACATATAACAAATTGTAACAATATATTTTAGAATGCGATCATGCATTTTTTTGGTCAAATATATACATACCCAAGTGGACCCCATATGACATATATATATTGTAAGTCCATGATTTTTTTTTTTTTTTTTTTGGTAACTGTTAAAATACTTTTGCATGCATTCATTACCTTCACAAGATTTGGGATAGAAATTTAAGATAGTAAATGAAGCACGATGATCAAGAAATCATCAAATATTGAGGTTAGCAAGACTCAAATATGCAAGCTCTTGTTGATGAGGATCAATCATGGCTCGGTATGTATACCTAATCATTCACATTGTATTTCCCATATTAGGAGTGTTTGCATTTAGTTTTGGACCATTAGTGATGAATTCATAAAGTTTTATGTAAGTTTGCATGTTTTTCACAAAGTTCAATTGTGAGGGTGAAAAAGATAGGCAATTTGGCCATTATAAAAATGTTTTTTTTTTTTTTAAGATAAAATTATCATGAAAAAATGTAGTTTTAGATATTAACTAACCGTAGAAAAAAATTGAGTCAAATAGAGGTCGAACGAGGAAGTTATGACTGATTTGGTAAAATAGCACAAAGTTGACAAGATGCATTAGAAGATTGCTCCATGGTCTCCCAATGCTGCTCGAGCAGCCTAACAACACCTTGTGTAGATTTTGTTTGTTTCAATTTTGTTTTGTGTGTTTTCACTTATCATTTTCTTCAAGACTTTTCATATGACAAAAACTCATGTTGAGAAGGGTAAGCATGTCTAAACCAAGTTGGTTTAGTACTTTCCAGACTGCTTTCCTTATTAATATTAAATCATTCTTCTAGTTAGAATAAGAATCCAACTTAGGAAAGCTTTATAATTTATTGTTAACTTTCCTAAGTAGTTTTCCTAATCTAATTTAATGTCTCATTTTGAATTGGAAAATGATTTTTTAATTTAGGAAATAAGAATTGATTTTGATTTGTTGTCAACTTTTCTATTTTGCATTCCTAGTTAAATTTAATGTCTAGAGTAAATTGAATTTTAGTCAAGGAAGTTTTTTTAGTTGGTTTTAACTCTAAATCTCTTCATCAGAAATGTGTCTTTTCTTTCACAAAAAGGATGAGAACTTATTTAAATTGTTCTTTTTTGAGAGATTTTAGGAAAAAAAAAAAGAGAGTTTTTTTGTTCTTAAATCTAGATTATTTGTATGAGACTAATAGCTTGCATTGCATCTACATTTATGTAAAGTGTCATGATCAAACATTCTACTTGGTTTGTATACATTGTTCTATGTGTGCATCAACTGATTAGTTCAAAATCAACTTGTGACCTTGTATTGTACATAGAGGAAGTAACGAGAATTCATTGAGCTTCCACGACCAGTTAAGAAGGCTAATTCATGATAAATGTAGCGAATTTAAAAGATTGATGAGCTGGTGGTTCTAAGTTCATAGAAAGTGAGACTGAACGACTACTATTAGTTAGATAGAGATTAGATTTCTAAGCAAAGAGTGCTCTACAAAAGAAATTTTGTAAACTATCTTTTAATAGTGGGCTTTTGGTCAAAAGTGGCCAAAGAAGGTTCTAGTCTCATGGTTTTTCCTATTGGGTTTCCATGTAAAAATCGTTGTGCATTGCTTCACTCTTCCTTTTACCTTTCTTTATCTTTGTTTTAATCTTTCATTGTGCATAATGATAAAAGAAAGCAAAATAATAAAAGAAACTAAAATAATATAATTTTCAAGAATGGGGTCAATATTGGAATGATTGAATGGGAATAAAAAAATGAATGACAATTTTGGTAGAGTTTCAATATCTAATTCACTTTTGTCCCATTGAAATGAGCTTGAGAATGCCTTCAATAGGAGCGATCTTTGCTAGTTTAGTAGGTTGAAGGCTCTTGGGATCAAGGTTGTATGTTCCTTGATCTTAGCTCTCATTTATAAGAAGTGGACAAGCCTTGCTTTGAAGAGGAGGCATACAGTTGTAACTGGTAACTATTGGACCTTTTTAGCTTGGGCTACCCTTTTGTTTTGGACTGACACCTGTATTCTAATGAATTTGAACATCACGTGGGCCCTCCCATTGTCGGGCCATTACTCTATTGGGCAACTGATTTTCTACCACTTATAGTCTGTCCGCCACTCCTCTTGTCGACATAGTCGATTGAAGGATTGTATCTCGATCACTAAATCATTTTACAAAGTTTTCAAGTAAAGCCATTATCTTAACCATGACGATGCTAGATATGTCAATTACTTTCTCGACAGTAAGGCTATGGATTAAGAAATTGATCAACAACTTTTCCTTGTACTTTAGCTTTAGGGATTATTGGTCAAATATGAATTTTGTTCACTTTTACAAACATGTCAACTAACTATTCGAAATGGCTTAAAACCCTGTCGAGTACATGATGCCTATCACATCAAATGTCAAAGGTCATAAATGATTTCCAAGGTGTGTCGCTTTGATTACTATATGGGCTTACATGTGCATGTCGTGTCTCTCTAAGTTTTCGAAAGAACATCTATAAATTCCCACTCAAAGTGACATGTCCTTTTTCATTTGGTTTTATCTCCATCTCTTGCCTTCTCTTGCATTTTCAAAACTTGACTCTCTTTTCTTGAAGTTGCCAACCTTCAAGTTTATTTTCATATTTTGTACATAAGGTAAGTTTTTTTTTTTTTTTTTTTTTTTTTTTTTTTTAGTTTGTTTATTTTGTATTTTCTAATTATTATATTTTGCTACTAAGATTTGGGTTTTGAATTTTTCTCTCTCTTGAACTGCTTAATTCATGTCCTTGTTCTTGATTTTCTTTTGAATTGTGCTCACCTTTTGATCCATTTTATGTAAAATAAATTGAAAAAGTTCCTATTTAGTAGCCTTCTTATGAGTTGCAACTTTTAGGTTTCTAGTTTTAACTAACTTGGCTTAGATGAAAGGGTTAGACCATTGACTAAATTTTTGTGTGCTCAACTGTTATTAATACTATGTTGAGCCACAAAGAGGTTATTGATAGAGATGATGAGATACTAAATCGAGTTCTACTTCATTGTTCAATATGAGGCTATATGGTATGATGACTAAGTTTTATCAAGATTTGACTCTACATTTTGGAAAAGTTACTCTAGCTGCTTTAGATAGAATGTGAACTTGAGGATTCTCCTATACCGTTAAGTGTGATAGAGGATCTCTTAAGAGTCAAATTGGTAAGTAGACGTAGAGGCAAAGCTCTTCTGTTATCAAAACGACCCAAGAATGCTCTAAAAGCTTGTCTACTTATTTCTTGTATGGTGATGTCCCCAGCAAACTAGAAGTTAATGATAAAATTAGTTTAAGGAGTAGATATTAAATCTCAAAATCTGTAGCCATTAGACTTCCTAGGGGAAAGAGAGAGCTTATTGGTACCAAGAAATTGTCAATATTTTATAAGCTTTCTTTAAAGATAGGATGACGCTTCCTAGTTTTAGGGTTGGCTAGACATACATTGGATTAGTTTGATATTGGGCCCAACCAACTAATATCAAATTCTTGGAGACTGTTACCATCACTCAACCACCTATGTGAGTTAAAAGGTACAGACTTCGAGCTATTCAACCTCCTCTATTCTTATTACTTGAAAGAGAGTGATAAGGATAAAGGTCGTTACTCTTTTTGTCTTCGGTCTTATGATGAATGATCGCCCTTGGAAAGATAAATATTTTCTTGCTAAGAGGAAATTGATCAGCAACAAATTTAAGAATCATAGGCTATCATTTGTATGGAAGACTACTAATTGGTCTACTTGTATAATTTCTGTTAGTTTTTAGATGTTAAACACTAGATCCTAACATCCATTTAGTTTTTTGTCCAGCAAAATCTTGGTGACAAACAACCTATTGAAGGGGATTAATTATCAAGAAAGGACCAAGAAGATTTTAGAGTTACTTGAGTCCAAACATAGTCAGAAGAACATCCTTATAGAATAAATGCTCAACGCAAGCTTCTTGTGGTCATACATCAATTAAGAAGGTATTATTTTCCCCAGACTAAATTACTTCCTTATATTGCACTTGCAAAACTTAACGTTGATAAAATCTTAAAGGTTGGGTTTTTATGCCCCCTCTCTCATCGAACAAAAATTCGTAGAACAAATGATATCAACCACGTTTAAGAATTCCAAATCCTAAGGATTTCTTTGATCGAAAGAGGAAAATGAATGCTTTAGTAGTGAAGAAGCTAGTAGTTTAGGCGTTAGCTTTCCTTAAAAAAAAAAAAAAAAAAAAAAAAAAAAAAATATGCTTCTTCTTTGAGGGAGGAATCATTTATTCCTAAGTCAGCCCACAAAAGAAGAGTTGACTTAAAGAAGAGGTCGATGCCAAATAGGAGACAATTTTGGCATTCCCTATGAATTGCACACTGCATTCAGATCCAAAGGGATTCTTAGTTAAGGAAACAAAGCATTTTAGCTCCTGCAGATGATGAATTGCTTTATAGTAAGCCTCTTTCGAAGATGAATGACAAAAGCTTAGCTTTTGCTTTTAAGGTGCGCACTAATTTTTTTGTTTTAATATGTGTTCCCTATTTACAATCGTTTCAACATCATTTGTTTTTAAAGAAGCAACATGCCTTTGTTAGGAAGCAGATTAAGGAGCATAAGATTGTTGTGAACTAGATAAAGGACGAGGTTGGTCAACTCAAGAATAAAGTCAAACAACTTATGGTTGAAATATCAAATGCTGAAAAATCGATCATAACTACTAGAGATAGAGTAACAAAGTTGGAATCCAACTTTAGAGGCAAAAAGATGAGTCGGTCGATAAAATGAACTGAAGAATGTTAAGGTCTACCCTTAAGTACAAGATTGAAGAATATTAGATGTCATATCTTTTTCCTTTAACACCCAATTTTCCATATATGCTAGAAATATTTTGTACATAAAATGCATATGCCTAAGGTCACATATAAGTAAAATAAGGTTTTCTACCTATCCATAGTTCATAAGGTATGAAAGCTATTGACTTAATAACAACTCTATTCAAAATGTAAGTAGCTTTCAATAGTGCATCTCTCCAATAAGATACTAAAAGATTCACTTGTGTCATCATAGATCTAACCATTTTCAATAATGTCCTATATATTCCTCCTTTTAGCTACAACATTTTGTTGCTTAGTCCTAAGAATGGTCAAATATCTATCAATGTTTTGCTCATAATACAATGTCTTACATTATTCAGAAAGATATTCTCATCCTCGGCTAGTTTCAAAATTTTAATAGTTCTATCTAACTAATTCTCTACCAAATTCATATACAATCTAAAGCAATACAATTCCTCATATTTGTAAGAGATCAAACTTTCATTATCAAAGAAAATGAGCGCTAGTGTGTTGTCAACAAAGATATTGACGACTTCCTCATTATATAATATAACAATGATCTTAATCAAGCTATCATATGACTCGTCATCATAAAGAGTTGACCCACTATCTTGATACATCGTATCATCCATCCTCATTCAATATTGTAACAAAAACAACAAATATATATATATATATGTATATATGCATATGAATTCTAGGTCAAAATAAAATGAGATAAATACTAAGGCATGTGATTCAGCTTCCATTATAGCGAAATAAATAAAATAACATCAATTAGAGTAAATAAATAAATGAATGAAATGAAAATTTTTTTTCCTCATCGATGATAGCAACACTTGCCACAAGCTGATGCATCCTTAGATGCACCATCAAAGTGGCTGCCCTAATAGTTGAACATGTGTTACAATGGTAAAGCAACATGCATCGACATTAGATGCCATGTGTCACACTAAGAACGGGACACATTGTTGTCATTCCAACTGACACACATCGCTACAACCGTTGTCATGTGTCCCAATACAAAAGTAACATGTGGTTTGGTGCAAATTTTATATGCTTCGTGTCATTGATATTGCCACATGTCCCATTTATGGTGGGAGACGTAGTTGTTGTACTAGTAGAACCGATGTCACGTGCAGACACAACACGTGTGATACACTTGCCATCAGTTTGAAATTTTTTGTTGATTAAGCCGCCACCATTCTGATCAGGATTTGATCCTAATTTCATTTATACCCTTAGTTTTCGTGTTTGAATTAAGGGTGAATCACACTATCCACCTAAAGGCTTTTAAATAAATTATTAAACCTAAACTCAACATTTCTCACTAAAAAAGTTTCAAATTTAGACCGAAAACTTTAATCCAGTCAGTCTCACTCATTTGTCAACGAAAAAAAATTGCAATTCAAGTTGCTATAGTTAGGTCTTTATGTCTAGTTTTGTATGCACTTTGAATCAAACCAAACAATGTCATGTGGAGTGATGCATACAAGGTCTCAAGGTCATGCCTCTATTTCTTAGGTTTATATGAAAAGGAAAAAAAATTCATGGCACTAATCAATCCAAAAATTGATTCTTAGGCATGTTTCTACCATCAAACAACTCAATCATGTTGCTCTGATACCAATGTTTAAAAAAAAAAAAAATCCATATACAAAATAAATAAAAGTACAGTAAAAGACCACACCTTTCACCGAGAAAAAATCTCTAAATCCTTAGAGTAGTTTAACTGGTCGACATTGATCACCAAAACCTTGAACCTAATTCTCTATTCACAGTGTAAAATTCCTCTTGTCTAATCTCTGTTTTTTTTTTTTTATATTTTTTCTATCTATTGTCTTTTGGAATTCATGAAAAATGTAAAATATATTACGCTTCTTAGCTGCAACTGCAAGCTAAAAGCAGTTGGTATCTTTCAGATAACCACCTATTGCTCTAGCAGTTATTGGTTCCAATCTGAAAACATATTGGATTGGGCCTTGGTGGTTTGGGTAATCTTGGGTGGACGAAATCCAAGATCTAATAAAGTCCAACAATTAGTTAAAATAAAAGAAAGAATATAACCTTTTTATCAGAAAAAAATCATTGACAATTATTTTATAACACTTGTCACAAAAAAAAAAATCATATTAATAAATAAACAATAACATGTGATTTTTATAATTTAATCTTTTATAGAAGCTTCACATAATCATATTTCACCTAAATATTCAAAAACCAATAAGATGTTACTTAATATAAGATACATATCATCCCTTGGTAGGAGAATGAGTACCCACCTTAACCTTAAGAAATCAAGAGTTCTAGTTTCACTCTGATTCTATTAAAGCACAAGGTGTGAAAAGTGTTTTCCTTTTAGTAGGAGTGGTTATTTCTCAGTTGTGAGAATAGTAATTCAGACCACACTATTAGTGTTCCATTTCAATAAGTCTTGGTAGTTTTCTCACCCATCGATGTTAAAAAATCAATGACATTCCTTTTGGTAGAAGTGGCTAACCCTCGATTGTCAGAATAATAATCTGAATTGCATTATTAATCATTTATTTCAATAATTTTTCGTAGTCTTTTGACCTGTAAAATATTAGTGTTTAAATATATATATATATAAACAGAAATTCATTCAAAGATAAAAAAAAAAAAAAAAGCACAACCACTCCAAGCCGTATTATCAGTCATCCATTTCAATTAGTCTTAGTAGTCCTCTAATCTATAAAGTGTCCATATAAAAAAATAAGACATTCCTTTTAGTAGGAGTGGTTATCTCTCAATTGTCATGGTAGTAATCCAAGCTATACTATCAACGATCCATTTTGACAGTTTTTCATAATTCTCATATATAAGAAAATCAGTAATTCATTAGGAAAAAAAAAATACAATTACTATGAGCCACATTATTAATGATTCATCTCAATATAACTTGGAAATCCTCTTACCTAAAAGATATTTTTGTTAAAAATAAAATACACTTGTTTTGGTAGGAGTGATTATCTTTCGATTGTCAGAGTAATCATTCGAATTGTACTACCGATGATCTATTTCGATACTTTTTCATTATCCTTTGATCCATAAAGTATGAGTGTTTGGGAAAAAAAAAAAAAACTAAACAAAACAAAAGAAAAATAGTAATTTGTTTAAAAAAAAGTTCAAATAAAAATAAGGATTGTGCTATGAAATAAGGCTTAAAAGTATTAGACCAATAACCAAAATAACAGAGAAGAGAGAAAAACACAAGAGAAGTTCAGGGGAGAATAATTTTCGATTCTTTCATCACTTGTTGAATTGCATTTCAAACGCATTCTTACATTTTCTTTTTATAGGCAAAAATTCATAAGAACTATAAGTAAAAGCATGATTTTCATATGACATTAAAAGCAGTAAATAAGAGATATTAAGAGGAGAGTTATGGAACACCAAAAAGTGGTATCCACACATCCATTAATTTATAACACTCTCCCTTAAATGTCTATTGTATAAAAAATATGTCCCATTTAAAACTTTACTAGGAAAAATCCTATGGGCGAAAATCCTAGTAAAAGGAAAAAGAGTATATTATTCTAGTAAGATTTGCATTCAGAACTACCTTATTAAAAATCTTGCTAGAAAAATCCAATGGAAAAAACCTTAGCTAAGGGAAAAAGAGTGCAGTACGCAATAGTCTTCCCCTCATGTCAACACATCTTATTTTAGCAATTTCAAACAAAACATTTGAGTCAACACAAATAATATACTTCAAGATTCTTGGACATGCCTAAATATTCCCTTATTAAAAAGCTCATCAATTAAATCCAATGGACAAAACCTAGTCAAGGGAAAAAGAGTACAATGCACATATACCCAAAAATAAAGAATATGCTCCCCTTGAAAAATATACATCTATCACTCTTATAGTTTCTCGAACATATCAAAAATATATTAGATTACTTTCTAGTGTTTTTGAGTTGGTGCATAATTAAATTTTGCTAAAAGATTTACAGTACATGCAATATCTGGTCTTCTACATTATGCCAAGTATAACAAAGTACTAATGGGATTAAGATGCAATACTTCTGGACCAAGTATCTCTTCACTATCATCTTTTGGTCAAAATGGATTTTTCTTTGGGTCCAAATAATGAATATCATTTGAATACTTAATGGATATGTCTTATTCATGTTAATCCTTTTTTGAAATCTTTTCAACATAAACTAATTGATGCACTAGTATTTCTTCTTAGTTGTGCTCAATTTTCAGGTCAAGACAATATATTGTTTTCCCAAAATCTTATATCTCAAATTCTCTTTTCAAGTATTCAATAATTCTTAGGAGCTCTTCAAAAATTTCAATTCAATTTATGTCATTGACTTATACTACTACAATTGTAAATCCATATTCTGATTTCTTTATAAATACATATGGACATATAAGATCATTAATATATCCTTCCTTTATGGGATATTCACTAAGACGATTATACCACATTTGTTCAAATTGTTATAAGCGATATAAAGATAGTTGCAACTTTATTAAATACAAGTTATGCGAATTTGAATTATACGATTTTGGCATTTTAAATCCTTCAGGGATTTTCAAGTATATCAATGACCTATATAAATATGTCATTATCGCATCCACAAGACACATTTTAAGTCTTTTAAAGACTACCAAACTAATCGAAAAAATCAAAACATAATAGTATCCATCACAAGAGAATAAGTTTCACCATAATCAATGTCATACCCCACAACTTCGTTTTCTTAGTACATTTTCGAGTATAATACCCATTTATATTCAATGGGTTTTGACATCTTTAGGCATTTGGACTATTGGTTCAAATACACCATGTTTACCTATTAAAATCAATTCTGCTTAAATTGTATTTTTCCACTTAGGACAATCATGATTTTTCCACACTCATTGATACTTTATGGTTCATAATCATCATTTATAATCTTAATGGCTATTGCATATGCAAATAAATTGTAAATGCTGATTTTATCACGACTTCATAGTTCCCTAAAAAAATTTCTATATTTCTAAGATTTTATATCTCTTTAGGAGATTGTACCGCTTCTAAGGCACTATCCTTTGCAGGGATTATTAATTCTCATCATATGAAATCTACTATGAGACAACTGATTTTCATATTATCAACATTGAGTTTCCACAATAAACCTTTTAACATACAATTATATCTCATTGTCTTAATTTTTATATGAATAATTATTTTGATCAAAGCATATGATGTCTTCAAGCATCTACATAACAAGTTTAATATAACTACATAAGTATAGCTCTACTATTGTTTTGATCAATAATTTTATTTCAACATTTATCCATAACATATTATTCAATATTTTCATCACTTTTCTATAAATATGCAGAGTAATAAAATATGATATTTTAAATTTTTTTAAGTTTTCAATACATATGCTTCTTCAGAGGCTACTATAAACTTTCACATATTTTTACGGCAAACTATAATATTAATAGTTTGAGCATATGCACTTTTTTATATACAAGTAAGATCCTTTTTGTCAGTATCATAGAAGAAGATTATATAATTTTGTTCTTTGTTCAAAGCATTATATCTCTTCAAAAAAAGAAATAATAATAATAACTCATCAGAAATCGTTATTTGTATGATGAAAATTACATATAACTCGAGCCTAATTTTTAAAATGATCATGATATTTCATTATTCACTTTAAAGAATAATAACTTTACAACAAAATTTACTTTTCAGACTTCTGTGTATAATGAATTATTCATTTGTTATCATCTATGTAAATTATTCTTCAGGAACAATCACTAGAGTTAAAATATTAGTAACGAGAGTATAAA
Source organism: Litchi chinensis (assembly GCA_019925255.1). Lineage (NCBI taxonomy): Eukaryota > Viridiplantae > Streptophyta > Magnoliopsida > Sapindales > Sapindaceae > Litchi > Litchi chinensis. The sequence goes on along the minus strand of CM034463.1, from coordinate 21,177,660 downwards.
CTTATTCAGATATGAAATTTTCAAATGAACAATCTTTTGAACTTCAGGTTCACATGATTTATACAATAATCGTTATAATAAATGATGCATGTCAATTGTAATTTCATGTTATTAAATTTTCTAATTTTATTCTTATTCTACTCTAACAACGAGAAAAATTATTTATTAGTGTTATTTTGTTATCTTTCATGAACTTATTTGCATCATCATAATGTCCTTTTGGGACTTATTATATATACCATCTTACTATCCTTTAGATATATTATATTTTCATCCTATTCTTCAATGACTAAAATGTCATATAATGTCCTTTTGGGACTAAATTGTAATATCAATTATTATCCTTCAGGGACATTTATTAAGAAGAATCTTCAAATTCTATAATGGATATTCATATTACTTTCAATAATTTGACGTGTCATTTTCTTTGTATTATTAGATGAAAAAACTTTTGATTCATTGCAATTTTAAATCATATTGTACTTATGATCATATGATAGTCTCAATCATAAAATATGCTCCTAGCATATGACAATATGAATAATATAATAATAATTTCGTAATTCACATGAATCTCACTATGATGTTAAAAATATATGAGTTCATAGTCATAAATTGAATATATAAATATCAAAAATTGATTTCAAATGTGATGTTATGAAAAGAAAAGAAATAACAATTCAAACATTGCATATGTTATTATGGTGATTTACATATTTCGATGTCAGACAATCCAAAATGGATGAGAATAAAATTGAAGCACTGACTAAGTTTTTCATATAAATACTTATATAATATACTTTTCTTAATTTATATCTAAATAGATTCATTTAGGATCTATTAAAATAATAAAGTGTTGTTTGTACAACACTGTTGTCTTTTACTTTGTAATAAATAATTTGCTTTTCTAGAGTCTTTATATATAATTAATAAAAAATTAATATAAGATTTATGTATACTTTAGATATAAAACTATTGTAATTTCATATTTCACCGATAATAAGCGCTTTTCATACTTTACTTTGGTGTGAATTCCACTTTTGATGGTTAAAATTTGTTATGATCATTAAGGCTTTATTGACCATAATCACCGTCATGACTATTAGATTATTTAACATTCACTTCAGGAAATTTTATTAATTAATTTAGTCATACGAGATAAATGGTTTTTCACCCCATAATCATTAACATTACTACTTCAAGAGCGAATTTGAAGTACAAATTGTTACAATCGTCCAACCTCATTTATTTGGTGATCAAATACATATATATATTTTTGTAAAAATCTTTTACCAAAAAATATAGATATCATAATATTTAGATAGATCACAATAAATTAATGAATAATTCTTCAAAATACAATTACAAGAAATTGTAATGAATATTTAATAATCAATTAGGATATAAGAAAGTATATATATCAAGTGTTTGGTTTCTGCATCTTGTTGTTTTTCCCAAACAATTAAAACTTCAAGCTATGATGTGATTGTGTTACATAAATACATGTCCAATTTGATAATAACTTAAAACTTCAAGTTTTGATAGAATTGAGATTGAAATTATTTTTCAAATCATATCAATCACTGTAATTAGTTTTAGAACTTCAAGTTCTAAAAAATTATGATCATGCTTTAATTATAAAAGACCTCAAACAAGATCAATATCAGCAAACCCTAACAGCCGCCTTTGCTTAGTTCCCATATCTAGCAACTCATGCCTCTATCAAATTTTCAATGATGGCTTAACTATGGCACCAGTAGATTTTAACCGTATAACATGAGACATAGGATCATTACATATATAAAAGTAATCCGTATTAAATATAGAAGTATGAAAATACATACCTCGATGTGTTAAAATCCATAATTGGAAAATAAATACGTTAACGTCATTATGATCCTAAATTTCATAAGCTATATCTTGAATCATGAACAAAAGTTAATATAAAAGATCTTCAAGTATTTTACTCACCCCAATGAGCAAACATGTTTTCAAATCTACATACTTGGGTTCTAAACGAGTTCTATTCGTATCAAATTCGAATTGATTTAATTTTCTTCAATCTTTTTCATTTATAGTTTTGAAACTTTTGATTCCAAAATCTAAATAAATTATAATCTATAACTAAAGTAAAGATTTAAAACTTCAGGTTTCAAGATCCAAATAAAATTGAGAATAAATTGATTGAAAATCTAGAACTTCTAGTTTTGAATTTAAAAATAAAATATAAAAATTCGGATTCAATCTATTCATCAAGAATTTAATAAACTAAAGTGAATTTGATGGAACCATTATGTCATATCCAAAATGCAAGAACATAACTTCATAATACCAAATTCGTTTGATCTTTATTTATTTAATTTTCATGACCTGAGGGAGCCACATTGCTTTCTAGATATATATATATATATATATGTATATGCATAATATTGGCTTCATACATAAAGTACAAACTTGTATATTTTGTTACCTTTTATATTTAGATCTATGGTCTAAGACACATTTTTCCTATAAAATAGGCAAAGGTCAATTATATTACTTCAAGCAACAATAACTTATTTGACATATACAATTACCTGCGTCAAGCATGAAAACCAATAAAATTTAATTAGAATTTAACTATAATTACTAATTTCAAATAAACTAGGACTATAGAATTTCTTATTCTAATAGGTAAATATATCATAATTTCTAATTCTAATTAAATTAGAATTATAAAATTTTTGGTTCTTAAACAAATTTAGAATATAGAATTTCTAGTTCTAATGAAATTAAGATTATAGAACTTCTAGTTCTATTTGAAATCTAAACCTTTTAATTTTTATTTTCATTTGCAAACTTCAGCAGAAAATCCAAAAATAGCAATTCTCAAATAGCAGTATTCATAAAATTATTTAAACAAACACCAAAAACATTGATATCTCACAAGAGCAAATTTTATATATTTTTCGCATAGTACACAAATAAAGAAAAGAATAATTTTTTTTTTGTCTCCATATATAGACCAAAGAAAAATTTCATACAATTTTTTTTCTCTCTTTTTGCATCAATTAAACCAATAAAATAAATTTTTCAATTCAATCTTTTGCATCAAAAAGATGAAAATCAATTAAACTTAAAGCAAAACATGTTTTGGATCAACATAATATCCGTTAGCATAACATAACATGTATATGAAACATATATATTAATAAGATTATTTGAATCAAATAGGAAGGAGTAGATCACAAGAATTTTTTCATATAACTAGATTTGTGCTAATAACATGTTATGAAATAAGGCATGAAAGCATTAGAACAATTACCAAAATAATAAAGAAGAGAGAAAAACAAAAGAGAAGTTTAGGAGAGAATAATTTTCTATTCTTTCATTCACTTGTTGAACTGTATTTCAAATAAATTCTTACATTCTTTATTTATAGGCAAAGAGTCATAAGAACCACAAGTAAAAATATGAGTTACATATGACATTAAAAGGAGTAAATAAGAGATATTAAGAGGGGAGTTATAGAATATCAAAGAGTAGCATCCATACATCCATTAATTTATAACATTTTGTACACAAGAAATGTAGTACTCTTTCCAACAAAAGGCATGTATATATTTGGTCGGGCTATCAGTAATTTATCTAATAATAAATTCCAACATTCCTGTCACTTGTAAGGCATCAATATTAAAAGAAGAAATTAATTAAACAAGAAATTAATTAAAAGATGCAGGTGTATACGCTTAAAATTCTTTTTGGTCCTTTTTTTTTTTTTTTATAAATTTTGTTTCTAACTGAAATTAATGTCTTAAACCATGTATCTACTCAAAATATTTGGTCAATATCATGTAACAACAGTTAACATCGAATTTTTTTTTTAATATGATTGAGTGGAAGAAAGCTTTATTCAGACCAATAATATCATGTAACAACAGTTAACTATATGGCAAGAGGTATTAAAAAAAAAAGTTATGGCATAACAGCTTTTAATTATGAAATTCGGTTTCTTTATAAATGAGAATCATTACCAATCATTTCTTTTTCTCGCGTCAAAATTGCTATTTTAAAAATTTGGGGTGTTTTGGGTTAATACAGTATTTTAATAATAAAATTTATGGGCGAAGAATATCTCTCTTGAAAAATATTATGAAAGTTTCCGTATATGAAAATCAATAAAAGTTATATAATTAAACAGTAAAATAATATAGCACATCACTCATAACTCACAATTGACCGGGATTCAAGTCCCACCATGAAAATGATATTAAGTTCAAATCTCATCATACAAATTATTCAGCATGTGTACAAAGATTTTTTTTTTCTTTTTAAAGAATAGGACTATCGAAATTTGGTACTTATGCAAATATGAAAAAGAAAAATCAAATAGAATTTAGAAATGTGTGATGATTTTGAAAATAAATAAATTACATTGTTGTCTTTGTAGCATACACTTGGTTGCGTAATCAGAAGGAAAAGGATGGAGTTATGGATCGGTTTTTTTTCGCCTAGTTTTGTAATTTACTCTCATAGTCAGTGGAGCTCTTGAATAAATATTGTAGGGTCAATGTGGATCATGCTGGGCTTTTATCACCACAGGAGCTGCGGAAGGAGCCAATTTCATTGCAACTGGGAAGCTTCTTAGTCTTAGTGAGCAACAGCTTGTTGATTGTGATCATTCGGTCAGCACCTACCCCATTTCTTTAATACAAAAGAAAACAATTATTCATGCTTTTTCGATGTATGTAGTATCTTATCAATAAATAATGGGGTTTTCCTGTTGTGGTCTATCATGATACAATTAGGATCAGCAGATTATTTTTTAATAAATATATCAATTGCTTAAGGTGTTGACACATAATTTGCAGTGTGATATTAAGAAGACTGAATGTGACAACGGCTGCGATGGAGGCCTTATGACAAATGCCTACAAGTATTTGATCAAGTCCGGAGGGCTTGAAGAAGAAATTGAATACCCTTATGTCGAGAAACGTGGTGATTGTAAGTTCAATCCCGAGAAAATAGCGGTTAAAATTGCAAATTTTACCAGTATTCCTGTTGATGAGAACCACATTGCTGCGCATTTAGTCCACCATGGTCCTCTCGCTAGTGAGTTTCTCTTCGTAATTTTTTTTCTTTTAAGAATGACCACATTTATTCAATTACTTCCAGTTCTTGCAATTCAAGTCATTTGTTGAAATTAGGTGAATTGGTATACAAAACAAATACGAATCTAAATGCTAAAGAATTCTATTCAACTCTGCTAGGCAAGTTTTGTATAGAAGTGAGTGACAGTAAATAAATACTGAACTTTATAATATTTGTTAGTTATCATCAGACTCAAAAGTTTTTTGATAAAAAGAGTTTGAATCAGAGATCTCCAAACTTGATATTATGTTAGTTATCATCAGACCAAAAAATTAAACTAATAAGAAAAAATACAACTATAATATTTAAAATCTGAGATTGATATATGACAATATTAATGTAGTTGGGTTAAATGTTGTGTACATACAAACTTTCATCGGCGGTGTCTCACGCCCTCTTATCTGTTCTAAAAGAAGGCTTAATCATGGAGTTCTGCTTTGGATATGGTGCAAAGGGGTTCTCCATTCTGAGGCTCGGCAACAAGCCCTATTGGATCATCAAGAATTCTTGGGCCAAGCAATGGGGTTAAAATGGGTACTTCCACCTTTGCCGCCGTCATGGTATGTGTGGTATGAACACCATGGTTTCTGCCGTATTCGCTCAAGTCTCCTAAATCTCGTTTGTTTATGGTTGTCTACCGCTTATTAGGAAGTTAAACGTCTATAGATAGACAGATCATACTTGCACACACAATCTTGGGCATACAATGTCTTCTTCCCTGAACTACTTCCTACTAGTAGGGTCTAAGACCTGATGCAAATATGTGCTAACATCAGATTCTGCAATGTAAGACCTGACGCAAATATGTGCTACCATCAGATTCTGCAATGTAGTTGTAATTCAAAGTCTCTAGGAGTATTTAAAGGTATTTTATTACTAATGAAAATGATAGGGTTGTTAACTATATTACATTATTGTATCACTCGTCTCTAGTTGTGTTTGTCTTATGGGAAATGTTCTTTTGTGTTGATATGCACTTAGCATTGCTAGCTCATTTAACATACAAGTAATTTTAAATGTTGCACCTGAGAAAATTATCATATTATCTAGGTATATTTGATTCTCTTTGGTATCTCTCGTACAAATTCTCACCCAATATGTCCCTTCAGCTCCAAATCACAAAACCAATAGTCTCGAGTCTCTTTTACTCCAGTTACAGCAAATCAAGCGGACGTGTCAAAGCAAGCTCAGGTACTAATTCACATTCTTACTACACCTAATCTGGGGGTGCTCTGACATTTACAATTCCCTACTACTTTATAAAGAGCCCTCGGATCATCAAGTAGACAGCCAGCATATCATCATTATCTGACACTAATGAGTTAACCCCAAGTGCTATGTTGATGGCATCTACATCTGCCAAAGACACTTTGAGGTTTAATTTTTGGGTCAAGAACAGCCCTTCAAATAAGGTTAGAAATTCTCCAATTCAGATGCAAACATCCCATTCAAGACCTTAGGGAGAGCCACGACAACCATACCCCTGTCATCTCTGATGGCTGCTCCAACCCCAACAACAGAAAGACCTAGCTACATCTGTATTCAATTTGGGACATCCAGGTGGAGAGGGAAGCCAACACCGTAAGTTGTTGGAGTTTTTTTCTTTAGTTGCTGCACAATGGCAATCGCGGAAGGCCTTTTGAGAGTGGTGGAATTCAGCAAGAGAATCCAGAGAGAGCCCAGTCTAAAACGTCAGGTAACGTTTTCACGATGGCATTGTGAGCTGCCGAGTTCCTTGCCCACCGAATGCTCTAGAGAATCATGCAAACAATAGCCATCTCCTCGCTATTAAACAGCAAAAGGATACCTGTATATACGTGGCCAAGGTGAGGGGGTGGGCTTAGTTTATTCATTCCAATAGGAAGTCCTCTCCGCCGAGTAATCCATCTCAATTTCAAGTATGATGAAAAATAGGGTTATTATTAATTTACTTTCTGTAATTGAAAATAAAATCAAACATTTGATTTTGAAAATAATAAGTAAAACAGTTCAATCGATAAATGGAATAGTAAATCCATCAATAAAGTAACAAACCCGTTAGTTTTGAGAGTTAAAGCGTCATTTGGCCTTGATGACATACATGGAGGGCAATTAGAAAACATTTGTTAACATTTTAATTAAATAAAAAAGGGAAAGAAATAAAACTAAATTAAAAATTAAAAAAAAAAAAAATCACCAACCATCGTCTCTCTCTCTCCCTCTCTTCTTCTTTTTCTCCTCTTCTTCAAACCCAGATGAAATCTGAGTTCATCACACTCTCTTCTTCTTCTTCTTTTTGTTGTTATTCTTCTTCTCCTCCTCTTCCTCTTCGTCACTCTATTCAAATCCTTTCAAACCCCACCAAATCTGTCCGCCATCTAAGCCGTTGTCGGCCCCTCTTCCCATCCCCCTCTTTATGGCATCTACCTCTTTTCCTTCTCCCTCACTTTCATCGAGATCTCCAACTTGGCTGGTTTCAACTGCATTGTTGAAGACGTGGAGCACGACTCCAGTGGCATCTTCAATGCCCTCGCCTGTCTCTACACCCTCACTGTCACACATAGATGCCTGCTATTTCGCGTGTTCAGGGTTTCGTTGATTGTGGGTTTTTTTGGGTTGTTTTCGGTTGATTGAATTTTGATTTTTTTTTCTTTAATTCAAGATAGAGTGTGTAAATATAAAGTTTTGATTTTTTTTAGATTGATTGTTTTGATGTTTTTGTTGTTGGTTTTGATCTAGGGTTGGTTGGATTCTTTTTCTATTTTGGTTCAAGATGATTTTTTGATTGATTATTTTGATTCAAGATGATGTTTAGTTTTTTGGGGGGATTGTTTTTGTTTTTCATTTTTGGTTCTCGATGATGAATCACCGATGAAGATGTTAGTTTATTTGTGTTTGAAGCACTAGTTAATTTCTTAAGGTTTAAAGCACTGGTTTCTTGACGATGAAGAGTTGAAGGAGATTTTTTTTTTTTTTTTTCATTTTCTTTGTTTTCTTTGAAGTCCTCTGAGTGGATGGAGATCCAATATTCACATTAAATCTCCACTGTCTATCTAATAAAATAGACAATGAAAATCCAATCTGGATATTGGATCTCCATTTAAAAATAAAAAAGAAAAAAACTTGTTTGTTTAAAATTTTTAATTTTTAATTTTTTTCAAAAAAAAAAGTGGTCATTCATCTATTTTGATGGACGGTGGAGATCACATTTGGGATCTCTACCTCTATTTTTTAAAAATTTAATTTTTTAATTATTAATTAATTTATTTTATTTTATTTTAAATTTTAAATTTATTATATTTATTTGTTATAGTTGCTTTTCATTTTTATATTTTTATTTATTTTTTAAAATTTTTTTTTTTTTTATTTTAATTATTTTTTATATTTTTTTATTTTTTATTTTTTACTTTAAAAAATAAAAATGTGAGGGTATTTTGGTCTTTGAATGTTTTTGTCACAAAACCACTAAAAATTTAAATGGAAATCATTTTTGGTTGACAACTAGGGGTTTTTTGGTTAATATTTTAAAAAGTTGAAGTAAATTAAGATTATTTATCATTTCAAAGGAATTTTCGGATTTTTCCCTTAACTAAAGAAATTGGATTCTTGAGAGGAAATCAATTTTCAAAGATGATGTTGACATTTTATTGGATGAAACAAGGAAATATCACTGCTCAAAGAAAATAGGGAAATATCATAAAATAAAATAAAATAAAATTATTATGAAATAAAATAAAATAAAATATTGAATTAATTAATTTATTATGAAGTCATAATGAGAAAAGAATAAGGGTTGTGTCATCCAATAAGAAATTAATCTTTTTTCTGTCTTGACAACTATAATTGGTTGTTTTTTTTTTTTCTTTATTTAGTACTCATACTATGCTTAGGGGACAATCAGAGCCAGCTTCGATTTGACTTTGAAGCACAATTTAAGGATATATTTTCACAACGAAATAAAGCAACCCATATCAAATAAAAAGAAAATTTTCTATAAATGGGACAAATGAAAGTAAAACTCATAACCTTAACTTAACTTAGGTTGTGAGTGGGGTCCTAATTTACCATCTATCCATACACCTATTCACATAACTGGTAGTTTTGACAAAAAAAGCTTTTGTCAATTTATTAGCATTATAGAAAGGTAAGAAATAATTCATTTCCGTTGATTTTGGGATTTGATATTTGCTTTAAGTTGGCCGGGGGATTATTACTCGCCAACAACTTAAGAAAAATGTCCAACTAGTGCGGAAAGTTGTACAGTAGACGCATCAAAAAGCTACAAAGCACAATTCCATATGTTATATAACACGTGCTCTTACTTGAATTTTTTTTCTTTTGAAAAGGTGTTCTTGTTTGAATTTGATCCTAGAATTTGAGAATTTTTTTTAAGAACCACTTTTGTAAAATATTTTCCGCTCATGAGAAACGATTTTCTTCCTTCACATATTTTATGATTGAGTTATTTCTTTATATATATTTATTAACTTCATAGATTTTGTGGGATTGTTATTCAAGATTTGATATGAAACTTGAAGCTCAAGGATTCAAGATAATATGATCCAAGATGATTAATAAGGCTTCAAGATTGCAAGTGCTTACGTGTTGATGATTACTCATAATTTGATGTAGTAACAAATCTAGAAATTCATATTAGAGGGGGGCACTTTAATAAATTAACAATAACATTAAAATAAGAGTTAAATACACAATACCCCTCTGAGGTTTATTCAAATACAGACGCGTAAACAGTTTGATTTTTATAACATCATACCCCTTAGTTAACAGTCAGCAGCTGTTAAATGTGAGGGTTGACCGTTAAAATTAACGATTGACCTAAAAATATTTAATAATGACAAAAATACCCATGAATAATGACAAAAATTTATATTAAAAATTTCAAAATAAATTTAAAATAATTTTTTTTTTTTTTAAATAGATCTAATCTGCAAAAAATTAAAAGAAACAAAAAAAATCAATCTTCACCCTTCATCAACCTTACCCAATCCAGCATCTTCTTCATCAACCTCACCATTCTTCACCATCAATCAACCTTACCCAATCCATCACAAAAACAACATCACACAAACAAATCTATCAAAGATTAAAAAATCCATTAAAAAAAAATAGAACTGGGTTTGCAAAAAAAATCAATCTTCACCCTTCATCAACCTTACCCAATCCATCATCTTCTTCATCAACCTTACCATTCTTCACCATCAATCAACCTTACCCAATCCATCACAAAAACAACATCACACAAACAAATCTATCAAAAATTAAAAAATCCATTAACAAAAATATAACTGGATCTACAAAACGGGTCCAGATCTCCTTGATGGAGACCAATTGGGTCTCCACATGAGAGCTCGTCATCGTCGAACTAAGCCGAAAGGAGGGTTCCGATCGACGACGGACAGGTGGGCGACGGTCTGGGTTGGAAACCCAGATCGACGTCTAGGTTTCCACCTGGAAACCCAGACGTCCGGTGCTCAGAAGACGTTTGGGTTTCCAAATCGAAACCCATACGTCGATCTGGGTTTCTGAAATGGAAACCCAAATCGACGTCTGGGTTTCCACCTGGAAACCCAAACGTTCGGTGCTCAGGAGGCGTCTAGGTTTCCAGATCGAAACCCAGACGTCGATCTGGGTTTCCAATGGAAACCCAGATCGACGTCTGGGTTTCAATCTGGAAACCTAGACGCCTCCTGAGCACCGAACGTCTGGGTTTCCAACGGAAACCCAGATCGACGTCTGGGTTTCGATCGAAGCCCAGACGTCGATCTGGGTATCGGGGTAAAAGAAGAAGAAGATGAAGATGAAGAAAAAGAAAAGAAGAATGAGAAGAGAGAGAAAGAGCTGTCAACCGGTGAAGAAGATGAAGAAAAAGAAGAGAAGAAGGAGAAGAGAGAGAGAGTGACAGAGAGGGACCTGGATTTTATAAATGGAGATCCAATCTGGATCTCCACCTATTTTTTTTCCTTAATTTTTTTATTTTTTAAAATATTAAAGATTTTTTTTTTTTTTTAATTTTGGTTTTTGGAAAATTTTTTTCTAATTAGATCTCAACCGTTTATTTTTAGATAAAAGGTTGAGATTTTTTAAAATTTATTTTGAAATTTTTAGTATAAATATTTGTTTTTATTCATGGACATTTTTATCATTGTATGATATTTTCAGGTCAACCCTTAATTTAACGGTCAACCCTCACATTTAACAGCTGCTGACTGTTAACTAGGGGGTATGATGTTATAAAAATCAAACTGTTTACGCGCCTGTATTTGAATAAACCTCAAAGGGGTATTGTGTATTTAACTCTTAAAATAATTAGAATCACAATGGTGAATGATAAAACTTCTTGTTAATTAATTTCTAGTCCTCTACAACTGCTCGAGAATAACTAAAAACAAAAATAAATTATTTAATAATCTCTAATTATAAAGCATAAGATAAAAATTAAATAACATTTTTACCAATTAGTAATTCATGTAAAGAAAGAGAACTTAATTTTCATTTGTGATTATCGTTTAATTGTTGGAAATAAAATTATTTCTAGCATTATTTTAATGATTGTTGACCAATAAAATTGACCAACACCTGATTTAAAGTGTAATGTGTAAATTGGATGATATTGGAGGGTTGAATGTGAAATAAAAGCTAAATAGAAAAAATTAAAAAAGAGAAAACACAAAGTTTTTTATGTGGTTCGGCTATAAGTGATGAAGCCTACAATCTCCTCATGGATTTGATTGATCTTCTTGGCCAAAAAGAACTTAGAGAGAAACTTCACCATCAACTCGATCTAAATGTGAATTGAAGCACTTAACAAAGAATATAACCACTCATTAACCTTCTCTTTCAAAGAGAATGAGAACAATCTTAACCAGATCTCTTCATCATTGACCCATTCATTGTGCATGGTGGCACAAACAACAAAGAAGTCCTTGATGTAAATGTGAGGATCTTCTCCCTCTTTGCCATAGAATTGAGGTAGGAGATGAATTGTTGCACTATTGATCTCAAAATTATTATTATGGTTTGGGTAGACAATGCAATAGGGTTGATCTGTTGCCATTGGTGTTGTGAGATCTCTGAGAGGTCTTATACGGTTATTAACAACCCCTTGAACCACCACATTGTGTTGGGGATTGCCAACTTGATTTTGGTTAGCCATTGTCGCCTTTTGATCTCTTCTTACTTGGCGACGAAGAATCCTTTCAATTTCAGGGTTGTAGGCTAAATGAGTGAGCCTTTGAGAGTGGCAACCTTCCATGAACATTAAAAATAAAGAAAAAGAAAAATTAAATTAAAAACAAAAAATTAAACAAAATAAAGTTAAAACTCAAAACAAATACAGAACTCCTTGACAATAGCATCAAAAACTTATTGGTTGCAAAATTAACAAACAAATTTATTTAACATTACAAGTGCACAAATCATTTATCGAGTATAGATGAAAAGTAAGGGTTGATCCCACGAGGAGTTTAAACCTTCTTTTAATCCTAAGTTTATTCAAAACCTAAACTGAAGACAATTAAATTAATAGCAAAGGATTTCATGATTAAACTTAAATATTAAAACTAAAAGACAACAGAAACTAAATTAGCAAAAATCAATGGAGAAAACTTAGTTAAAGTTTCTTATCCACCACTAAATAATCTTTCAATTAATTCAAAAGATCAATAAAGTCGAATTTTATTAATGTATCATGAAGATATTCATTACAAGGTAATGATTATACTGCATATGATACTACATGATGTTAGTCCTAACTAACAACCTCAATAGTCACTCATGGCTTTCCATGTCTAGCTACACTGTCTATATTATATTCTAGTGTTTATGTGATATTCATTTTTTTGTCCTTAATGGGTTCCAATCATTAAACCAAAGTAGACATCATACTAGGTTGTAATTAGGAACACACGTCTACATAGACATCATATGATTTATATACTAACTAAGTTGCTACATTGAACCAAGTTGTTGGTGGCAATCCAAGGTTAGACCAGAAAGTATTGTGACCTAGAGTCATCACATTGAAGGTGTGGATCATGACACCTACGTCGTGATTGAGAGTGGTGAGAAACAACCATAGGTTGTTGCAAGAGGGAGCCGTGAGTTGGAACCAGACTTAGGTAGCAACTAGAGGTCTCAATGAAATAACATGCAAAAATTTAGCTTTATCATGAAAGACGATCGTGAGTGAGGACAAATTACAAGTTGTGATCCTTGGTGGTGATAAATGCACATAACAGATATGACAATTCAGGATAGTTTCAAATCAAACGAAACTTTTTGTTTTGCAATCCTAATCAACTTCCTAAGAAATGTAACATTCAAAGACAATTATTCAAGTATATTTGGATAAGATTAGATCAACAAGAGATAAAATTAACAAAGTTTCATCTATATCAGGAGAGGAGATTAGAGTTTTGATCAAACTAGGAAGTGCACCTATAAATAGCTGAGTTTCTATAGAAAATAAAAATTTGGATTATTATTATTTTACTCCTAAAAATATTGAAAATAATAGCAAAAACGACCCAACCATTAAATGACATTATAATTCCATCAATGAACTAACGAATCTGTCAATTTGGAGAGTAAAAAGCATCAATTCCACATAAAAACATAACATAAATAATAGATAAAATAGGCACTAAATAATGATAATTATTGACCCAACACCTCAATCTTAAGTCGCATTAATGGGATGTGACAATTATGACTATTGGTTGATAGTTGTTAGCCATCAATACTGCTAGAAGAAAGTGAAATGCTTTAACTTCCAATGTGATTGGAGCAACCAACTAGCATTAAAAGCGAGAGGGCTTGTGTTATGCCCAAAAATAGTAGGTAGGCTTTTAGCCCAATAAGGCCCTGCACGAGACAAAAGAAGCATCAAAGCCCAAAGGGAATGAAAGTACCATGAAGCCAACAAGCAATGCCACATTAGCATGAGCCATGTCAACAAGAAATATACTAAGCTCACTACTCTAAGTGTCTGGTAGCAGAGAACCTCAATTTAAGAAGATTGTAAATAAAGCAGCTAGTGTGCCCTTTAGACCACAATTTGAAGTAATTGCAACTCACACTTTCCTTATCATAGTAGAATTTCATAAACAAAAAGAATCCTATATCAAGTAGAGAATACTTCAAATAAGAAAATTTTAGAAGTACAATTTAATTCGAATATAATGTGTTTAATCCAATTTGACGTAAACTAGGAAAAAAATCTTAGTCTTTCCTATATTTTAATGACTTAATTATATATAAACAATGAACCTTAACATTATATAAAGAGTCCTTCATGTAAATAAAGGGACGATTCTCTTTCAACCCTTTAGAACCCTACAAAAAATCAAAAAATAACATAATCGTGGATGTAGGTTTTATGAAAATACAGATGAACCACGTTAAAATTTCTTTGCCTTGCTTATTTTTTATGTTTGCATCTTGAATATCTTATTTTTTACCATTATTGCACTCACTCAGTCATTAAATTCATCACGAACCTACTAACTAGATGTTGACCGATGTTTTACTTCAACAATAAATAATGTTTTTTCCCACAAGAAAATTGATAAATCAATTGAACGAAGAACTATGTGAATTATATTAATAACAAAAATGTTTAATAAAAGTTAAAAAGATATTTTTAGCCCTAAGTTTTTTATTAAAAAATATGATAATCATAAAATAATATTTTAAAATAAAAAATTATAAATTAATAACAGATTAAAAAATAAAAATATAATGAAAATAAAAATAAAAATAAAAATAAAGTAGAGATCCAGATTAGATCTCCACCATCCATCCAATTGAATGGATGGTCTGGATCTCTAACAACCATGAACATTCAACATTCACTAGTTAAAAATAAAAATAAAAAATAAAAACCTCATTCAACATTCAACACCATTCAACCTCTCTAAACCTCTTTCTCCATTCAACAACATTCAACATCTATGGACAATACATCCTCATCCATGTTCAACACCATCATCATCCTGTCATTGGAAACCACTACCCCACCTCTTTCTTTCTCTTCTTCCCCCTCTCTCTCCCCCTATTTCTTACCTCTCCCCATTTTTCGATTTCCAACAGAAAAAATCCCCTACAAAACCAAAAAAATTCTCATATAAGATCATCAATCCCACAAACCCAAAAATGCCCCACAATCATCATCAATCTCACAAACCTCCACCACCAATTCAAAAAATTAAAAAATCCATGAATCTGTAATGAAGTAAACTAAAAAAAAAAAAATCAAAAATATCGAATACTTAGGTGATAAAGACGACTGTCGAACCTGAGTGGTGACCATTATCAAACAACAAATCGTTCAATAATCTTGTAAGAACCTACTAAAGTTCGTCACCAAATGAACCTAGGTGGGTTTGTACCAGACCTTCGAACCCACTATATCCTTACCATAGCACCACCGTCATCAACATAGCGCTACTATAATCACTGGTCAGAGGAAATGAAGAGAGAGAGAAATGAAGAGAGAGAGAGAGAGGGGGTAACTGAGAGAACCACTTAAGAGGTAATTGAGAGAGACCCGAACACCAAACGTTGAATACCATCGATCTTCATCGAAGATAAAGAAAAGAAGAAAAGAGCAAAAAGAGTGTGAGAGCAAGAAAAAGAGGAGTTGAGAGGAAAAAAATGATTTTTGATATTATTTATTTTTTATTTTTAAATAAAAATGCATCATTTTTTATTCTTGACCATGAGAGACATTGTTATTCTTTCATATGGCTCGAGAGAGTATTTTGAATATTTATTTTAATATCAAGTGGTATTTCGAATAAATATGAAACAATGAATGGTAAAATCTTTATATTCACATAAGTCAGGGGTTGTTTTGGGATTTTCCTTTATATGAATTAGCAACACTATAAAATGAAAAAGGTTTTAACATTAAGACAACTTAAAACAGATTCTTGGTTCATGTAACAATTTAATGATTCAATCAAGAAGTTAATATTCGTTGGTTTTTTTTTTTTTCTTAAGACAAGATAATATGCAAGTTACAAATTATAATCACTACTTAGAGTGGGACCTACTCTGGCAGCCGACAGAGCTACGTGTCATGGTAAAAGAGGACCGACTTACAAATCTTAAAACGAAATCTAGTACGACAAATTTGTCAATTATAATTATTTAACTAAAATAAATTAATTAAAATGTTGACTGGTAGATTCTGTCTTGGCCCAAGTCTAACAATGTTAGGATTACGTAGCTCTCAAATGGGTCGATCTCTCTGTTTAGCGGTTAAAGAAATTGCGGGTCCCTGTCTCCCAACGCACGACACCAGTCCACAGTCAACCCTTTTTGTGAGGGACAATTATACGGTGAAAAAAAAAAAAAAAAAATCAGATCGCCCGTCCCTTTTTTTTTTTGGGAAGATATCAGATCGCTTCTGGCAGAAGAACAATTATACGTTTTCAGTAACAAAATATTCTTTATTTTTTTTTAAGTGATTATGACATTTCACATGAAATATTTCAAAAAGCTAAGAACATATTAAAAACCATTAAATTTTCATTCAGAACTAAAAAAGAATAAATATCCTTTAGTAATAGTAAATTTTTGTGTGCAAAAGGAGGTTGGTTGGATGGTAAACAATTGCACCTGCTCCTATGGCAAGTCATAGGCTCGGGAAATTACGTATCTCATTTTCAAATAAAATTATGAGATTTTTTTTTTATATATTTGAGTTATCTCCCATACAAGTGTAGATGACTCCTAGTCGTATAGAAATCACTTATTCAGACTGTGTCGTCAGTATCCTATCAGCATGGTTCCGATTGTTTTATAAGCTAGTTCCATTAACTTAAATAATAATAATAAGACAAAATTTTCAAGTTTTCAATCAATTGTAGTTACCTTTATTTTTTATTACATTATAGAATTTTTATATAAATTGAACAAAATCTTAATATAAATATTTCCATATAAATCAAAATTTGAAATATAAGGCCCTCCCTACAACTCATGATTTAAGAATTCTTACAACAACAAAATCTACTCGACATAAATTAGGAGTTAATGGAACCCATCACAAGAATTTTTAACAAAAATTTTATTTAGTATTACGACTAATTAGAATGGCTCCTTATTTGGTTTTAGCAGACCATGGTATTTGATTCACCAAACACATCATTATTGCATACTTTCAACCCAATCCTCGATTTTCAAGTTTTTAATACTTTGCTTTTTTTTTTTCAATCAAAATAATTAAATAATACGAAATCGACTGTTGATAGTAATATATGTTGTATATACAAATCCTAAATATGAAAAGAAATTATGCAGAAATCGGGCACAAAAGAATAGGCTAGAAAAGAATAGACCAGGTCTTAGTTGATACACTAAAATAAGAAATAACGGTTAAGAAATAATGAATTAACCAATAGAGTTCAGTTCAAATTCCATAGATAATGTTGGTATTGTCTATAATAATACACAATCACTTTTTCTTTCACCTTTGTGAGAGTGGTATGAATTCCATTTTTACCCTTTAAATTATGTAATTTTATGGAGACTTCTCTCCTATAATGAGAATTACATAATTCTAAGTCATGCTTATAACGATTGATTTTATTAGGTTTTGATAGATCCTTAACTTAATTAGTGTTAGATCTCAAAAAGGAAAAATTTAAACTTTTAATTAAGAGATCAATATCTTACACAGAATAACTAATGACTTTGATTAATTTCATTTTGATTTTATTTCTGACTATATATTTTAGCTTTCTGACTACATAGTGCTTTAAGCGAAGTTGGTGAAAATGATTTGTGTGCATGGGTGTTTGATTTTGTATGTCATGCATCATACAGTTGATGTAACATGACCAGATTCATTTTTGTTGTGTAATGCGTGTTTCCACTTGTATCACTATACTTGGAAATTTCGTTCAACTTTTACACGCCTCCTTTTTGTGGATGGATACGTTGCTTGAACTTGTACGAGACTGTTCTTTTCGGATAAGGTTACTCTTTAACTTGTTAAACATGCATCATATGATTTTCTACATTTAACTAAGAATGTTAATAGATCCTAAAAATGTAGAAAATTCATTATGGGACAAAATCATGTTAATTAACAACTTGTCTATATTTACTCTTTCTGAAGAAAAAATCAATAGAAAATAATTAATTTTATATAATTATTGGCATTGACAATTTATAGAAGGAAAAAGAATACTAAATATGCTCTCCCAATGCATTCTCTTAAAACATTCTCCATTCAATGTATAATATGTATATAAATTGTACTTTTATAATATAAGTTGTGTGCCCAAAAATTGGAATTTATGATATGTTTAGGTTTAAAAGTACAAATTATACATGAGGCATATAATAAATGGAAGGTGTATTAAGAGAGTACATTGAGAGTAAATAAACCTACGCTAAGCTAACGGAAAGTGTTGTGTATATTTTCTGGACTCACCAAATAGACTGGTAAAAACTTGATAAAAGCCCATTAAGTCGACCCAATGCAAAGGCCCAGTAGATAAGGCCTAATTATCAACCCCAAGTCCAGCGAACTCTACAGCTCGTACCAGCGAACTCGCATCACATTGTTCACAGATCGTTATGCAGTTCAATCAATTCATAGTTCGCTGTTCAGCGAGGTCCAGCTCGAGGTCGCTCAAGACAATGAACAACTCGTTTAGTGGTCAGTTAATACCAAATCTTACAGATTAGGCAGTTACTTGATTTGATCGTGATTCTTTCACTAGAAACGGAAGTTAATTCAAATTTAAACTCAGTCAACGTGATCTCGAGATTTACGGAGCAGTTACCTGATTTAGCTCCAACCGATCAGAAAACAGAATTAATTTGTGATTCTTCTCCTATTTTATCTCTTCCTAATTTGTAACGTCTCTCTCCCTATAAATAGAGGCTAAATGTATTGTAACAGAGATCGAAGCAATAATATACTGTCACTCTGCCGGATTGTTGAGAGATAGTCGTGGACGTAGGTGCACTTGCTGAACCACGTAAAATCTGTGTGTTGTTTTTGTTTTTGACTTTCTCTCTTTTGTATTGCTTTTGGTTTTTGTGTCATTTCATATTGATTGCAGGTACTAGATATTCAATTCTCGTCGATCAGAAAATCACGTTGACATTTTGGCGCTTGAGGAAAGGCCTAAACTGCAATCTGTCCTGATTCACTCTTTCAATTTTCAACAATGGCAAGAATAAAAGCAAACTAACCAAACAGAGAGCCAAACCAGTCATCGTCAGCATGATACGCAGCAGGTGGAAGATGCACCCATGTATGCAGCAGGTATGTCACATGGTTAGGCAGCTAGTGCTGTAGCAGGCATGCCGCCTTTGCCTCCTCGCCAATCAATTCCAATCACCCCAGCAGTTGATAGGTAACAGGCGTGGTACCAAAGACAAGAAGCGTTGGAGCTCACAGTTCGACAACTTGTAGACGCTGTCAATTTGTTGGTGCAAGCTCAAGCACAGAACGCGCCCAGGATTAAGGTTGAGGCTCCAAGGCAGGTATTTCAGTAGCATGAAGCAATGCAGGTGCCCGAAAGGCCAGTTAGAGAGGTGCAGCGACCTGTTGTCTTAGCTTGTTCCTCCAATGCGCGCTCTAGAGCTGAAAGTCGCCCTATTCATGAAGAAAGAGAAGTTGCACGCCCTGTAAGCTTGGTGATAAGGGTAAGTCAGGATGAAAGTAGATGGGTAGAAGCTGGTCATGATAGAGCCCGAGTAGCATCTCGGCATGTGGACGAGGTGGATGAGCGACATGCCAGGTCACATTAGACCGGTGGCTCGTTTAGAGGAAACGAGAGGTATGAAATAGAGCGTCGCTCTCCAGGTCGCGACCACGGAATGAGGTATGGGCCCCGAGACCCAGAGGTGGAAGAACTTCTTCAGAGGGTCCAACAGCTTGAGGCACAACCTGACACTCGAGTCCAGCGTAAGTATTACGGAAAAAGAACTCCATTTATAAGGGAGATCAAGACGCAATCTCTCCCTCATAGGTTTAAAGTCCCTAGCATCTAGCAGTACAATTTGGACACCGACCCTTATGATCACCTCGATGCCTTTAATGTCCGATGAATTTGCAAACGGACAATCCAATAGTGAAGTGTCACGTCTTCCCAACTACTCTAGGTGGCATTCCACAGACTTGGTTCAAGAACCTCCCAGCTCACAGTATAGAAAATTGGGAGGAGTGCCAACAAAAGTTCGTTGGCCAATACAGAGCGTTGAGAAGGCAGCTCGCACCATCCTATCACTTGGCCACCATCTTCCAGTGTCAGGGTGAGTCGTTGAAAGATTATGTCACCAGGTTTAAACGCGAGGTCGCAAATGTTGAGAATCCATCATACGAGAGTATACTGCGATCTCAGTTGGGTTGCGCAAGGATGAAAAACTGTATGAGAGCATTTACAAGTCCTCGGTGAGGGACCTAAAAGAATTTTACGAGCGAGTTACAAAGGAGATCAGGTGGGAAGAAACTTTCGGCATGAAGAAGTCTAACTAGAAGAATGAAGCAGGAAGTTCTAGCCAAACGAAAAAGAGAAACAATGACAGGAACGAAAGAGAAGGTAGAAACAGTGGCTCAGATAATCAGATTGCTAAGAAGGCAAGGAGAGAGCTTAGGAATGAACGACCTCAGCGTCAAGGTCGCTATGAGGGTTACAGCATCCTGTCAGACTCACAAGATAAGATCTTTGTAGCGGAAAGAAACAGGGAAGACTTTGGGAAGCCCTATTCTTTGAGAGCCCCTGTTCAGCACAGAGACAAGAGTAAGTTTTGTATCTATCATAATGAGGTCGAACACAACACTTCAGATTGTTAGGCGTTGAAGGACGCCGTTAAAAAGTTAATAAGGAAAGGTCGCTTGAGAGATTACGTGGTGAGACCTACAGACTCGCGACCTCTGCAACAACGACCTCAACAACAGCCAACACAACAGCAACCCTAGCGAGCTCTTGAGCCAGAGCATGAGCCTGCGATAAAGACTATTTTTACAATTCACGGTGGCCCTCATATCGCAGGTGCTTCAAACAGGTCGCACTAGAGGTATGTCCGAGAAGCAAATCATACTTTTCAAGTCAGTGGGTCGAAGGGACCTGCAAAGAAGGTGAAGACGACCTCAGACGAAATAGTTTTCACTGATGAAGATGCTAGAGGAGTGGTCTGGCCTCATAATGATGTGCTGGTCATCCGAGCTAAGATCAGCAATATAGAAGTGCGATGCATTATGATTGACATGGGGGGCTCGGTAAATGTAATGTACATGAGCTATTTTGATCAGATGGGCCTAGGAGCAGAGCAGTTGAGACCTTCTCTAGAGTCTCTTTACGGCTTCACTAGAGATGTTGTTGTACCAGTGAGCCAGATCAAGCTGCCACTTACGCTCGGGGAAGCAGGTCGCCACGCAACTATGTTGGCAGATTTGTTAATTATCGATTGCCCATTAGCATATAATGTGGTTCTGGGAAGATCTTCAATGAACGACCTGGACGTGGTTACTTCTACCAAAACCCTCACAATCAAGTTTCCAACTTCCAACGGTGTCGAGTGTGTTCAAGGAGAGCAGCACTTAGCCAGACGCTGCTATGAGGATGTTGTGAAGATGGGTGTAAGAGGAAAGAAAGTGAATGTGGTTTCAGAAGGCGAACCACGAGTTATAATTGAAAAAGGGGTTAGCCATGATCTTGACCCTCGCGAAATGGATACAGAACGAGCTACTGGACCAGTCGAGGAACTGAAAGACATTCAGGTTAGTGAGGTGGATCCTGAAAGATGTTTGAAGTTAGGAAGATGTTTGGCTCCAGAACTAAAAGCCCAGCTCGCTGACTTTTTAAAGACGAACTTGGACATATTCGCATGGAATCGTGAAAACATGGTGGGGATTGACCATAAAGTTATGTCGCATAGGTTGAACATCGATCCCCACCATAAGCCAGTTCGTCAAAAGATAAGGACAATAATAGGGGAACACTACTTAGCGTTGAAAGAGGAGGTAGATAAGCTGCTGGCCAACAAGTTTATCCGAGAAGCTTACTATCCGAACTAGGTCGCCAATCCCATGTTAGTGAAAAAGAAGAACGGGAAGTGAAGAACTTGCATCGACTTTACTGATTTGAACAAGGCGTGCCCCAAATATAGTTTTCCCTTGCCAAGGATAGACCAGCTCGTGGATGCTACAGTTGGCCACGAACTCTTGAGCTTCATGGATGCATACTCGGGTTATAATCAGATCCCAATGATTCCCGAAGATGAAGAGCACACCTCGTTTGTGACAGATCGTGGCTTATACTACTACAAGGTGATGCTCTTCAGTTTGAAAAATGGAGGAGCGACCTATCAATGCTTGGTGAACATGATGTTTGAAGAGCAGATTGGGAAGACCATAGAGGTCTATGTTGATGATATGTTAGTAAAGTCCAAGCAGATTATGAGGAGCTACCAAATGAAGTTGAATCTACACAAGTACGCATTCAGGATAGCTTTTGGGAAGTTTCTAGGTTTCATGGTGAATAGTAGAGGCATTGAGGCCAATCCGAAGAAGATCAAAGCACTGATCGACATGAGGTCGCCTACTAGGGTAAAGGATATGCAAAGCCTTAACGGTCAGATCGTAGCATTAAGCAGGTTCATCTCGAAGGCTATAGATAAATGCATCCCGTTTTTTGATATTTTGAAGAAGGCAAAAAGCTTCGAGTGGACTGAATAATGCGAGGTAGCTTTCTAACAACTGAAAGAGTATATGGGACGAACTCCACTCCTCTCTAAGCCCAGAGAAAGAGAAAAGCTCATTTTGTACTTGGGAGTGTCTCAGCAAGCTTTAAGTGCTGCTTTGGTGAGAGAAGAGGAGAAGACGCAACTTCCAGTATACTATGTAAGTAAGAGATTGCAGGATGCTAAAACCAGGTACTCGCAGATGGAGAAGCTCGCTTACTGCCTGGTAGTTGCATCGAGGAAGCTGCGACCTTATTTTCAAGCTCATATAATTGAGGTCCTCACCCAATATCCGCTGAAGCAAGTTCTACAGAAAGTAGACACCTCAGGTCGCTTGTTTAAATTGGCAGTTGAGCTCGCATAATTTGACATCCAGTATAAGCCAAGGACGTATATCAAGGTCCAAGCTCTGACAGACTTCATTACAGAATTTACAGGGCCTGCGGATGATGAAGCTAAATTTTCTGAAGGACCGACTTGGGAGCTTTATGTTGATGGGTCATCTGGCGAGTAGAAAGTTGGAGCTGGAGTCCTATTGATCAGTCCTGAAGGCCATAAAATCCTTTATGCATTGAGGTTTGGTTTCTAGCTACAAATAATAAAGCTGAATATGAAGCATTGCTCGTAGGTCTGCGCTTGGCTAAGGAGATGCAAGTTGAGCGATTGAGGGTCTTCAGCGACTTATAGCTCGTGGTTTGCCACATATTGGGGGAGTATCATACCAGAGGATCGAAAATGGCTATGTACCTCCAGAAAGTTCATGAAATGGTAAGTGCTTTTCAGAAGTACGAGGTGAAGCAGACCCCACGAGCTTAGAACTCGCATACAGATGCACTAGCTCGTTTGGCGATAACTCGAGATGCAGATTTCCTTAGGACAATCCGAGTGGAGTTCCTGTCAGCTTCGAGCACTTATGTGAGAGATTCAGTGATGGTCATAACTGTGCAACTTGATTCCTGGATGGGTTCGATGTTGAATTATCTGCAGGACAAGAAGCTGCCAAGTGATAAGTTGGAAGCACGGTGTTTGCGAGCTAGAGCAGCCAGATACTGCACTATGATGATGTGTTGTATAAGAAGAGGTTACAGCCCCACTTTTGAGGTGCATTAATGGCCAAAACTGTGAGATCGTGATAAAAGAAATACATGAGGGCCATTATGGAAATCACGCTAAGGGGCTGTCTCTAGCTCACAAGACACTTCGACAGGGTTTCTACTAGCCCACGATGAAGCAGAACGCCATTGACTTGGTTAAGAGGTGTGATAAGTGTCAAAGGTTTGCCCAGGTCCCACGAGCTTCATCAGCCTATCTCCAACAAATGGTGAGCTCGTGGCCCTTTATAATTTGGGGAATGGACCTAATCGGACCTCTACCAATAGCTTGTGGAAGATGCAAGCACGCCGTGGTCGCAGTTGATTATTTCACCAAGTGGGCAGAAGCTAAGGAGCTAGCAGAAATTTCCACGACCAAGATTGAAAAATTCATGTGGAATAATATCATTTGCAGATTTTGGGTTCTTCAGCAGATCGTGACAGATAATGAGACCTAGTTCAGTAGCGACCAATTTCTCAAGTTCTGCAACGACCTGAAGATTGTCAAGAGCTTATCAGCTATAGACCATCCACAAGCTAATGGTCAAGTTGAAGTTGTGAATAAGATCATAAAGCAGACCTTGAAGATGAAATTGGAAGCAAAGAAAGGAGCGTGGGTCGACGAGCTTCATAAAGTGTTATAGGCTGACAGGACAACAGCTTGCAGCACCACAGGTGAGACGCTCTTTTCAATGGTGTACGGATTTGAGGCCATGATCCCAGTAGAGCTAGAAGTTATCTCGCAGCGAATAACGACCTTCAATCCAAATAACAACAACCAGTTGTTGACAGTAAACCTTGACCTACTTGAAGAAGCAAGGGAATCAACTCGATTGAGGGTAGCAGTCTATCAGCAAAGAATTGCGAGGTATTATAACAGAAAAGCTCGAATTCGGAGTTTCAACGTGAGTGACCTGGTGCTACGACTTATCTTGTCTGGAGCTCGCAAAGTTAGTGATGGATTTTTAGGCCCAAATTGGGAAGGACCCTATATCATCAAAGCAAACTTGGAGAATGGAGCATACCGCTTAACCAATATAAATAGGGCAGAAGTCCCTCGAGCTTGGAATGTTGAGCATCTTCGTCCATATTATCGGTAACCTTTTTGTTACGTGTAATTCAATCTTATTATAATTAATGAAAGCTTCAGTTTCCTCATATTATGTGTTACTGATTATTCTTTTATTTATGAGTTCAAATCTCATAAGTTAACAAGCCAATGGGCTCCATTCTGATAAGTTCATTGCCACGCTTACAAAAGAGCCTAAAAAGCAGGCGATGTTACGTACCATTTCATAGCTCACTGAAAATAAATTAACCTAAAAAGCAGACGAGGCTAAGTACCCCTGTATAGCTCGTTAAAAATTAAAGAGCCTAAAAAGCAGGCGAAGTTACGTACCCCTGCATAGCTCGCTGAAAATAAATGAACCTAAAAAGCAGGCGATGTTAAGTATCCCTATATAGCTCGCTAAAAATAAAAGAACCTAAAAAGCAGGCGATGTTAAGTATCCCTACATAGCTCGCTAAAAATAAAAAAACCTAAAAAGCAGGCAAGGTTAAGTACCCCGCATAGCTCGCTAAAAACATAAAAGCCTAAAAGCATGCGAGGTTACATACCCCTGCATAGCTCGTCAGCGTTTCAATATGGCAAATAAGGTTCTGACCTGTTGCTTATACCAAAAGATTTTAACTGTTGAATTAAGCAATCACTTGAGTTATTATACCATATTTCGAGCAAGTTTATATTACAATAATTAGCTCGCAAGAAGTCTCATAACTTACGAAGTGAAGACAAGAAATGTGTTACAGCAAACACAATAACTCAAGCACATTTGAAAGAGATGTAACGAAAGAAATTTAAAGAAATTTTCATTAAAGTTCAGGAATCCATTACAAGTTAAACAGATGAATTACAAAAAGTTCAAAAAGAACAAAAAGCAAGGCAAACTATAAATTTCGAGGAGAATCCAATCCTGGAAGAGAGTCTTCACTAGAAGACGAGTTAGAGAACTCGTTGACATCAATAGGCTCGGCTTGAGAGGTTGTGCCAGGTATCTCTATTGCCAAATGAACTACCTTAGCTACAACTAGAGACGAGCTAGTCTCTGTCTTGAATCTTTCCACAGCTCGGAGTTCCTTAGCATCAAAGATAGAAAAATCGAATTCAGGATGGGACATCCATAGCGTATAGAGGAAGTTAATGTCTGTTCTTTCCTCAGCCTCATCTATGGCCTCAGCAACCTTTACTTCTGTGTCCTGAGCAGTCTCTCTTGAAAACCATGAACTCTGTGCAAGCGTCTTGGGCATGGTGATTAGTAGCATCAGTTTCTCGCTGTGCTGTCTCCACTTACAGCTTGGTTGCCTCAGCTCGCTTTTTAGCCGCCTCAGCTAACTTCTTGGCAGCCTCAACTCGTTATAGCACATTCTCCATTCGCTGCTCAAAAGCATCAGCTCACTGAACTGCAACCCCCACTTGTTGCTTAAGCACCTCAACTTGCTTCTCTGAAGTCCCAGCTCGGTGTTCAGCTTCTTCAACCCGCTTTTCGGAAAGTTTAACTCGCTTTTCTACAGCCTCAGCTCGTTGCTTGGATTGCCTTAATGCCTCCTTTGCCTTGTCCAATTCATCTTCATGGTTGCGAAGCAAGGTAGTAAGGTGAGACCTTGTTGCTTCATAGTCACTCTCTATTCGCAATAGAGCTTCCTCGGCTTTTTGTCTTGCTATGTTGGCTTCCGCAAGTACTGCCTTTTGACTTTCTTCGTACCTTCCGGTATTTCGAGCTGCCTTCGTCAAGGATGTTATTTCTTCCTTTGCCTTCTCCAGCTCGTCCTCCAGCCTTATAGCCTTATTATTCGATCCTTAGCAAACCTAGTTCCTCTCCTTTGCTTCATTGATCTAAAAGCAGCCTGAAACTCCACAAGTTAATATTTGATAAAGTAGAGAAGCCAAGAGTTAAAGGAAAAACGAATTACCAGCATCGCATGTCGGCCTACATATTCATCCAGAACCACACCTTTAAGAGACCTGTTTTCCAAGGCCCTCGTGTGAGTCATCATAATTTCTAGCCAGTTATTAAGGAAGGACCTCAGATATCTCCCCTAAGTCCATCTTCAGGGTCTGACATAGTGGGTGATAGAGTTTCCTCAGTTGGTACGACATTAGTTTCTCCACTCGTGTAAACATGACGTCGCGTGATGAAGGTACATTTAGCCCAATTTTTTTTTTCGGCCCTACTAGTGCCAGCTTGGGTCTCCTGGGGTGGGACCTCGGATGGAGCATCCCCTGCTTCAGGTTGCAAGCTGGGGGCTGGAACCTGGGGAAGATCTACTGCTATTTCTAAAGGTGACACCTTGCTAAGAGCAGCGACTAAAGGAGTTTTTGCTTTAGTAAGTCGTTTCGAACGCTTCGAAGGAGCAGCTGGAGAGGCTGGAGCTTCAGTAGGTCGCTTTGAAGAAATAGTTGAAGAGGCTGAAGCTTTAGCAGGCCGCTTTGGAGAGTACTCCAGAAGAGTAAGTTTTCTTCTCTTGGCTGGAGCTCGCCTAAAGGAAGAAGCATGAGCTAGAGGAACAACTGTTCGTGATGCACCTACTGGTAAAGTGCGAGCTGGAGCTGGTGCTGCTTCAGCAGGTGTTGGAACTGTTGGAGTGGGGGCTGGATTTGCTTGAGCAGATGAGGATGGGGCCCTTGGAATAGTTGTTCGTATAGGAGAAGAAGATGAATTTATTTGTACAACTAGAGCTGCCCAAGTTAGAGTAGGAGCTGGAGCTATTGTTTCTGTCCGCGAGGTAGAGCAGTAGCTGGAGCTGCTTCTGCCTGCGAGGTGGAGACGGGAACTGTTGTTTCTGCCCGTAAGGTAGAGGCAAGAGCTGGAGCTGATTGAGGATCAGGTGCATCCTCTTCCTCAACAGAAACTTCGAGAACAGAAGGAAGCTCGAGCTCTTCCATGTTCGATATATCATTTTAACTATTAATTAATGGAGAATCTTCGGAAGGAGCGAGGCCATGAGCCTGAAGAAGGGCGGTATCAAATTTGCTACTGATACTCGCTTCACCCGAATTTACGAGTACTTCGAGAGCCCTCTTCTCCTTGTTGTTGAGAGGAAACTTGTCCATTTTCTGTTCTGCAAAACAAAATGTAAAAAAAAAAAAAAAAAAAAAAATTGTAACTTGCTAAAGATTCCCCTTTACATACCTGGAGGCAAGAGCTGGAGCTGATTGAGGATCAGGTGCATCCTCTTCCTCAACAGGAATTTCGAGAACGGAAGGAAGCTTGAGCTCTTCCATGTTCGATATATCATTTTAACTATTAATTAATGGAGAATCTTCGGAAGGAGCGAGGCCATGAGCCTGAAGAAGGGCGGTATCAAATTTGCTACTGATACTCGCTTCACCTGAATTTACGAGTACTTCCAGAGCCCTCTTCTCCTTGTCGTTGAGAGGAAACTTGTCCATTTTTAGTTCTGCAAAACAAAATGTAAAAAAATAAAAAAATAAAAAAAAATTGTAACTCGCTAAAGATTCCCCTTTACATACCTGGGCTCAAGACAAAGCTGAAATTATTAAGATCTGTGAAAGAAGGGCAGGAGACGAGAAACCAGTTCATCTTGTATGCCCCTACGTTGGATTTACCCTTCGCACCTCCTTGGGGCAAGAGGTTCTTGTATTCCGATTGATAAGCTGCAAGATAATAAATGTCATTTCGCTTTCCATCCTTTGAAGTACTTCCAACTTTGATGCTGTAAAGATATTGTATGATTTTTGGAGTGCGGGGAGAAGGTCGTTTCTAAGGAAGGCCAGAGTTAACGAGGTCAACTGCGAGTATGAGTTTGGTGCCAACTGAAATGGCGCGAGTTTGACCGTGTTTAGGAACTTGATCAGGTAAGGAGGAATTGGGAACTTTAGCCCGTGT
Organism: Litchi chinensis; assembly: GCA_019925255.1. Classification (NCBI taxonomy): domain Eukaryota; kingdom Viridiplantae; phylum Streptophyta; class Magnoliopsida; order Sapindales; family Sapindaceae; genus Litchi; species Litchi chinensis. The sequence goes on along the minus strand of CM034463.1, from coordinate 21,148,823 downwards.
TCCAGATGTTGGGTACTGACAGCGATATAATCCCATGGAGGATAATATGCATAACTTTCTGGAATAGGTGCCATCGCCCGACAACCCCTTGGGATATGGAATAGAAGAGCGAGTTCTAACAGCTCGAAAAGATCTACTGAAGATGAATAGTGAGCGAACACCTTGCGAGCTTCCCTCTCCTCGCGAGCTCGCCATTCCTCTACGAGTCGACGAGCTACTTCAAAGACGACCTGAGCTTCAACTTGCTCTTCACTTTGAGTTGCCTCATTAACATTGCGAGCTCCACTTGAAGACACCTATACAAAAGGGGTATGTTTAGATCGCAACGAACAGATTGCTAAAATGCTAAAGATTTTCCAAGTTTCCTAGTTCGCAGATTGCTAACAGTAGGGGACTCGACCTATGAAGAAGAGACCTACGAGCTAGTAATCTACAAGTGTCTAATCCAACAGTTCACATGCATGACAGGCCACAAACAGTAAACAGGTCACAAACAAACAAGCTATAGGATCAAACCAATAAGAAATAAAGAATCGTGTTCAACAAGAAACTCATAATCACAGAAACTTGACATTAAAATACGAAGTGCTCATCTTATTTCAGAAGCAAAATGCAAATTGAGCATAACTCAAATTCAACAAAAGCAGACTAGAAATTGAAACTTGAAGTTAAATAGAGAAACTTACCGTGAATATTTGATGAAACGGTAAAAAACGGTGATTGGAAGTGAAGTTTTTGTGGAGAACAGATAAAGAGTGCAGCAAAGAAGAAATTGTGTGGCTAGAGAAAATGAACATTTAAAAAGAAAGCGAAGGGGCTTTACTAGTTTATATAGTTGGTCGAGCTCGAGCCCTAACTGTCCGATCTGAGTGTTGTGTAACCACCTTGAATCTAACGGTGTAGCACAAGTAACGGCTCTATAATCATGCAGCTGTCAGTTGAAAGACGTGTGCAATAAATGCACGTGGCCCAAGATGTGCTAGTACCGGTTCAGTTATCTCCTACATGACAGCCACGTGTTAGAGCTAATAGGACTGAATTTGAAAAGGCGCGAAACGACAAATTCAAATTAACTTTTACCAGCAAGCTCGAGCTCCCAATTCACAGAACGAACTGAGAATTGGGGGGGCTGATGTTGTATGTATTTTCTGGACTCATCAAATTGGCTAGTAAAAGTCTGATAAAAGCCTATTAAGTTGACCCAATGCAAAGGCCCAGCAGATAAGGCCCAGTTATCAACCCCAAGCCCAACGAACTCTACAGCTTGCACCAGTAAGCTTGCATCACATTGTTCACAAATCGTTATGCAGCTCGCTGTTCAGCGAGCTCCAACTCGAGGTCGCTCAAGGCAGTGAACAGCTCGTTTAGTGATCAGTTAATACCAAAACTTACAAATTAGGCAATTATTTGATTTGATCGTGATTCTCTCACCAGGAACGGAAGTTAATTCAAATTTGAACTCAGTTAACGTGATCTCGAGATTTACGAAGCAGTTACCTGATTTAGCTCCAACCGATCAGGAAACATAATTAATTTGTGATTCTTTTCCTATTTTATCTCTTCCTAATTTGTAACGTCTCTCTCCCTATAAATAGAGACTGAATGCATTGTAACAAAGATCAAAGCAATAATATACTACCACTCTGTCAGATTGTTAAGAGACAGTTGTGGACATAAGCGCATTCGTTAAACCACGTAAAATCTGTGTGTTGTTTTTGTTCTTGACTTTCTCTCTTTCATATTGCTCTTGGTTTTTGTGTCATTTCATATTGATTACAAGTACTGGATATTAAATTCTCGTCGACAGAAAGTAAGAGCCATAAACTCAATTTCATACATAATTTTAGTAGATTGAATTACTCTAAAAATTTTGTTGATAAGTAAATATCATTATGTCTAAAAAAATAGTCATCATAAAGAGAAAAAAGAAATGATATATATTTACAGAATAATAATACACTTCTTAAAAATTTATTCAAATGATGTGACAAACTGATTTGTAACATCACATTAATTTTGAGATGATGTATCAACGATATAGTAATTACATATAAGTTTATCACATTATTTGAACAATGAATTTGAATAAATTTTTAGATAATGTAGTATTACTCATATTTAGATAAACTAAAAAGAAAAAATTATTATTTCTATAACAATAATAAAAGGAGATGGAAAGTATTTATTTATAATGTACTTGACAAACTGACCCTTTTAGTATGCCATAATGGCCAAACGCCCCTTCTAGTTTTATTTTTGACCAAACTCCTCCCTTCAGTTTTTAGTTTTTCTCCATTTTCTCCTTTCATTAACTTCTATTTAAACTTAGTGTTAAAAGTCCGTTTTACCATTAATATCAAATAATATACCTCTTTTACCCTCAAATATTTATTAAAATTATAATAAAATATATTAATACAAAAAATTTTGAAATGATTAAAAATTAAAAAAAAAAAAACATATTTTTAAATAAAATTAAAAAAATAAAATACTTAAAAATTTTGGAATCCCCGTCATCCTTTGTTATGAGGGAGAGTGAGATTTGTTTCAAAAAATGAAATAAAAAAGGATAAATTATACAAATACCCTCAACATTACTGAAATTACACGTATATTAGAGATTTGACGATAATTACACAAAAACTACTTCAACCTTTGAAATATAACAAGGATTAAAGAGCTACCGTTATTGACCGACTATTTTAATAATGCCCTAGGTTACGCGCAAGTATATGCAATCTATTTTGCATATAGTAGCAAGTCAAAGTCAATCTCATAAAGACAGTTGCAAACTTTGTACTAAGTATCAAAATTGATTAAAGAAAATTTTATCTAAACTAATGAAATTGCATTGATTACGGGGAAAATTAAACTAAGGAAATTAAACCGACAATGAAACTTAATGTAAATCAACAGTTGACTAAAATCTAGAAATAGAGCTTCACTTAATCATATCATTTAATTTATTCTCTTCATCTAAAAGATAGTTTTTATTTTGTATTTAATCAGACAATTATAAATTATCTGTAAGCCTCTCTCGATGATAGTATAAATATACCCAAATTAATTAACCAATTATATCTGTACGTAGATTAATTAACTTAAATTCATAAGATTAAATCATCCTCACACGATTACAGAATCCATAAAGGTATATCTTTATCTCATATAAATTATGCTACTCTATTGATTTCTAGACACATAATACCTCTCTTGAATGTATAGATAGAAGATCTAATCAATTAATAGACTTAAATTAATTGACAACATTAAGTATCAATAAAATAGAATATAAAAATAAAAATTAATTATAAAAATTACTAAATCATTGAATAAATTAAAATCATGATTAAGCTAAATTGTAGCCTAGATTTGAGAATTTTATTCAACATACTAAAGACAAGAGACACAAATACTACAAGAAAAAATTCCGTAATAAAAATACTAAAGAGGGGAAAAAAAATAACCTAATTTTTTTCCTTCAATTGAAGCTCTTCTGGAAACTGCTCTTGCTTGATCTGCCTCTGCCTTTATTGCTTTGACTTCTCTCTAAACGCTGAACTATTTGATGACTAATCGGCAAGAATTCACACCTATTTATAGGCAACCAAGATGGTGCGATTTCCACAAGGTCCATGGCGAATTTCACATTTTGCAATTAATACAAAGCTTGTCTTCTCTCTCTGGCATTAATGAATCACTCTTTGTAGCCGTGTGGATGGAACCAACATCAAGAACCAGTATCAAAAGAGGCGGCTTGTGGATGCTACTTCAGAACCAGCGGGATGGATGATGTGTTGCGACGCGAGCTTGGGTCGTGGCTTCACACATTGCGTCTCCTCTAAGCGTCTGGCACGGCTTGTAGTCGCGGCTTATGGTCGCAGCTTATGATCTGTAGCTGCAAGTCACGACTCCTCCTGACTCATTTTAATTCCTTTCCAAATCAAATTGATTTTTAGAAGCTCCTTATTAATTGCAACAACTCTTTCAAAGCTTATCTCACCAATTCCATCTTTGTCCCCTTCCAAATTCAATTTCTTCTCAAACTCTTCGGGATTATATTCTAAGTCTGATCAGATTCTTCTCTTGCTTTTGAAGAAATCTGATTCGAATTGACACTTTTTCAAAAATCTCCAATTTCTCTCTCGCAATCATTGATTTTCATCTAAATAATCAACTTGATCCTACATTTCTCAATTTGTACAAAATTCTCAGAAATAATCAAAAACATCAGATTGCAACTAAATGCTTATCACAAAAGCTTTATTTACTAGTAATAAATAGCGATATATTTTTCCATTATTAGTTATGTCCACAAGGTCAAGTGTAAAATGATCCATACATGTGATGCAAACCTCATATATTGATATTAGATCACCCATAACAAATATTAGATCACAAACCCAAAAATGATTAAAACAAATTTATAAAGGACCTTGACCCGTTAATTATATGATAATTAAGGACCAAATTTATAAGAAAATTTTGACTCTTTGGTTGTAGAACAATTAAGAATCAAAATTATAAAAGAATGATTTTGATGACAAGAACAAGATGAGAAGATGAAAGATAAGTCATGATTGATTTTACAAAAATTAACTTAATAATCACGTGTTCTTCAAAAGAACAAATGAAAAACAAACTCTCATTAAATTATCAATAATCAACTAACTTCTGTTTTAATGTTTACATAGCCTTTCAATTGTTTAATTTGGTTTTTTATTAATTGATGGGACCGCTGGAAAATCCTTTTTGTTTATTTATTATTTTTGTTTTTTTTTTTTGGTTTATTATACTTTTTATTAATTGATATTTACTTATCACTTTCATTTATCATTTTACCCTCCTATCACTAACGGCAATGATCTTTCTCTAATAGAATTGTTAATAGCGGGGCATTGTTTTCTTATTTAATTAAAGTGTAGAGTGTAAAATTGGCAATTACAAAACTACGAGAAGCATTTTCTTGTCAATAACAAACGCAAGGGTTTTTTTTTTTTTTTTTTTTAATAGAAATAGCCCATTAATAAACCTATATGTGGATATTGGTCATTATGGCAAACCATAAAGGAAGCTTGTCAATTTTCCTTATTTACAGGATTTTATAGAGATTTTTTTTAACACAAATTTTATAGAGATTTTATTCATAATCAAATGCAACCATATACAAAGTAGAAACCAAAGACAAGGGATACTTATAATTTGCCACCCAACTTTTGATCATAATTTGAAATTGATCCCGCGGTTTCATTATTAGCATTTCTCCACCCCAAAATTTAATTAAATAAAGAATCAACACCGTACCATTGCCAATTCTATCTATCATTGTTAAGGATGGAAGGTTAAAATGATAAATGAAGCTAATAAATAAATATCTATTAATAAAAAATAATAAATATAAATATAAATTTTCTTTATTTTTTTATTTAAAAAACCAATTTAAAAATGATTGATCTCCACTGTCCATCTAAACAGTGGAGATCAAATTAAAAATTAATTGTATATGAAAAATTTTTTAAAAAAAGAGAAAAACTCCCTCATTCTCACCATCCTAGTTTGCTTTCTCTTCTTTTCACCAAAAAGGCCATTGTCCAGGCCATTCTCACCACCAATCACTCTTTCTCCACCTCTACTTTTCTTCCTTCATCACCACCGCTCTTCTTCATTACACTTCTCCCCCATTACCTATTCTTCCTCCATTAACATCATTGTCCTCTATTAGTAGTTGCTGTCAAGGAAGAACTAGAGAAGGTTGGGTTTTTTTGGAAGAAAGAAATTGGAGGCGACGAGCAGCATTTGACTAGTGCGATTGCTGTACAGGTGCAATGATGAACGGTCAAGGTTTGGTGGTAGGGATTGGTTTGATTGCAGTGGGGATAGGGTTCTAGGTTTGTTAAGTGTCAGCAGTCCTCCCTTTCCTGATTAACCATCTCTATCTCCCTTTTTAGATTAAAACCAACCTTTATCACCATCTATCTTAGTCAAAATGGTCCATTGTCGTCCCTCTCCAAATCCCTCTCCATCTTAAGACCTTTGTCTCCCTTTCCAAACTATCTCTGTAACTATCTCTATCTCTCATTCTTTTTTTTTTTTTTCCATTCATCATTTGAGATAATTATATATATGTATGTATGATATAAACATTGTTGTGTTAATTGGTTATGACGGATTGAAGAGGCAAACATTGAGGAGGTAGATTTTGTGTTGAAGTTTTGGATTTAATGTGATATGAGGTTTAATATGAAGTTCTAGGTTTGATGTGAAGTTTTGGATTGAGGATGGTGGATTGATTAATTGTGTTGATTGGTGTTGAAGTTCTTGTCCTCATTTTAACAATTTGTTTATGATTTTTTTTTTTTTTTAAAGATCTAGGTTCATAACTCAAATCTTCAAATAGATTTTTCTTTTTTTTGAAATAAAGACTTTTTATTTCTCTTTTTCTCCAACAATATATTTTCTTTTTATTTCATTTTTTATAATTTTTTCATCTCCCGTCCATCTAAGAGATGGATGATAAAGATCTATAGTCTTTATTTTTAAGAACATTTTAAAAATTAACTTTTAAATAAATATAAATTTTAAATTTTATTTTTAAATTAATCTCTATGTGGTGGACAGTAAAGATCTCTTCTTTTTTTTTAAAAAAAAAAAAAATTATGTGATTTTTTAATTTGATTTTAAATAAGTTTAAATCAAGGATAAATAAATCATTTATTGCTCGTTTCTAGTTTTTTAATGGAAAAACTAACAGTATAGGGCAAAATTACTAATAACGAAACTATGAGGATCATTTTCAGATTATGATCAAAAGTTGGGGCACAGTTAAATATTCCCAACAACAGTTATGAAAAAAAATTTATTGATCAATGGCATTATAAAAACAATAACCTTTATTCTCAAAAAAAAAACTTTTAATTAATAATAACTAATAATAATTGTCTAATATATTTTTTTTCAAGAAAACAAATCCATAATAAATCTGATTAAATTGGAGCCATTACGTGTCCCAAATTTTGGGAGTAGTGTAATTTGTCCGTCTTTGACTAAAATTACACTTCATATGAGTGAGAGAGAGAGAAGTCAAGTAGTCAACAATATATCAGGCGGTGATTGGCGGTGCACAACTGGAAAATCAAAGTAAACACAGAGAATATTCGCTATGAAAAGCGTAAAAGCACGTGATGAAAAAATCCACGTGGTGAATTCTTAATAGATAAGAAATATGGAGTCAGTGTTGTGCTAGGTGATCTGCCGAGACTAACCAAAAATACCGTCAAAGTAGCGTTACATGATATTTTAAGGTTCCCCCAACTTTTCCGGAGACGATAATATGGAGATTCTTTGCTATAAATCTTCGCTTTAGTATCCAAAAACCGTCACTTTCGAAAAACCTAACCAAAACCGGCCACAATTGAGCCGGCTCATGGTCGGTTTAAGAACATTCTTTGTAATCGGTAATAATACTATAGGTATATTCAATCTAAAATTAATTAAAATTTAAAATATTTAAAATATTTAAATATATTTAATTTAAATTAAATAAATTTTATTAAAATTTAAGTTATTTAATACGTATTTATAAAAATTGATGTGTTCAATTCAGATTTATAATCTATTAAAATCTAGATGTACTAAAAAAGTCATTAACTTAATAAATTTTATTTAATTAATGGATTTTGATAGATTTGACTAGATTATAAGTGGTTTTCATGAAAAAAAAAATGTTTATAACAATTCTTATAATTCATCTAAAAATTTCATCAATTTTTTAAAGAATTCTAGCAAAATCACTATGAAGTTTATAGAATCTATATTCAATCTAAAATTTATTAGAATTTAAAATATTTTAAGAGTTTAGATGTATTCAATTCATATTTAAATAGATTTTATTAAAATTTAAGTATATTCAATGCAGATTTGTATGAAATCTGATATATTCAATTCAGATTTATATATAATTCAATAAAATCTAGGTATATTGAAAAAGTTATTAACTTTATAAATTTTATTTAATTAATGGATTTTGATAAATTTGAATGAATTTTAAGTGTTTTCATGAAAAAAAAATATATAAAAAAATCTTACCATTTTTCTAAAGATTTCATTAGATTTCTTAAAAATTCTAACAAAATTAATATGAAATCTATAAAATCTATAAATTTTACCAAAATCTATTCTTAAAAAAAATTCCATCAAACTCTAATAAACTCTAGATTAAATACACCCTCCTTAAATTGTTTAATTACTAAAAATAATAATATTAAGATTTCATAGCCAATAAATTTTTAAAAAATAATGTCGATTTGATAGGTTAAATTTCCTAGCTACGAGATTTTTTTTTTTAAAAAAAAAATGAAGGGTAAGGGTGGTAATATGGGTTATTGTGCTGTGCTAGTATGAACTCAAACATGATCCGTTAATTTTTTACCCAACCCGAACATGATCCATTGTTGGCTAATTCCTAAGCATGTGTCGTGTATACCAAACACACACAAAGATTCTCGTGCAGGTATACATAGTCCTCAAATAATAAAATGATGAGTAAATATTGTTCCCACACGGATTGCAAACTCAAACTTTGTTAAGTACTAAAATTGATCAAAACTAATTCTATCCAAACTAATGAAAATTAAGAAATAAGAAAATTCACAAATATAAAATAAAAACGAAAATTAAAACTAAGGTTGTAACTAATGCATTGCTCATATAAATTTTATATGAATTCCATTGAAATATAGTTGTATTTAACTCAAACTTTTAAAAAATTCAAGCAAATTTAGGTGTGTAAAAAAAAAAAGTCATTATTTTTATATATTTTAACTAAGTGATTTGATGGTTTCATGGATTTTAAAGTAAAATTGATGAATAAAATCACATCCTACTCTCTAAAATTTCATTAGATTTAATAAAAATTTCCAACAAAATCTTTATATAATTTATAAAATTAAAGAATTCTACTAAAATCTATCATTAAAAACAAAAAAATCAAATTCTAACAAAATATAAATTGAATGCACTTCCTTTAAAATTGAGGGACTTGGATCACTTTTTTCAAACAATTAAATATTATATATTTCGCAAAACCCATATGGTCGTTTATTGGAATTATTCCAACATATTCTTTCTCAAGTTAATTTAAAAATAAAAATAAATTTCTACTGAAATATTAGCCATATATTGGGCCTTCCTACGATTGTCCATTCCTTTTTTTCAATTTCATATCCATTCCTTTTTTTAAATTTCATATCATGATACAATGCATTCTTGCGGTGTTCATGCATGTAAAAAATTATGATGCAAATTTTGTAAATGAATATTAATTGGCTACGCTCTTGATGTTTCATGCACAAAACTCACCTTCAATTCATTCAAATTCTTTTTAAAATTGATTTAATTGTCTTTTCCATGGGTAAGTAGAGTAGGGTAGGCATAAAAAATATGGATTCGGTTCAAATGACCAGATCCGATTCAATCATGGGTGTTCAGTCCGAATCATATGTTTAAAGATAAGGTGTTCGGATCCACACTTATGAAAATACCATGTTTCACATGTCAGATCGGATCGGGGTATCCAAAACCTATCTGATCCGTGAACAGGGTACATACGTAATTTCGCATATCCCTATATAAACCTCCTTAACCCTAACATCTCATTTACTCATTCTTCAGCAGCCCGACAGCCCCATTTCTTCTCCATCGTGTAGCCATTGAGTAGTCTATTCTTATCTCTTACCTCTCAGCTCGTCATAACAATCAACTCCGCTCGTCACCACTATCATGAGCTCGGCTTTTCACCGCGTAGCCATCGAGCAGTCTACTCTCATCACTTATCTCTCAGCTCGTCGTTGTTATTATAAACTTTGTTCGTCGTCGTTGTGCTATCACTTTGGTTTCCCTACCGATGAGTTACGATCTATCGAGTCTACTGTCATCTCTCACCTTTCAACTCACTAACGCTGTGAGCCCCATTCATCACTATCGTTGTGAGTTACGGTCCATCAAGTCTACTATCATCTCCCACCTCATGTGGATTGTTTTGTTTGTCTTATGAATGTGGACTGTTTTGTTTATTTTGTGGATATGGACTGTTGAGGTTTAATTTGGAGTTTGACTTTTTTTTGGATGTGGACTATTGGCTTGAGATTCATGTGGATTGTTGGCTTGTTTATTTTGTTTATTTCGTGGATGTGGATTTCAAGCCATGTTGATTTTTTTTCCTTTAAATTGAAAAATGAAAGCATGTTGAAATTGAAAGCAGATGTTCAAACATGGAAACCGATCCAATCTGATTCGTACACTAGGTGTTTGGATCGGATCGGTTCCTTCTCCTTGATAGATCATGTTCAGATCCAAAAATGAGATCCGTAAATTTACTATGTTCAGATCGGATCCAGTCAAAATCGATCCGAACATGGTGTTGCCCACCCCTAAGTAGGGAGGTGAGTGAGGTTGGTTTATGGAATTTTAGTGCTAAAATACTTCGTTACATTAAGTTGCTTCTTATAATTTGATATTTCCTAATGATTATATGATAAACATATAGACATACTTTAAAATGTATAAAGAAACAGAGCATTTGGATATGTAGTCGAGTGAGAAAGATTGGAGACGTTCGTATTGCTTGCTTATATGTTGTATAAGTCTTTTAGGTGAACACTTCGTGTGACTACCTATTATGAATAGGAATGAATATTTATTTAAAATTGGCTTACTTTTGGCAAAAAAAAAAAAAAAAAAAGAGACCCTAACTGGACATCTAGATTTAAGATAATTTGACAAATAATTGAGGAAATGAAATAATAAAATAAGGTTGAACTAATGGTAAAGCTTTCACATTTATGGTGTGTATACTTGAGGGATTAGGAATGAGCATGAAGAATGAAAATGATTGTTGGTTTTATTTGATCTAAATTAAATTTGTAATGAAAATGGAATTGTGAGTCCCACATGAATATTAGGTTGTGGAATGCGATTCCCATTCGCTCCACCTCACTTAGGATTCCATTGTCATTCCCTTTTACAATTAAAAAAAAAAATCACGACTTAATACACATTATAGATATATAATATGTTTACAATAATATTGTTAAGACTTTTTTTTTTTTTAATTTATGAGGAATTACATAGAAGAACATGACAAAAAGATGACACTACATTGTAAACACAATTTTGCAAAAAGATACACAATGTTTTTTACGCAATTGGCAAAATATCAATGATTACTTTTTTTTTTAAGAAAAAAATGCTTATGGAGTATATTTATCTAATCAAGGGTAACTTGTAATTAATTTATTCCGATTTTAAATCAAAGTAAATATTTTAATGAAAATACTATTAATTTCAATTCTGATTCTTGCAATTGAAGTAAATAATTTATTTTGATTTCAATACGTCAATCTGATTCCAAGTCGATCCAATTTCAAATCATATCAATTTCAAATCATTCCAATTATGTAGAAGTAAATGTACCATTATATTCTAATTGTCATGAGTTCAAGTTATTCACTTTCCCCTAATTTTGATTTAATTGAACTACTTAAAAAAAAAAAAAAATTATGGGAATGAAATTTCATGTCATTCCATTACTAGAACTCATAATTTATACACTAATTTGCTAAATAAAAATAGCTAGATAAGTGAGGAGATTGGTTAAATTCAATTTATTGTTTTTAATTATTGTATATATTAATAGATTCGAGGATTTGCAGTAAAATATAACTCAATTCACAATCATTAGGGTGATTTTAACAAATATACTATTAATTTAACCTCATTTTTATTAGTTTAATCTTACTAACTCTAATAAATATGAAGATTCATAAAAATCTAAAAATAAAGTTAATTTTTATCTTGGACTTGTATTTACAAAGTCAGTCATTTTTTATTTTTATGAAGCTAAAAATAAAAATGAAAATGAAAATGTGCTTAATGTTACATTAATAAAGAGAAAGTCCTAAAAAAATAAAAATGAAAAAAAAAAAGTTCTTTGGGATTAGTGAAAATTTAATGAGCCTTACCAAATATGACCCACTTCAATAATTATATTACTAAATCTAACCCAAAATTAAAGTTATTTTACATAATTATTCATAATTAATCTATTACTTTTTCTACTTAGGATTTAATAATATTGAATTACACCTATTAAGTATTTTTTTTTAAGTGGCCAAATTACTTAAAACTATAAAAAGAAAATAAAAAAAATTAGAAATTTTTAACTTTTCACTTAATTACAAATCACTTAATGACATTTAAAAGTTTTTATTTCAAATCTATCATCTTCCAAAATAACATAATTTTAAATTTATCTTAATTTTATATTACTCAATTTTTTTTTTTCTTGATACTTACAAAAAATGTATTGTCGTACGGAGCTCTTCAGTAGATGATGCCCCCTCTCTGACGCTACTTCTTCCTTTTCTTCTTCTTTTTTCATCCTTCTCTTTTTCTCTCTTTTCTTTATTTTCAATGCATATCTTCTTGTTGATGATGCTTTGATCCATCGTCGACAACACTTTTTCATCTTCTTTCTTTTCCTTTACTTTCTTTTTCCTTTATTTTCTTCATATTTTAAATCTTCATCTCCTTGTTGGACATACATACATACATCCACATTTTGCCTTTCTTCTTTTTCGTCCTTCTCTTTTTCCTCCTCATTCTCTTCTTCTTCTTTCTCCTCTCCTTTTTATCTTCAATGCGTATCTTCTTACTGATGATGCTCTAATCCATTGTCGATGACACTTTTTCATCTTCTTTCTTTTTCCTTTATTTTCTTTATCTCATTGTTGGACTTTTTCATCTTCTTTCTTTTTCCTTTATTTTCTTTATCTCCTTGTTGGACACACACACACACACACACACACACACACATATATATGGTAATATTATACTATCCAAAAGATTGTCCAAATTCATTGCCAAATGATGTGATAAACTTTTATATAATTACTACATCATCAATATATTATCTCAAAATTAATATGATAGCTACAAATCAATTTGTCACGTGATCACACCATTTTGACACTAGAGTTTACTCTCCAAACTTTAGTATTTTGCTTGATTTGCAAGTAGATATTAGTTTGTTTAATGTGTTTGTGAGTGTTCTTTAGGGAATAATCTCGGAAATGGTGTGTGCACATAAACTTGAGAGCTTGAACTAAGGTTAAGGTGAAGAAATGATAGGAGTATCATTGAGCAAGCACCATAAAGAAAATGTATGGGAATGGAGACAATCAAGCAAAACATCCCTCATTATCCTATTTGCATGATGCTAACACAACAACCTGCTTCATGGCCTAATTTCTAACACCTTACAGCCCTTACAACCAGCCTTCTATGCTTACTATGCTACCATACACGTCCACAATAACCTCTCTTCACCAGCCAACCTTGTTAGATCCCTTGTAATGCTCCATCACCAAATAACATCCATGATAGCTTCACAATAGCATGCATCAGCCCAACAACATGCCTCCATGAGACCAGCCCCCCAACTAGTGCGAACCAATGGCATACAGCCTGAAATCCTACCTAGAAGTGCGCCTACTAGTGTGCACACCTATTGCTTTGCATGTTAGGTAATGCGTTTAACTCCTTGGCAACGAACCATTGCACTTACCTATATACTTTTGCACTATCCTGCCCATCAGATAGTGCATCGCTCACCAAGTTGCAATAACCAATGTGCATCGCAGCGTGCCTCCTGGTTAAGAAAGCCTCACAATAGTGTGTTCACAGCATCAATAGTAGCTCTTTGTGCGCTTAGCAATAAGTTCCCTCATCCAACAGCACCACACATTTAAACAAGGGCAATTTCGACTTTTTCGTTTCCAATTCATGCCTTAGCCCCTTAGGAAGTATAGATAGGTCACTAAATGTTGAAAGAGAGAAGTTTTGATTAAAGGAGTAGCTCCTAGGGCTCCAATAACAAAGTTTCACCATTTCCAAGTGAGGAAGCAAAATCACTCAATCTTTACATTATTCAACAAGGAGAAGAGCTAGGGAGGAAATTCTCTATTTTTAGTGAAGGAAAGGCACTTTTGGTAAGGAAAAAACTTTACACCAACCCCATAAGCTTTACTTACTCCTTTTTTTTTATTTTTATTGTTGAAATATGTTGATAGTACATTGTATAGTTAGTTTTTCCCTTATATTTCTGAACTATTTTGTTGTCTAAGGTCGCAATGTAACCCAACTTTATAACTCAACCTTTTATATGTTATTAAATCTTATTTCTTTATTTAATCTTTTACTTTAATTGTGTTTAATGCTCCGAGGTTAATTGATCACTAATTAAGATATTTAGTAATGATATTAAACTTGGAAAATGAATGTATATGTTTGGACCCTAATTAAAGTAACTTAAGTAGCATGAGATGAGAATATACTTCTGTTACTTGTGCTATCATCACTGAGTAATCTACGGTTAATAAACTCAACTTAGTTGATCCACATAGGAATATAATGGGTTAGGTGAGCTTGAATATGTCCATTAGACTATCAAAAGAGGTATGTGGATAGATTAACCGTTACTCGATTGAGGATTAGATGGAGATAGAGTGAAAATGATGGATGATTAGGTTGAGTGAATTAGTTGGGTGAAGTTGTAATCCTAGAGTTCTTACCCCATTAGTTTAGTTCTGTATTTTTAGTTGTTGATTTTAGTTTTAGTGTTCGTAAGTTCACTTCTCATTTTTGGTAGTTTGAATAGGGTTAGATTTGATATAAGTTTAGTACTAAGCAAAGTTGGCCTAATCCTTATGGAAACGATACTTTACTTCATCATTGAATTACTTGTGGATCGTGTATACTTGTATAAAGTTTCTTATGTGTGTGCCTTATGAACTCGGTATGCACCTAGAAATTAGCCATCACTACATCATTTGAGCAAATTTTTGAAAAGTATAACGTTATTCTTTGTTAAATGAATACAAAGAGAGAAGTTGAGTCTTTACAACATTTTAAAATAAAGAGTTTATTTATTTAAATTAGAAGGATAAAGTGGAATTAATAAATTTTAGTAAGTTTATATTAAACATTTTTTAGCTCTTTTAATTTTTTTTAAAGAGCTAAAAAAATGTATTTGGAAAAGTTCAAAATGTGAACTTTTCTTAATAAATGTATTTAAGCTTTTTCTAATTGCCCAAAAACTTGGAATGATAGCTAGTCAGATTCAAGCAAGTTTATCAAAACTTGCACCCCAACGGCCCCTCGAACCCATCAAAAATAATTACATGAACCAGAATCCACCCACAAAGCCAAACATTTCAAAAAAAAAAAAAAAAAAAAAAAGAAAAAATTCATTTCAATTTTCATACAAAATTTTCCTTGAACATTACCTAATAAGCACAAATGATGCGATTTCCACATCCTAGCAATAACATCAACCACAAAATAGAATTAAATTTAATATTCCAACCAAAAAATTAAGTTCTAATATATAAAATATTAAATTCAAAATAAAAGACATAATTATATAAACTCATAAATCCAAATACAACACAAAATATGGCAAAGCATTTGCTAAATACATAATAAATTTGAACTTCAAACGGAAATAATGTTCTCCTTTATACACATATAAAGAGCAAATTACACAAAACCCTTTGGACATTTGCCTTTAGGCAAATGGAAACAATGTTTGTTGTGTATTACACTCTCTTCCTCTATACTAATGGCTTGACAATGGTTGACCATGAGAGGACATGTTTGACTATCAAAATAGAGATGAAAAACCATAATGCTTCTGAATAACTGTTAGGTGATTAAAATGACAAATTTAACCCTACTTTATAGGAAAAATAGTAAGATAATATAGAAATGATAATAACAGTAAGTAAAGGTGTTCCATTAGGCTTATGGACAAACTTACCCTAGTATGAGTTCAAAAATTACAAGGTTGATTTTGTTTTTTTGTTTTTTTTTTTTTAAAAAAAAATTAATTAAAAATGTTATCATTGTTAATGAACGATAACATTTTGCTTATCCATTAGCCTATATAAAGGCCATTGCTTTGCACTTCTCTTCTACATATCTTTTTTTTTTTACCCTCAATTTCTTTGTTTGTTCTATTGTTATTTCATCTCACTTTTTTCAACTTTGTTTGTTCCATTTTTTTTTTTTTATCTCAATTTCTTTGTTTATTTTCAAAAATATCTAGTGGCTAATATGAAAAGATCATCTAGTTCAAATAATGAAATTAATGGTGACATTATCAACTACTCATTTTTTAACTGGTATCCTCATGAGGTAATTAAAACTCATTTTTGATGTTTCCTTAATTTTTTCCATTTTCATTAAGAAATCTGGTTTGTTGGACTCTTGGCTGTTGGTTAGAACATTTCCTTTAGATAATATATTGTAAATCTACTCACCATGTTCTCATGGATATGCCTAGCACAAAACCTACTTATATGATTGGATCATCACTTCTCAAGAGCCCCTACAAGACCTTTTTGTCTGTCAAACATGAAACATATTCTTTCTCTCTCTTGCACCTCCACATGTTCATGTTGCCCAACAAACCAAACCTAAATGTTCCTATCTTCTTTCTTATAAACACCTATTGCTAAGCGATAAACCCCACTGTTTGCATCTAATGCAATTACATATATTAGTATCCCTCATATGGCCCTTTAAGATGATAAGCATCTATCCTTATAAAGCCCTTACGACTGTCTAAGTATCCTTTTCTTTTAGCACTGAAAACTTAGGAAAATCTGTTAAAATAAGTAGACACATTACGTATAAACTGTGTTTAATGGTGATTAACAAAGCATAAGATCTTAGGTTCCTTTTCCTCATGACATACTCATACCTATACAATTTGTTGTAACTCTCCCTCTATTATTCATTTAATCATGACTCCTAACTCGATATAGAGTTTAAAATGACACATCCAGACCATAATTGTTTAACATCAACTGATGCAAGGTTGAAATAGAGATGTTTGGGTTTACTTTGATCATGGATTGCAACTTATTTTCAATTTAAGTGGCATTAACATCTTTTTCCTCCTAATTGCTAGACAAGTGTGCACGTCATTCAAGGTTTTCAACTTATATATAATCCTATCAACTGTAGGGCTGTCATGCACTCCCCAACGACACCCATCAACTAGCTACCCATAAGTTATCCTTCTCTTCTCATCTCTTCTTGAATCGAGTAAGTTATCAATCTTTCTCTAAAATGTGCACTGTTTTCGAACAACTGAACCTTGGCTAGCTTAATTTTTCCATCCTCACTCATTTAAAAGGTTGTACCCTACATCTAGATTCACAATCACCATCTTTAGCACTATCAATTCCATAATCTCTCACATCTTTCTGGGCCATATAATTTTCATTAAAATATGAAAGTCTATTATTTTTAGGATCCCTACACACATCACTAGGTTGGGCCACATCATCTTCCTGAGCATCCTTACCCATATCATTAGTCTAGACATAAAAGTCTTACACCCTATTGTCAATTGACCCATTGTCACTAGACTCACTCTCACCAACTTCCTCATCACTAGCCCTATAGCAAGGATCAATTTCATCATCACTAAATTCTAGGTTAGGCTCATTATCTATAATGGGCTCCTAATTTGGATTGAGCTGATAAATTGGATTGGGCTGGTGAACCCCTCGATCAGATGGATTTGGCTAATGGGCCTTATGGTCAGGTGGGTTTAGATCAGTAGGGAATATGGTCTGTAGTGATAATAGGTCTATTATAAAGTGTATGTGGTTCACATTTCTTTTCTCAAACTCATGCAACACATCTAGTAACTCCCTATCATTATTCACTACTTATTCTTCCTTACTGATTAAAACTTGTTTACTAAACCTCTCATCTACAATAGATTTATAGTCATACATAATTAACATTCAAGAATCCCATAATTCTTGCAAGCTTAATTAGTCAAAGGTAAATGGACCAAGTTCTTCAATTCACCCATAAATGTAGTAGTTGCATTGAATATAAACATCTTACATGCAATTACAATATTGAACATGTTATAATAGAGCAAAATTGCACATTACACAATCATCACATTGATAATTGCCCTACATTGATCCACTACATTAAACAGAGCATTATAAACAATCATCACACAATCATTAGAACATGGCACCCTAACAGTTCTAAAATATGGCAACCTAATAGTGATATATGCTATAGACATTCTCAGAAAACACAACAAAACCATGTTTAAATAGATAACACATTAATTAACAACCATGACAACATTCAAATCAATATAACATAAAAGAACCATGTTTAAAATCCTTTCAAAACAGAAATGCTATCATAGTAGAACCATCACAAACACGTAACTTTACCAAACAAAATTTTTTTCAATCAATGTAACATTCTTAAACAAATTATTAGACACCAACACAAGCATCAAAACAAAACCCTAACATTGCAAACCCTAAAGAATATTATAAACAGCGTTAAAACACTAATATAAATACTTAACAACAGAATTATGTTTCAACCATGTTTAAAACATGTTATATAGCAGTTGAAACAAACATAACATAAATGTAACACCAACGCAAAGAAACCCTAACCAGATTTATGTTTTCCCCCAAAAACATAATATTTACAAAACAAGTAAACTTTAAAAAATCATGTTTAAAACACAGTATAATAACATTATACAAAATTTTTAGAATTTTAGACAAACATAATACAAACGTAGGCAAAGACAAACCCTAACCAGATTTATGTTTCCCCTACCAAAACATGTTTAAAGGCTAAAGAAAGTTTAAAAAACCGTTGAAATCACTTATCAAGCTTAAGTACTTGAAAAAAAAAAAAATCATTACTTTAACTTGTTTGCCTTGTTTCCAATAGATAGCTGTGAAAGCTCCTTCCCAACCCCTTCTATTGTCAGTTAACAACAGAAGAATAGTAGCCAAACCCGTTTGCTTGCATACAAGGCTTCAATGATTAAAGATGATCAGTAAAGTGAATAGTATTTTAAAGAGAGAGGGGGAAATTTTAGAAAGAGAAATTTTCTAGAACTGGTTCACACGTAATGAAAGGAGGGCATTTTGTTTTCATCATTTACTTTCTTAATATTTTATTTTATTTTTAATTTTTAAATTTCAAAAATCACTTTAAACGTCAACTGACACAACCTTTTCTTGAAAACCCATAAAATGATTGTCATACCATTACTATAGTTAACTCTCATAGTCTACCATGATCAAGTCAGTAGTACAGGGGGAGGATGGTGTAATAAACAATAAACATTGTTTTCGTTTGTCAAAAGGTAAATGTTCAAAGGGTTTTGTGTAATTTGACACACATATTAATATTATTTAATATTATGAAAAAAATTAATATTACAAGTTCCATCCACACCCACACATGCATTCGCTTCAAGTTTCAAAGTTATCATCCACATTCATCTACAAACTCGTTTAGTTAAATCCATATTTGTTCATTATGGGTTAAAATTCATAGGTTCACGAGTGAAATTGTTATTCCCACAAAAGAACTCATAAAAAAAGGCTTTTGAAATTAAATAAGGTTGTTTTGGTTAGGGGTGGGCCAAAGGGTGTTTGGTCCAATTTTTGTTACTTCGATTCTCTCAAATCTGGGCTCAACTTTAAGACTGAAACAATGATTGGTCCAAGTTATAAGACTGTACTGCTACGATAGGAAGAGAGACACTGACAAGAAACTGTAAAGATATATAGCCACCCATACTCAAAATATAAAAAAGAAATTAAAGTTTGTAAATTTAAACGAAAATGGATAGTTAAAGAGCAGATGGATTCCAAACAGCGACTCATGTTGCAAACGAGAGGGAGAGAAGTTACTCTGGTATTGTTTAACGGGAAGTTGAAGATCAACAGTTACCAGAAAAGGTAATTGTTGCTGAAGTCTAAATAACCATCATTTTAGTAATTTCGTGTTGGGTAGCTACAAAGAAGAAGACGAAATGAGGCTTGGCTATGATGCGAACCCCATATATCAATATGACACTCATAGACAAATTTGAAGTCACGATCCCAAGAAAGTTAATTATAGGTTCATAGAAAAAGTTTTGACAAGTTGATTATATGATAATTAAGAAATAAAGTTATAAAAAAATTTTGACTCGTTAGTTATAGAATAACTAAGAATCAAAATTATAAAAGAAAAATATTAATGCCACTCTTAAGAACCGGATGAGAAGGTTGGAGATAAGTCAGGATTGATCACTATAATAATTAACTTGATAAGATTATATGTTCATGAATAATAAAAAAGAAAGATTTTTTATACATTTAGTCATTAGTTCATTGCATCATATATGAAGTTAGGGTTATGCACCCTTTTATATGGAAAACAAACAACAACCAATCAAACCCTAGCCCTATTTGGTTGGGCCCAAATAACCACCTACATAGGCTGAATTAATACAATGTCTTTAGCCTAAAATAACAAAGTCTGAAAACTTAAATAAATTAAATAAAATTAACATAACTAAAGCCTAATAAACTACATAACATGTAGCCCATATGGAACAAATAAGTGTTGCCTCTAATTGCATGACCCATAACACAATTAGGCCCAAATTCCTTCAAGTATGTGATCCTTGAGAAATCAGCCTGATTGTTGTCTTGGTTTCCATTATTCCTTTCTTCCTTAAAATGATTGGTCCTCAAATATCACCCATCTTTATTGTTGTCCGATGACATAATTGAAACCTAAAAATAATCTTAGAATGAATCTCATAACACTTTCTCATGTGTTTTACTCCACTCATTTATGTATTGTTCACTCGACACTCGTGTTTCATTCTTTTAATTTTGTCCATTCATGTTTTTTTTTTCCTCACTCAAATCTTTCCCATTAAGTACTTTATTGAACTAATAGATCACACCAAGGTCACCTTGGAAGTAACCTCCTTCAATAAATCTCTCAGCAAGGAAACGCACGAAAAAAGAAAAAAGAATAAAGGAAACAAATGAACAATAAAGAATGAACCAGAAGGCAATAAAAGAATGAATCAAGGATAAGCAAACAAGAAAATTGAAGGAAATATAATGCAATAAGGTTGTGGATTAGATAGAGAATAAGATTAAGGATGCAAGACAAAACAGAAAGAAATTAATTAGGTATGTTAAGTCCTAAGATTTTCTTCTCTAATTAATATGTTAAATCCATACATTTTTTTTTGTCCCATATCCCAATATTTTCTCATCCCATTGAGATACCATATCGCAAGATTTTCTCATTTAGTTAAGAATTTTTTTCTTTTTTTTTCCTTTTATTATTTTTATATTTTTAATAAAATCAAAACATACAAATAATAAATTTAATGAAGAACTTGTGGATTGAACTAAGATGATGAATACGCAGAAAAAAGAAAAATAATTTGGATAACCAAGCCTAAATTAATACCTAAAGCTTTGATACCAAATGATGCGAACCTCATATACCAATATAACACTCACAAACAAATCTGAAATCATAACCCAAAGAAAACTTATAGGTTTATAAAAAGAACTTTGACATGTTGATTATATGATAATCAAGAACCAAATGTATAAAAGCATAATGACCCATTGGTTATAGAACAATCAAGAACCAAAATCATAAAAAGAAAGATATTAACGCCACTCTCAAGAAGGAGATGAGAAGGTGGAATATAAGTCAGGATTGATTACTGTTGGGTTATGTGGGCCTTGGGTTAGGTTCACGAAAGATGGTCCAAAATCCAAACCCGGATCCAACACCGAGATCTAGGATCCAACAGAGTTGGATATGGTTTGTCAACTGCCGATGACAGTTTTGATGGGCAGTTTTTATGGGTTAAGGTAACTGCTGCAAACCAGTTACTCCTAATATATTATGGGCAAATTATACATATTTTTTTTCAGAAGTTGAAAAACAAAGAAGAAAAGAAAAGATGAAAGCGGTGAGAGAAGTAGAGAAAACAGAGAGAAAAAGAAAATGGCAAAGCAAACTATATCGTGGATTGTGTTTTCTTTCTAATTTCATGATTGACATTCGACCTCAGTTGAACAACTAGTGATTAGATCATATTCTGCTGTGAACCAGGTGTGTTTTTTTGTATATTTATTTCATTGTATTTTCAAATTTGTAAATACACTATCATTAGATGAATGTGTTTAACATTGGTATCAGAGCTTTTGTTTGTATTGTTTGCTAGTGGAATGATGTTAAATTATATGAAACTTAATTATACGTCGAGTTTAGGGCATTTAGAATGTAGTTTTTTGAAGAACAGTGGGATGAACCCAAAACTGTTCCTATTGTTTAATGTTAGTAAGTTTCATTATTTAGGTGTAATTTTTATATCATTGAAAGGGCTCGAAAAAACCTTTTCAACGGTATATATATGAGCGATTTGGATGAGAAACGAGAGAGAAAAAAATGCATTTAAAGATTGCCCCTGAAAACTGAAATTTTTTGAAAAACTGGTTTTGAGAGGATGAAGACGATGAACAGTGTCTTGCCACGTGTCATCTAGGGGAGAGGCTGCGTCATATAGGCGACGTATTAGTCTCTAATTGAGCCACGTGGGGAACAAATGGACTCGTCATAGAAAGCCACACGTACGACATGTGGCGCAATACCATTCGGTCATATGTCATCACGTGCACAAACGGTAAAGACACATGTGAGTGGTGTAGCACTATCTGATGCAGCCACGTGTCACATTGAATGGACGGACTAGGTTGTGCCACGTAGCACACGACGTGGAAACATATGAAGAAGCCATATGTTAGAATGTATGGGTGCGCTAGAGTCTGCCATGTGGCACAAGTGGATCAGATGCTGCTGGCGTTTACACTGCATGTGTGCTCAGTGACCCACACTTGCTGGCGAGTGACCATGGGGATCGCCAGCGCGTGAACCTCATGCGCTACTGGCGACGACGGTTTCGATCACCTAAAAATTTAAAAAAAATTAGAATAATATATAATAAGAAAAATGATAAATTTTTTATTAAATTAAATTAAATTCTTACTTCTTTTATTAATCTATTGAATGAAGAAAATTTAATCATTATATTTAGTATTAGTTATACTAAATTATTTAATATGTTTAACATGATAAATTTTTTGTAGATGACCTATTGTGTTATTCATTACTTTATTGATTTTGATGAGGAAGTCGAGGAAGTCATCAAGATAGTTAAGAGTCCCGACATCATCACTATTCTTAATGATCCAAATGATGTCATAGTCATATCTGATGACGAGGAGGGCGTCGAGCCTCCGGATTATATGCATTCTGATTATCCAGTTGATGTCATAGTCATATCTGATGAGGAGGAGGGCATCGAGCCTCCGGATTATATGCCTTCTGATTATTTGACTGTTATTGTCATATCTAATGATGAGGAAAGCATTGAGCCTCCAGATTATGTGCTTTCTGGATATTCGGCTGATGTTATAGTCATTTCGGATGACGAGGATGATATCGAGATTATAAAGATATCAGACGATGATGAGGACGTCGATGTTATGGATACTTCTGATGATGAGATGATTGAGGTGATAGACATCTCATCAGACGAGGAGGATTCGGAGATGACGATTGATTTCAATCAATATATGAGAGAGTATCATGATGAGATTGATTCATATATCTCTTATATATCTGATTGATGATGTATTTCTTTTATTATTATTATATTGTATATAATGTTTTTATTTATGTTGAATATTTCAGATTATGCATAGCTTATGGATAGTGTATTTCTTTATTTATCATTTATAAAATCTTGTTTTATTCATATAGTACCATGTATAATGATATCTATATAGATGTCCTAATCACATTAAAGAATGACATTAGGACTGTTTTGTGCAAATACATTTATAAGTATGGTTTAGTGAATAATTGGAAGTGGATGATGATAGGTGGCTTGACTACCTTTTCGATTCCTATCCAAGGATTCTTTTTCATATTTATGAGTGTATGGTTGCTACATTATTATAGTGAAATGATAGTAGATGTGCTAGTATAGATATAGAAGGATATAAATAGTAAGTCTCTAAATAGAAATGAATATCATTTCAGGAAATGACTTCAACTTCAAAGAATATTATTGCTGAACTAAATAAGGGAGAGAAACTGAATGGTGACAATTATAATATTTGGCACTGGAAAATTCAGTATATTCTCGAAGAGCAGGATGCTCTTGAGACCCTGACAAACACTATGGTAATGCCCTCGTTAGGTACATCTGCTTAATGTAGAAGAGATATGAAGATCTATCAGACTTGAAAAAAAAAGAATAACATTGCTCGGATTACAATCCTAAGCAGCATGGATGATGATCTCATGTGCATGTATGAAGATTATGAGATTGCCTAAGACATGTGGATGACCCTGAAAGACAAATATGGTGGTATTTCAACCACTAAGCTGAGGAGGCTCACTATTAAGTTTGACACCTATAGGAAGTGCCAGAATCATACCATGAGGTAGCACCTTAGAGAGATGTCAAACATGATTCGTGAGCTCAAGACTGCTGGGCATAATCTCACTGATGAGCAGCAAGTACAGGCTGTGATCCGGTCTCTTCCCTCCAGTTGGGAGAATATGAAGATCAACATGATTCATAATGACAACATCAAGACATTTGATGATATTGCACGTCATGTTGAATTGGAAGACGAGCGCTTAGAAGTGGCTAAGGCTTCTGGTCAGCTTTACATGACTGAATCTAGCAAGCACAAAGGCTTAGGCTTTAAGCGCAAGGGATGGAAGAGGAACTTCAAGAAAGGGAATGTAAATTCCAAGTTTAAGAAGAATAAGACCGAAAAATGCAAGAAGGGCAAGCTCACTAAGGCTAAGAAGGACAAAGCCAAAATGACCTGTTTCAACTACGGCCAATTGGGCCATTTTGCTTGAATATACTGAGCAAAAGAAGGAAAAGGTACAAAAGAAGGAAAAGGTACAATATCACTCCAACATAGTTAATCATGCTTATGTTTCAAGCTTAGTATTACTAATTGAATCTCATCCTTTGTGGACTGTAGACTCAGGAGCGATCGATCATGTAGCTAGAGATCGAGGAGCGTTTGTGGAGTATCGTCAAATAAGTCAAGGATCAAGATGGATATATGTGGGGAATAACTCAAGTGTTAAGGTGAAAGGTATTGGCACTTGCAAGCTTGTTTTGTATGGAGGCCAAGTATTCTATCTCCACGATGTATTATTTGCTCTTGATATTCAGTAAAATTTAGTTTCTGTATCAGTACTTCTTAAATTGGGATATGTTTTAAACTTTTATGGTGATTGTATGAATATTTATTTGGATTCTGTTAGAGCACTGGATATTTATTAGATAGTTTTATTGTATTGAATACTGAGATGAACGGTTATTATGATGATAATAGTTGTTTTTCATTAATTGCTTCTTCTGACATTATAAGTGTCGATGTTAATATTTGGTATGCTAGACTAGAGCATATTGGCTAGGATCAAATGAATAGATTGGCCAAAGAGAGACTTTTAGGTTCTCTTAATAAAATAGATTTGTCTTTATGTGAAAATTGTTTAGCAGGAAAAACAACTAGAAAAGCATTTGGAAAAGGAATTAGAGTTGAGAATCCATTACAGTTAGTTCATTCTGATATTTGTGGACCTATGAATGTTAGAGCTAGAAGTGGTGCTTCGTATTTTATAACTTTCATAGATGATTACACTCATTATGGTCATGTTTATCTGATCTCCCATAAATTTGAAACATTAGATTGTTTTAGATTATATCTTAACATGATGGAGAATCAGTTAGATAAAACTATCAAAGTCCTACGAACTGATCGAGGACGAGAATACCTCTCTGAACAATTTGAGATGTTGTGTCAAGAGAAAGGTATTTCTAGACAATTGACCATTCCTAGGACTCTACAACAAAATGGTGTAGCGAAAAGAAGGAATATAACTTTATTAGAGTTGGTAAGATCTATGATGGCACAAGCAAACCTCTTAATATCTTATTAGGGAGATGCATTATTAACGACTGCTTATATTTTGAATAGAGCCCTACGAAGTCAGTATCTTCCACACCCTATGAATTGTTGATAGGTAGAAAACCTAATCTCACCCATATACGACCTTGGGGGTGTACAGGATATGTACATGACTTGTCCAGTAAATATGAAAAGTTGGATGCTAAAGGAAAGAAATATATCTTTATCAGATACTCTGAGTACTCGAAAGAATATGTATTCATAGGAGAAAATTCAGATGGAAGCATAACTGAATTGGAATCACGTGATATGAATTTCTTAGAGAATGAATTTCCTAGCAGGGGTGAAGTTGAAAAAGATTTTTAATTTTACGAATTGAACGAATCTTATGATGATGTGCATTCGAACACTCAACTAGAGGTAGATAGAGAATTGTCTGAATACTCTATCCCTAGTGGGAGTGATAAAGCTGTTGAAAGAGCTCCTTCATTTGTTTTAGTGAGAGCATAGGGACTAATGAGTTAGTACCCTCGAAATCATCAATTCGTAGAAGCAACTGTAAAGTTATTCCTCGTCGTCGATTTGAGATCAAAGGGGAAACTTTTATGCTTGCTTCATATGATAGTGATGAGGCTAAAGAATGTAAATGAGGCTCTCAACTCACCTGCTAAAGAATTTTGGATTAAAGCTATGCAAGAAGAGATGGAGTCAATGAAATGCAACCACGTCTAGGACTTGGTTGATTTACCACCTGATCGGAAAGCCATTGGAAACAAATGGGTTCTCCGTATCAAACGTAGGGCAGACGACTCAATAGAAAGATATAAGACGAGATTAGTAGCAAAATGATATACTCAACAGGAGGGTATAGATTATGAAGAAACCTTCTCCCTTGTGGTAAGGTTTGCTTCAATTCGCCTTATATTAGCTATCGTTGCACACATAGACCTAGAATTACATCAGATGGATGTAAAGACAGTTTTTCTCAATGGAGAACTAAAGGAAGAAATTTACATGGAACAACCAGTAAATTTCATTTCAAAAGGTCAAGAGTAAAAGGTTTGTAAGCTCAAAAGATCTATTTATGGTTTGAAACAATCCTCTAGACAATGGTACCTTCGTTTCCATGAGGTAGTAATATCCTATGGATTCCAGATGACTAAAGAAGGCCATTGTGTGTATGTCAAATGGGTAAAAGACAAATTCATAATTTTGTCTTTATACGTGGACGATATTTTATTAGCCGGAAATGACAAAGAGTTTATGATGACTATAAAGGGATGATTATCCTTAACTTTCAAGATGAAAGATATGAGAGATTTTTTTATATTTTAGGAGTTAAAATTAATAGAGATCGTTCAAAGAGAATTTTGGCTTTATCACAGGAGCCTTACATTAAAAAGATTCTCAAACGATTTTATATGACTAATTATAAGCCTATAGATACTCCCATCTCGAATAAACAAACTCTTAGTCTCGAAATGTGCCCTAAGACTCCACAAGAGTGTGAAAGAATGCAAAGAGTTCCTTATTCCAGTGCTATCGGAAGTCTCATGTACGTTATGATGTGCACGAGACCTGATATCTGCTATGCAGTTGGGTTAGTTAGTAGATATCAATCCAATCCTGGTAAGAAAAATTGGATCATCGTGAAAAAAATATTAGTATATCTGAAAGGAATTGCAGACTACTCCCTATGCTACCAAGGTGGTAACATGCGTTTAGTTGGGTATACAGATGTTGACTAGGGAGGTGACTTGGATGAGCAAAAATCTACTTCAGGTTATGCATTTTTGCTCAGCTAAAGTGCTATCTCTTGAAGTAGTAAGAAATAGTCATGTATTGCATTGTCCATCATGGAAGCTGAATTTATAACTTGTTTAGTAGCAGTTCAAGAAACAATGTGGCTTAAGAGATTTTTTAAAGATCTGATTTTAAAAGTTGATGCGGAGAAGCCAGTTATCATTTACTGTGATAGTCAACAACCATTGTTATACTAAAGATGCGAAGTATCACAGTAAATCGAAGCACATAGAGACTAAATACAATTTTGTTAGAGATATAGTGACAAAGAAAAATATAATGATCAAATATATATCTACGCATGAGATAGTTGCTGACCCGTTTACAAAAGCTGTGACGAGAGATATTTTTAAGTCACATGCTAGGTCTTTAGGTCTGCGTAGATTATAGTGTTGTAATTGTCACTTTGAACTATATCCATTTGTGAATAAATACATTAGATTTATTACATAATACTAGCACATATTCATTTCACTTGAATTATATAAAGTATGTCATCAGGTTAAGACTAGTATTCTTACACGTACAATCACCTTGGTTGCTAAGAAAGCAAGTCAAGATGAGACGTATATATTTTAGAGAATAAATTGGAGTTTATTCTCTCAAGGACTTAAAATATATGAAATGTCATCTTGGTCATAGCCAAGATGAGGTTCTACGCTAAATATCAATAATAGAACCACTCGTAATGTATCCCCACCATTATGAGAACCTGATTAAGTCAGATGTAAGTTTCTTAGCAAGAGGAGCTTAGAAAGATAGCCTTTTAGAAACTCAGGTTAGACGTTAGGAGAGCGTCTGAACTAAGATCTGTACAGTGAATAATTTAAATATAATAGACATAAGCGTCCCTATTGAGGGGTAAGATTCACTGTAACATACGTTTCATATCGCGTGTGCTTATTGTGACCGACATGGAAAATGAGTGAATTTATCCCTAATTCCTCATTGTGTAAGTTCCATTAAAGTTTGTAAAAAAAAAAAAAAAAACTTCTACCTATGTCCTCAATTACTATTCATTTGGAGTGCTGCTTATATCATTAATGTGTTTTTTATGACGATGATAATGCAGCTTATGAGACATTTCTATGATGTCAGTCATTTTTGTTGACCAAGAGACGAAAGTGAGATTGGAAGATTTAATGA
Organism: Litchi chinensis; assembly: GCA_019925255.1. Lineage (NCBI taxonomy): Eukaryota > Viridiplantae > Streptophyta > Magnoliopsida > Sapindales > Sapindaceae > Litchi > Litchi chinensis. The sequence goes on along the minus strand of CM034463.1, from coordinate 21,119,925 downwards.
ATTTATTTTTTTATATATTTACATATCGACAAATTGTGATTTGGAATCATAATTGTAATTATATGAAGTATTTGAGGATCAAGCATGTTGTGTTAAAGAGATCGAATATGCTTGAACAAATAAAATTATATTAAATCTAGAACATAATAATGAACAAATTGATAATTTCTTGTATAGAAGTACAATTGAGATTTGAAAAGTAAGTCCTATCATAGATTTCGTTGTTCATAGGTCACACGATATATTTGTCTGTATGAATGCTGTACTCCTTATTATAAATGGGTCACCAGTATTTTATCTCTGTTAGTTCAGTTTGGCCCAGCTTGTGTGAGTAGAAGATGTTAGGTTATATGGGCCTTAGGTCGGGTTCACCCAAGATGGCCTAAAACCCAAACCCGGATCCAACACCGGGATCCGGGATCCAGGATCCAACAGAGTTGGATATGGTTTGTTAACTGCCGATGACAGTTTTGATGGGCAGTTTTTGTGGGTTGAGGTAACTGCTACAAACCAGTCACCCCTAATATATTATGGGCAAATTATATTTGTTTTTCAGAAGTTGAAAAACAAAGAAGAAAAAAAAAGACGAAAACAGTGAGAGAAGTAGAGAAAATAGAGAGAAAAAGAAAATGGCAAGGCAAACTATACCGTGGATTGTGTTTTCTTTCTGATTTCGTGATTGAAATCCGACCCTAGCTGAACAACCAGTGATCAGATCATATTCTATTACAAACCAGGTGTGTTTTTTGTGTATTTATTTCATTGTATTTTCAAATTTGTAAATGCACTGTCATTGGATGAATGTGTTTAACAGTTACCATAAGAATCAACTTGATAATATCACATATTCATGAAGAATGTACAAAAGAGAGCAATTTCTCATTCACTTAATCATTAGTCGACTGCATCATAGATAAAGTTAGAGTTACACACCTTTTTATATGGAAAACAAACAATAACTAATCAAACCCTAGTCTTATTTGGCTTGGCCTGAATAAACCGCACACATGGACTTGAATTAATACAATGTTTTTAGCCTAAAATAACATAGTTTGAAAACTTAAATAAACTAAATAAAACTAATATAACTAAAGCCCAATAAATCACATAAAACACAACTAATATGGAACAAATAAGTGCTACCTCTAATTGCATAAGCCATAGCACAATTAGGACAAAATTCTTTCAAACATGCAATCTCCAAGAAATAAGTCTAATTGCCTTCCAATTGTCTTCTTGTCTTCCATCATTGCTATTTTGGTTTCCATCAAGTTGGGTGGTTATGAAAAAGAAAAAGAAGAAAATGTAAAATGACAGTGGATGCAAAAAGGAAGAAGAAGAAAATGGGTCGGACTGTGTGGCTGTAAGAAGAAGAATAAATAAGGTTATGTTTGATTAAGGTTACCTTATGAAGGGCACATACATAATTTATACATGTGTCCTTATTTCTCAAATTGGTTCAATTTTGGACCTCGAATCGAATCGACTTGAAAAATTTTCAGTTATGCAGTTGCAGAATCGAACTCCCTTCCTCGGGTCACATAACCTAAACTGAACATTCCTTAAGTCGGGGTGTGTCATTTGGCTCGAGTCATGTTTTCATGCCCCCTCCCTAATTTTGATAGGTTACTGTTAGGTTATATATTATTATTATTTTATGCTCATTTTATCATTTATGTTATGTTTTTATGTAGAATTGATACTTTTAATGTGATTAGTGTCTTTTTGTCAAAATTTAGGTTTTGAGAAGAAAAAGATAGAATCGATGGATTTTTTGAAGATTAATGCAACTTTAGGAATTTGAAGAAATTTAAGGGGTTGATTCTAAAATTTACCATTCAAATCCGAGTAAGAAAATGAAACAAAAATTTAATTTAATTCAGATTTCTTTTAATAAAAGAATTCAAATCAGGAAAGAAGATTAGAAAGAATTTGGATAAGATCATAATGATAGAAATTGAATTGGGAAAGAAGGTAAGAATTTGGAATTGAAAAGATAAAGATGGAATTGAGTGGATAAAGAAGAAATCGAATTTGGAAAGGTTCTAGAAAGAAATTGTAGAATTTTGGGCATAAAGTGGCTTGACTTACAGGAGCTTGTACAAAGTTACATGAGCCATAATATCAAATTAAATCCTTGGATGTCTAGTTTTCATAGTCACTGACGATTCATAAATCGAAATTTTCTAGAGAAAGTTATGATTGATTTAGTGCTAGAAGGTCAGACTGTTGCAAGACCTGACAGCTGGAGATAGTCCTAATTCAATCGAAACTCTTTGTTTTTCAATCCTAATTGACTTCTTGTGCATTACAACATCCCAAATCAATTAGTCAAGCATATTTGGATGAGATTAGAACAAGAAGAGAAATTGTGGAATTTTTGGGCATAAAGTGGCGTGACTTATAGGAGCTTGTACAAAGTTACATGAGCCATAAAATATCAAATTAAATTCTCGGATGTTTAGTTTCCATAGTCACTGACGGTTCATAACTCGAAATTTTCTAGAGAAAGTTATGATTGATTTAGTGCTAGAAGGTCAGACTATTGCAAGACCTGACAGTTGGAGATAGTCCTAATTCAATCGAAACTCTTTGTTTTTCAATCCTAATCGACTTCTTGTGCATTACAACATCCTAAATCAATTAGTCAAGCAAATTTAGTTAGATTAGAACAACAAGAGATAAAGATAACAAAGTTTTCATCCAAATCAAAAGAGGAGATAGAGTTTCGATTCAACTGGGATATAAGACATATGGGCACTATAAATACCCATCTTTCTATAGAAAATACAAACTTTTGGTAGAGATTTCGGTTGGAGCAAAGGGCAAAACATGGAGAGTTTATTCTTCTACCTTTCTTCTTGTTTATATTTTTATTATTCATGTGTTATGTTAAAGCCAGAAGTAGCTAAATAGTTTGTTAGTTAAGGCTACTTGAAGCCCTAGACATGAATTTAATCTATATTTATTTTTAATGAAGTTATTTATTTTTGTATAATAAAATTAATGTCTCTATTTTAATTATATTATATTAATTTTGTTTCTTTGATTGATCATCTTAGAAGCATGTATTTAGGATTATGTTGTAAGAATATAAATAGCACACCTAATAGACATATTTTTAGTTTGCAACAATCAATTGAGGGACATTAATTCATAGATACTTAAGATAGACACCATGTTCTAAGATTTGTGTGACATTCATGTTCTTCTAGTGCTTAATGGATCTGTTATTAAACCTAAGTAGATACCATGTTAGATTATAATTAGAAATACATGTATTTACGTAAACACCTGCGATTTGCATATAATCTAAAGAAGAATCAATATGACATGTAGTATGACCATTATCTTGTCGTAAATGTCTTTATCATGCATTAGTATTATGGCACTTCATTAATTTAATTATGGATTGAAGAATTGTTTAGTGGTGGATAGAATGTCCTAGGTAAGTTTTATCTACTAATTTTCTTTCAAATAATTTAGTTCTTAGCTACAATTTAGTTTTAAATTAAATGAGTAAATTATAATTTAGTTACTCAATTAAAACTCTAATTTAAGTGGAGCAACACTTTCGGTATTATTGCAATTTACCCCTTGTCGTTAACAACTCTTGATTAAAATTAACTAAGTGAAAGGTAAATTAATCTTTTAACCTTATTTTAAAAATTAAATAATTAAAAATATTAATAAAAATTTAAATTTAAATTAAATAAAAAAATTCATCAAATCTCCATTATAACTGACTAAAATAGAAAAAAAATATCATTTCTTCCCTTTAACTTCAACAAAGCCTCTCTCTCACTATCGACCTCCACTTTTTCTTCTTTCCTATCGTTGATCTACTCCTTTTCTTCTTCCCCATCTGGCGTTGTTTGACCTCTTCTTTTTCTTCATCTACCATCGTTTGATGTTTGATGGGTGAGTGTGGTGGGTCGCCGTCGATGAATTTGTTTAGGGTTTTTGGTCATCGTCAATTGATGGGTTTCCAGTCTCCAGTTTAAGGTTTCCATTGGAAACTCATTGATTGATAATTCTGAGTTTCTAATGGATACCCAAATTGTCAATCGATGGGTTTCTAGTGGAAACCCAAAACGATTAATGATTTTGGGTTTCCAATGAAAGCCCAAAATCGTCAATTGATGATGACGATTCCGGGCTTCCACTAGAAACCCAGAACTGGGTGTTTGAACATTTTTTTTTTTTTTTAAATTCTAGTTAAAGTTAAGAGGGACAAGAGCTTGAAGATGAATTTTTTTTGAGGATTTTTGTGTTCTTTTTTTGTTTTTTTGTTTTTTTGTTTTTTTTTTTTTTTTGTGTTTTTAGGATATTTTTGGTGATTGAACACTCGTTGAGATTTTCTAGTTTATGATTATTATGGTTGAAGATGAGAGGGAGGAGATGATTTTGGTTGATGATTTTCTAGTTAGTCTTCATTGTTAACCAAATAAAATTTTCTGGTTGATGAGTTTTTTTTTTTTTTTTAAAAAAAATATTATGGTTGATGATGATTATTTGGTTGAAGATGGGAGGGAGGAGATGATTTTGGTTGATGATTTTCTGGTTAATCTCCACTATTGACCGAATGCAATTTTATTTAATTTTTTTGTTTATAATTATTTTTTTATTTTTTCTATTTTTTATTTATTAATTAGGTCAACTTTAACCAACAAGGATAATTTCATCTTTTGATCGTTTTGATACTATTCACTGTCAAAAGTAACAAAATCTTGCTAATGACAGAGGATAAAAATTACAATAACATCAAAAGTATTGCTTCGTTAGAATTAAAATTTGAACTAGATATATAAATTGTAATTTATTCTTAATAAAACTCCAAAATCACTTTTAATTTAATTTAATTGTTTTCTAATTTAGGTTTCAAAATAAATTTAAAATTAAAGTAAGTTAATAACTCATTGTGGGATTGATCTTTGTTTATCATTATATTCAATCAAGCCATGTACACTTATAAGGTTTAAATAAATTAGTTTGTTCAAAAATTAATGAACAGTTAAATACTGGGGTGGCGTTAAAGTTAATTGTTGTAGGTATATAGTTGGGTGTATTAAAAGCAGGCCTACATGGTGGGCTCGTTTTTGAGAAAGGGAGAAGTTTGAGAAATTTAATTTAAAGGGGCGAGAAATTGAAATTGGAGAAAAGTAAACGGATGAGAGAAAGAAGATGATCTCAACTTGTCATTTCTGTTTTGTGTTTGCTTCTGTTGACGGAACCTCCAACCCATTGCTCAACAGCAGCTGAGAACAAGTTTAAAACTCAGAACACCCTACTGGGTTAAACAGAGACAGGGGTAGTAGGAAATGGGGATATTGTACGAGGATGTGGTGGTGATTAGTCCAGCGGAGAGCCCTGGTGACTCCACAGTGATCACAGTCAACTGCCCTGATAAGACTGGCCTCGGCTGTGATCTGTGCAGGATTATCTTGCTTTTTGGACTCAGCATTTCCAGAGGAGGTCAGTTTCATTGTCTTGTTTTTTCGTTCTGGTGGGATCTAATGGCTTTCTGGTTTGAGAAACTGATGGGTTGTTTTGAAATATTGTGGTTTTGAGTCTTTGACTTGGAGGTAAACTCATGATGGATCATTGTTTTCTTTTGTTGTGTTCATTTTGTTATTGATGGATCTTTTTGATACATTATCTTGTTTTAGTTTCCAGTTTTACTGTTGTTGAACTGGAGACATTAAAAAATTAAACTAAAAAAATAAGCTTGAAATTAGTTGTTTAGATTTGTTCATTTATGTGGAGTGCAATTTTTTAGAACTCCTTTGCTTAAAAGTTTATGTGCTATAAGATTACTTATCAAAACCTAAACATATAAATTTGTTTTTTTTTTTTTTCTTTGATTTTATTATTGATTATGTTTTGCTTTGGTTATGTGTGTTGTAGATGTATCGACGGATGGAAAATGGTGCTATCTAGTTTTTTGGGTGGTGGGAGAACCAACCACAAGATGGAGTTTGTTGAAGAAGAGGCTTTTGGAGGTGTGTCCTTCGCATTTTTCAACTTCCAGAATCTACTACTATCGGCCAGAAAACCAGCAGCCAAAGCCACCAGATGTGTTTCTTTTAAAATTCTGGTGTTCTCGAGATAGGAAAGGACTCTTGCATGGTAGTCTTTCTTTTCCCTTGATATATATTTCATGAGACAAAGTTCTGCTATATTTCAACGATTATCATGCTTTGTGGATTTTATAAATGTCTGGTAATATTTAGGATTCAAATTCATTTAGCCGGAATCCTTTTATTGAATTTAAGTACAAAGTGATGTCATATGAGCTATTTTGAAGGAATTTTAACACAATACAGAAAGTGATGGTAAGACAACATTAATAGGAATGATTTACAATGGTGTTGGCCATTAACTAAGAAATTTGAGTAAATTCAAATGGAAACTTGATCCATCGGGGTTTTGTTACTAGATGAGGGGGAAGGAAGATGTATATAAGGTTAAATTTGGTAGCATTATTTACATATGGCACATGCCTAGTTGGGCACTTTTGACCACTCACTCAAGTATCTTGTGTGGCAGAGTCTCCTATAATGTGGCTGATCATCTCAAATTAGCAGTCTTATTGACGGTTTTCTGAGAAGTTGTTTGTCATCCTTTCTAGAAGTTAATAGTATTTCGAGAATGGATTCATAGTCTGACAATTTTAAATGTTTTTTATTATACTGTTCAGAACCATGAGCAAGTTGTCCTGGAATGGATACAGAGATGATCTAAAAGGAATAAAAATAAGAGATGAATTATTTTCATATATAAAATATGAATAATACTAGACTTTTCAAATATTTTGTCCAAATTCATATCTAAATGATGTGGTATATAAATTGTCAAGATCCTATTATTATATCATCTTATGATTTATAAGATTTTGACAATCCACATGCTACATCATTTGAGCATGAATTTTAACAAAATATTTGAGAAGCCTAGCATTACTCATAAAATATCCATTGGGCCTTCCATAATAGGGATTTGTTATGTACAAGTTTTTTGGTATGTATAAATACTATTTGGATTTTTCAGGCATGTGTATCATTAAGAAGCAATCATAGACCATCTCCAACATTCAATTAACTTTGATTCATTTATCTTTTTTTTTTTTTCATTGTAGATGTAACTGAGGTTCTGTGTGAATTAGAGCTTACAATAAAGAGAGTAAAAGTGTCCACTGCCCCAGATGGAAGAATAATGGACCTCTTTTTTGTCACTGATACCAGGTTTGTTATTCTTGAAAACTTTTGCTTTAACTTTATTGCTGGACTTTGCTTCTCCTTTGTCTACTTTGTTTTGTTTTGTTTTGTTGCTTGTTCATTTCTTTAATTTTTCAGTTGTTCAATACTTTTATGAATATATAAAAGTAGAAGTGGAATCTTACAAGGCAAAATTTCAGTCCCTCCAGAACAGTGTCAGATCTCTAGTTGTCTTCTTTCTTAGATCATAATAACCTAAGAGATAACCTTTAGAGTTAATGCTATCAACTAGTAACGCAAAGTTTATACATGTGAATATGCTAAGCAGTGTTAAAGATGTAGCTGACGTGACAAATGCCTCATGCAATTAGGTATGCTCTTTGTCAGCATCGATTTGGGATTTAGATAAAATGACAGTTAATGGTTCTTGGTTGGATGTTTATTATTGCCCACTAGCCAATATTGTATTATCTATGTGATGCTCCTTCTGAATATGGAATCTATCACTCCTCAAAATGGGCACAAAAGACAAATTTGAAGTGGCTGCTACTGTGTCTAATTATAATTTTGTTTTTTCAAAAGTCGATGAAGTGAGTGCAGCTTTGCACAAAGAATTCCATTAAACTTTTGATCAGATCACGTGACTGTTTTTGGCTTTTTCAATCTCTGCATACACAAGGAAAAACATCTGACTATTAGTGAATTTATCAATAGCTGGAACCTGAATATTGGATTCTATTGGAGGAGAAACAGCTTCTAGCAACCATTGTCTTGTGAATCATTTCATTGAACTTATGTAGACAGTCTCCCTATAATTAAATAGTTGATATAGGTTCCCATACCGAAGAGATTCCTAAAATTAAATGATGCTGTTATAGACTGTATCCTGAGTGATGTGTAAATTGAGATGTCATGTTGGCAAGTTTAAGCAAATTTAGTGAAGGAACAATTGGTTCCATGAAGAAGCCGCCATGAATGTGCTGCACATTTGTGTCGTCATTGATATGTTTTTTCCCTCTGAAAAGGATCCCAGTAACCAGTCTTTTTGAAATGATCTTATTGCACAATTGTGATCACTATACTGCACAAGTGCAGTTAAACGCTAGATCATATTGACTCAAACATCTATTTCTGTTCTTATTTGACATCATAAATTCATCTGAGTCCATTCATTTCTGTTGTTAAGTCATTTCATCAGTACACCAGATATTTGTTCCAAATAAATGCCCCGTGTTACTATATTTTTAGACTCTTTAAACTGATTGGGATTTTATCAAATAATTTTTTGGAATGGTTTCTCTTTATTTAATGTCATTCTATCTGGTCGTAATAAGTGATTCTTTGCTGGCTTATCTTCAACCTTCTGTTAATGAAGTTTTTCTTTCTTGTCCTTCATGAATTTATTTCACAACTTTCACCTGTTGACTTCCTATTGCATTTTATGCTAAGGATTAAATTTGTTTGAATGACAGTTGTGATTTGTGAACTGTCAATTTGTGGGTGTTGAACTTGTTTTAGCTAATCATCAGGAACATAACTTGATCATCTTTTCACTTAAATAGTATGCAAAATTTATAAGAATTTTCTAGTTGCGATCAAACTGATGGCTGTTGGCTGATAGATGTGTATCCTTGTTCTGTATTGGCCCTTTTGGTGAATGTCTCTGATTCTGATATAAATGAAGTTGTGGAGGCATTACTTAAGAGAACCGTTAAAACTAGCCGCGAAATATATCTAATAAAGTAAATGCTAAAGACGCTTGCTAGTGTGGTGCTGACATGTGCACCATATAATTACTAACCTGCCATTAGTGATGACACTAGCTTTTCTTTTGTAGTCACCAAAATGCCATTCTGATGGACACTAGTCCTTCAGAATATGGGTGATTGATACTCTTTTCATTGATATAAGAGTAGAAATGGGTTATATATTATATAATTAACTTATATTATTAAGTTGTTCAGGGAGCTGCTTCATACAAATGCGAGACAGCAGGAGACTATGGATCGCTTGGAAGATGTATTAGGGAATACCTTGCTAAGTTGTGAGATTGAATCAGCTGGCCGAGAAGTTACTGCATGTTCCCAAGGTTCTTCATTTCTTCCTTCTGCAATAACAGACGACATGTTCAGTTTGGAGCTGCCTGCTGGACATCCCAGTGGATTTCTTGCTCCTGCACCCACAACCATAACGGTAGACAATGCTCTTAGTCCTTCACACACACTTGTGCAGATCCTTTGCCGGGATCGCAAGGGTCTCATTTATGATATCATGAGAACCCTAAAAGATTACAATATCCAGGTAGTTAATTCAAGGCATCTACTTGATTGATTTGGATTTGTCATTGTCTTGACCATTTTCAATGCTTAATCCTGGAAAAAATTGTGTTTTATGACAGGTTTCTTATGGGCGATTTTTTGCAAATCCAAGAGGCAATTTTGAGATGGACTTGTTCATAATGCAAGCTGACGGGAAGAAGATAGTTGACCCCAACAAACAAGATGCGCTGTGCTCTCGACTAAGAATGGAGCTACTGCATCCTCTTAGAGTGGCTGTGGTGAGCCGAGGCCCTGACACTGAGCTGCTTGTTGCAAATCCTGTTGAATTGTCTGGCAGAGGCCGGCCTCTTGTTTTCCACGATATTACACTTGCTCTTAAGATCCTCAACATCTCCATCTTTTCGGTACATGCCCTAATCCATTTTCAGCTGTTATAAATAAATCTTATATGAAGAATCTAACAGGTTATGCTGTTTTGTTGTGCTTTGGTTATTGCAGGTGGAGATAGGAAGACACATGATCCATGACCGGGAATGGGAAGTATACAGAATCTTACATGATGAAGCAGATGGCAATCCTGTGCCAAGGAACAACATACAAGAGCGTGTCAGAAAAATATTGATGGGTTGGGAGTAGAAGAATTATACCGATCTCGGTCTATGGTCATGAATCTCTACAGAGTGATTGTACAGTGTGTATCTTCTTTAGCCTCTTGAATCTCTAATCTACTGAAGTTTACGCTCGACAGCTAGGACTAACTAGTAACTACATACAATGATGTAATGCCTATGAGAAAATGCAGTGCCTTTATCAGAAATTATAAGTTTTCCTTCTTCTGCTCAACTGTATGTAATCTTCATATGTCGCAATTCTGGCTTTAATACAGCTAGATCTACATGAATTCATCATAATTTGCAATGGAGGATTTGGATCCAATATTTATTTATTTATCTGACATATGGATCCAATATTTGCTTACAGTTCCACAGGTTAGCCTATGCCGGAAAGGCGTTAGGAATTCAGCCTTGTTTTTCACCTTGAATTTGCATGAAAGGAGTTTTGATTTAAATGATGCATGAGAGGAAATATATATATATATATATATATAACAATTAAGTAATGCATAAGAGAAAAATATAATAGTTTTGATCATTCATTACTTTTTATGTTGATACATTATAAAATTTTAAAATATTTTGAAAAAAAAGAGGTCGGAGAAGAGGATCCAAGCTCTTAGTGATGTTAGAATATGGATATTACTTAGAAGGAAGGTTTTAAATATTGGTACATTCAGAGGCTTTTTTATTTTTTATTTTTTAATAGTTATTATTACAACGTTAAACAAAGCTAAAACAATTAATAATACATTAAAGAATGATTTTCATGATAAATTAATGTATTTTTAAGTAATTATTATATAAATAGAGTGCATATATAGTGTAGTGATAATAAATATGTAATCGCAATATAATTTGAGTGTACGCGCATTATAGTGGTTATAAATAAATAATAAATAAATATATATTTATTAATTTGAAACTATGAAAAATATATTTTTAATATCAAATCTTTAGTGAAATAATATTTTATTTTACAACATTTTGTACACATAAAGAAAATTAAATATTTACTTCCTTAATAGTTAGTGCAAGCTTGCAAAGTCTTGCAGAAGCAAAAGTCAAGACCAAATGAGTTACTCGGTCGTTTAAAGACATAAAGTACATTTCCATTTGGATTTGCACAATATTTTTTTCCAGGAAACTGTGTTTGCATAAATTTGAAGGTAATATGCCACATATATTTTGTTTCATCCCTTTCAATTGATCCATATATGGGGTAATGTAAATTTACCTAAAGGATCGTTTGTTTTTTCTATTTAAAACTTAATAGTGCTGAATTGTATCTATTAAGTTATTTTCATTTGTTTTTTTAAGTAGTCAAACCACTTAAAATTATCCAAAAATAATTGAAAAAATTGAGTAAGAATTTTTAACTTTTCACTTAATTACAAATCACTTAATAACATTTGAAAGTTTTTATTCTAAATCTATCATCTCTCAAAATAACATAATTTCAAATTTATCCTACTTTTATACTACTCAAATTTTCTTTCTTTCTTTCTTTCTTTTTTTTTTTTTTTTTTTCTTGATACTTACTAAAATTATATTTGAAAAGAAAAGTTTAAATATATCTCATCTCAAATTATCTTGGAATTAGTTATATATTTTAATTTAAAATTTAACCATTCATTTTCTATTTTTTTCTTAAATATATTAATATATTTAATTTAAATATGATTAATCTATTATATTTTTTTAATAATATTTTAATTATGAATAAAATATTATTAATATGTATATAAAAAATAATTTAGAATTTATTAAATTATTTATTTTCAGATGTTTATATTAAATTAATTAAAATTATATAACAACAAATACTTTGAAGGGTATAAATGTCAAATTACTAGTCTTCAAACAATTTTAACTTTAAGAAATAATAAATTTACAATATATTTAGAGATAAGAAAAAAAAAATAATAAACATGTTATTTTGATTTCAGGCTTTTGTCACTATTAAGTTTTCACTATTCAACAGTACTGTTTAATTTTCAAACAAACAAATAAATGACCCCTAAGTTGGAGAATGTTTAGTGTGCATTAAAATTTCATATAGCATTTATGGTGAAGGATAGTCAAATATATTATCGCCACCATTAGGGATGGTAAGAATCTTGATCTGACCCAAACTAATGGGCTTCAATATCTTTGGAGTGGATTTAAAACATTGAAACTGAGTTTCGAGTCATGTTTAGATCAAATACTTTTGAGTTATCTCTTACTTTGTTATATTTTTATTATACACTAAAATTATTTCGGTCACGATTATCATTATGAATGTTGTGCAATATTGTTTTGTTTATTTGATGTTGTTCTTTTATGAAACAAAGTATTCTAATACATAATTGAGATCCTTAAATGAAATTTTAAATGATTATTTTTATATATTTATACTATTTATTAAACTTAATGATTTTTATATTCTTTATATTATTTTAGCCTCAGTTTATGTTTAAATTTAGATTTTTTAAGTTTTAGATAATGACATGATGTGTAATTGAATTCAAGTTAAGGTGTGAATTTAATTCGATGTTAAACTTCAAGTTATGTTTGAACTTAAGCATATATTTAAATTTAAGAATATTTTTCTTTTTATTTATGACATGGCTCGATCTGGATTCCCTCTAATGAACCCGACGATCCTGTCGGGCACCCCACAAAACCCTTCTGAAGTCTAACTAATAGGGCTCAAAAAGATGTCGTGGAGCAAACCCATAACTATAAAAATTCTCTATTTTTTTTTTTTTTTAAATTGCTTTTCAATTTTCTTTCCTAGCAAAATATAACTAAAACTATTAATATAAATATTCAAGAGTTTTAAATATGCATGCACCTTCGTATCATAAAAAGTTATGTGAGGTTTATTCAAATTAAAAGAATGCATAACTTATAATAAATATTCAACTCATGATGTTCACATAATAAACTATGCATCATCGTCAGAAGTTTGGCCCACCTAGTCTGAATGCGGCAAATTGGTACCTTAATCTTTTGCTCCTGTACTTGGGAGACTTTTGAAACATAAAACCAAAAAGGTTGTAAGTTATAAAGCCTAGTGAGTGTGTGAGTTTTTATTTAAACTAAGTTTTATGAAATATCTCCCGAAAAACATTTTTGGAAACATTTTTCTCTAAAAACGATTTATTTCTAAAATATTGGATTCTATATAAAAATTTTCTTTAATATTTCAAAAGCTTTTTCTAAAACAAATTCTAAAACATTTTCTTTCTAAAATCAGCTTTTAATGGTATGTTTTCTCTTTCTAAAACATATTAATGGGGAACCCAAGGTAAGCTACAATCACATAAGTGGGTGGACCGATTCCGCTAATATCGCACATCGTAACAATGATACAAAGACATCTTACTTCTACGTGGCGGAATTATCATCGCACACCGTATAGCAAGATAATACCCCACAAGTGTAAAGGGTGACATGACTGACACGATAGACTCGATCCCCCCGATGTTAATAGGACTAACCCTCCCAACACTTACCATACACTATGAGGTATATCGGCATGGTGTAAAGCTAAAAGGTCCGTCTATCTATAACTTGGACCGTCTACTAGTTGTTTGAAAATCTTTTTGCTCTTTCTATAATTCAAATCAAATTCTTTTTCATTGCTACAAACATGAAAAGTACTAAAATAATTACACATCATGCTGTAAATAAGGTATTTATTTCCAAGCTAGAATATAAAAGTGTTTATAAATTAAAACATGTAACGAGAAGCTATAAAAAAAAATTGCATAATAAGCTGAAAATCAGTTGATAAAACATTTGGACACTCACTACTTGCTTCCCAAATTTATTTGCACGCATTGCTTCAGTGACCTCTTCAACTTGCCTCCTCACCTAACTCAATCATAAATTAAAAATCTTCACTAAGCTCGTAGAACACTTCCATCTCAAATTATTCCTATCATTTTTATAATTTATAATTTCTCCTATGCTAATACGGACTGTTATACTGTCAGTCTAGCTCGAGTTGCAAGTTTACACCTCCAGCTCGTCCTAGCTCGTGCCTTCAACGAGCTCCTACCTCGCTCAGTTCAGTCCGAGTTGCGGGCATTATCCATCTAAGTGAGCTCGCTTAGCTCACCCTTCCAACAAGCTGCTACCTTCTAGCTCGGCCTATTTCTCATGCATCTCTTGGCTCGTCTTGTGAGTTGTTACCTTAGTCCAGCTCGGACAAGTACTATGGCAGGCTGAGGCAATGCTCAGCTCACTCTTTTGCGAGCTCACGCTCCAGTCCAGCGGGACCAGTATTGAAGGGCTGCGGGTATCCTCGAGCTCGCACTGCACAAGCTCCTACTTCAGCTCATGCCTAATCAATTCTTAACAGTTCTTTTTCCAAATTTCACACATACTCAAGCATTTACATGCCTTGACCTTACTTAAATTCACATGCATATACTAAGCAACATATCATCAATTCTTCACCTAAAACCTAGGTCGTGACTTCAACAGGTCTTGCGACAACAACAATTAAATCATCCTAAATCAGCAATAAACTTCTTTCTAATCAGCTTATTTCTTAACTACTTTACTTACTAAATTCATTCCTTGACCTCTAGCCTTGCTTTTCTTCTCGCATACTACTTCAAATCATTAGATCTACAAACAAATATCTTATTAAACACTTGTAGACTGAGAGATATTCTCGACAACTTTCTCACCAACATAAAATCATATAAACTTACTCTTGTCACTTAGATCTTACCAGATCTGGTTTCTAAATTTGTTCTTCACCTTCCAGCAGCTTGATTCTTCCAAAAAGGGTAGAGATCTAGCTTAAGACAGCTAAAAATTTGTCTTCCTTCTCTCAATCGACAGCTTCTCTCTCTCCACCTCTCTCTCTCTCTCTCTCTCTCTCTCTCTCTCTCTCGATCTCTCGATTTTTCTCTCTTCTGTCGATATCCTCACCACCCACACATTCCTATATATAAACGCGGGCCAAACTCGCATTTCATCCTTAAACTTTCTTAAAATTATGACTTTGTTAAATTCTAGAGAATTTCTTACTTTTCCCTAGTGACCTTGTCCTTTCTCATTATTTACAAGTTTGCCATTTTTTTAAAAATCTTTTATTTACACCAATTGTCCTTCAACTTCTAAAATTTAAATTTACTCTCGATCCTTCCGAAAGCTTTATAAAAATTAAATTCCACCTTTTAACACTTTAAGATCCTTTTTATTATTTCAAAAATAAAATATATACCAATAATAAACATTTTATGTACACGCGTACAATAACAAAATCGAGAGAGGGTGTTACAATTTAAATGTAAATTTTTGTTTGAGTTGAAGTTAAATTTTACGTTGAAATATTTTTTTTTAATGACTCATGTCAAAACGGATTGAGTATGGGACATTTTGCCTCAAACAAATTCAAGGTTGGGGTGAACATCGAAAACCCATTCAAGTCATGGGTCGAGTATGTGTCACCCCACTCAAAACATATTCCAGGTTTGGAAACTAGTTTTGAACGAGCAGATTCGACCTTGATTGGACCCCTTGCCATCCCTAAGCATCATAGTTACCATAATTTTTTCTCATAATTATAAAATTAAACTAAAAATTTAAAATGGCATGTTTAACCCTATTAATAGTGTTATTATATTATGTTAAGTAACTTGTTCTTTAAATTTTAAATTTTAATAAAAAGACAAATAACTTAAAATATATCAACCTAAATTTTTCATTTTAAAAATATTAAGATATTTTGTAAAATAGAGGACATTTTAAGAATATCAAGATATTTTATGAATATATCAAGATACATACAAATGCTCTAGAAGATATTGAATATTCTTTCATATCTACATTAATCCTCTCAAAATTTAGATAATATCAAATATTGCATTGATATTTAGAAGGGAGACTTTTATTTTGGTAGTTATTTTTTTGAAAAACTTTTTATTTTTAAATGTAAATCTGTTTATAGCGTTCATGGTTTTTTACCTTTTAAAAACTCATTAAATTAGTTCCTACAGTCATTCAACGTACGGTCAAATGTTAAATATGTGTCGATAGTTTTGTCTTTTAACACTAATTAGTGACACAAGGACATATGTTAAATGGAAAAAAAAATTTAAAAATTAAATAAAAATGATATTTAAAAGTGTATATAAAGTTAAGGGTAAAATAGTTTTTTATATTTTTTTGTTGATGTTGATGTCAAAAAAATCATGTCAAATAAATTAATTTGATGAGTTTTTAAAATTTAAGAGATCATAAATATTATAAGTAAATTTATATTTAAAAAGCAAGAAGTCTTTTAAAAATTTAGGAGTCAAAATGAAATTCTTCGTATTTAAAACCTTGCCATAATATATACTCACCGCCTACTTTGTCTTTGTGGTATAGTTTTTGACACGATAGTTTTGTCAATTGAATAATACACTAGAAATATAATTTATGAGAGAACGAAAGACACATAACTAATGATTTAATTGATTTATGTTTTTGAACACAAGTTAATGTCAAAAATGATATATATATATATATATATATATGTTTTACACAATGAATTCCTGAATAAGCAATTAATGTTAAGAGATTATTTAATGTATACCAGCAAAGCAAATCATATATAAGAATGTAACATTTCTAGAAAAATTTTATCCAAATTTTTTTGAATAAATAATATAACAAGATGATTTGTAGTAACCATATTAATTATAAGATGATGTATTAAATTATGTATTAATGATATGAAAATTACAAATAAACTTGTCACATCATTTGGATAATAAATTTGAATAAAATTTTAGGTAACATAGCATTACTCAATATTTTATGCAACAAATTCCTATACAATGTGGAATTTAGGTAATGTAGTATTACTCAATATTGCACAACAACTTATTAAATTTCGTATAAAATTAAATAAGGTACGAATATTACCACTCACAAGTATGATTTATATACCCATTTATTAGTACACCTAAATATAAAATATAAAATTTAAATCATTACTATAAGCATACAATATAATGCCAATATTACACTTATTAAAATGAATTTGCCAAATAATTAAGGAGAAAGAAAGTGAATCATGTTATATATATGTAATGTTTTCAACTAGATAGACGACAAATTTGAGGTATGATTTTACACCTTGTTATCAGAAATTGATTATAATTAGGGACAAAGATTAAAAAAGAAGGAAAAAAAAAAAATAGATACGATCATAGAATCTAAAAATATGTTGGTGTATGTGCAAGATGTAAGTAAGGGAGTAGTTGCCAAAAGTCTAAATTCCAGATGCATGAGAGGGGTTTTGTTATGTGCATAGGAGATGACCGATCTAGCAGTAAAAAACATTAGGTTCATTGTAGTGGTTGTATTTCCTATAGTTGTTTACGTGGAGGTTTGACTCTACGGCCAGATATCTATGACTTAGCAATTTATAAAAAGTCGAATGATGACGGATTATCTTGATATTGAGGTGGTGTTGGCCAAAAGCACTTCGATACTCCAATTAGAATAAGAGATAAACATAGAATAAGAAAATAAAAGTAAGTGTATGACTTATAGTTACACTGGTGGAGCATGACAGATGAAGGAGATAGGATTGCTGAGACTGGTGTAGGATGAGAGTAGTTGCCCTTAGATTAATATGATGTCAAAATAGTGTAGATTGTGTTGACAGCTGAGTGTCTGTAGTGATTTTGGCCGAGTGATGGTGATGTCAATGAGAGGTTCCTTGCCTCTTTGGTTGCTCCCTTTTGATAAGTGGGGAGCAGACACGCGCGCAATGGCAGTTGGGATCAAGCGATTGGTTCACTTGATCCCAACCTCTGTATTAACCAGAGAATCTCATTAATCTGGTTAAACCTCATTAATACCCCTTACGAGTTGTCTGAGAGTTACCATTGGATGCAGGCTTATGAGATTTCTAGACTTCAATTGGTCTGGATTAAATTTGAGCCCCACACTTGGAATTGCATATTGGGCCTTCTAACGATCTGATAATTGGGCCTAAACCGGGCTGATTTTTGCCATTACATTCATTCAGGGCTTGGCTAATGTTGCAGAACAATTGGTCACTTTGTAGGCTTAAACGAAAATAAACCAAGGGCACATCTTTTTTAGTTTCTTCATATACAAGGCTATGTTGAGTGCTTTTATTATCTTTGTTGCTTTCATGAATTACATTATCTTATTATGATTGGGAGAGAAGTTCTACAAATGGAAAACTTGCGTCATTTTTCTAGTAAAGCATTTTTTGTTTTTTAAAAAAAAAATCAACCAGAACTTTCCGTTAACTAGAACAGGGAAAAATACAACTAAATTTATATATTCCCAATAAGACTGGCCTCTAGAAGAAAAAGCTAAAGCGGCTAAACAATAAGCCGCACTATTGCCTGAACAAGGTACAACATTACACACAGAATAGCCAACAACACATAAATCTATAACATCCTCTCTAATAAAACTTGCAAAATCATTAAGTGGAGTCTTAGGGTTAAGTGCCATCACAACCTGCTTGGCATCACTTTCAGCAATAGAAATGGTTAAAGTTTTCTGCTTAGCCAACAACAAACCTTCATATAACGCAAGCCATTGCCCCATTTCAGTTGAACACGAACCTGTGATGGTCTTAGGGTGCATTTGGATACATTTTTAAAATAGCATTTTGAAAAATATTTTCAAAAATAAAAAATATGTTTTGAAAATAATGTTTTAAAAAATGATAATACATTTGATAGCATTTTTGAAAATGCATTTAGGAAAAAAAAGTCATTTTTCACTTCGTGCATTTGGAATCGTTTTTAAAATAATGTTTTTGAAAATTATTTTCAAAATTAAAAAAAACATGTTTTAAAAATGATGTTTTTGAAAATGTAATGTTTTTGATAGAATTTCTTAAAAGTTATTTTTTAAAAAAGAAAATGATATTAATGTGTTTGGCATTATTTTTGAAAATAAATAAAATAATTGTTTAAAGGAAAAAAATAATGATTGTTTTTTAAAACAAGTTTTGAAAATGGTGAAAAACACATTTTTTTTTTTTTTTTTTAACTTTTTAGTTATTGTTTTCAAAAATGTGTTTTCCATTTTTGAAAACAATTTTATAAAATGGTTTATCAAATACTTTTCATCTTTTTTTTTTTTAAGTGCAAAAATATTTTACAAAACAAATCCAAACATATTTTTGAAAACATGTTTTTCATTTATAAAAACATGTTTTGAAAACAGCCTATCAAACACATTTTCATCCATTTTTTATTTTAAAAAATGAAAAGTCATTTTTAAAAATGGAACCAAATCCCACTTGGAGGCTGTTGCACGAATCCAACCAAAATGATGACGGATAAGAGCCCAACTCCTATATAGTTGAAACCAGCCTTCACAGCCACGTCTGTATTCAATTTAAGACAGCCTAGAGGTGAGGAAATCCACTAAGCATATGCAAAACATTGAGAGCAAGGCTGAACTGCGCAACAGCACTGCCGAGGCTGAACTGCTGCAGGTGAAACGAAAGTGTGCAAGCAGCGGGAGGAAGAGGCATCCAAACCAGGGGAGAAGACTGCTCTCTGCTGTGGGCCAAAAATGAACGTTGAACAGGAAGAGTTGAGGGGCTGCAGGGTTTGACACAGCGGCTGTAGAAAGAGCAAAACTAGAGCATCTGGAATCAGCTTAGTTCTGAACCTGATTTGCAGCAGAAAAGGAGCCAGGACCTGAATGGGGTTGAAAAGGACGAATAGGACGACCTAAAGGGGCCGAAGTGCGCATGCGCTACATTGCCCTGGAGGAAGATTGAAATTCAGCAAGATAGATAGATGCCCAGTTGACGACCTCCAAAGAGCTGTGCGCTTGCTGCCCATGTATTTATCAATTCCGTTGGAACCAAACAGCCCACAGGACAGCAACCATCAATTCTAGTGTCACGGGTTTTTGTGCTCTTAAACGTTTAAATAAATAATAAATAAAATATATTTAGTTTATTCAATTTATAGATATTTATGAAATATTTGTTTCATATAAGTGTCATGTAATATATATTATTATTGATGTAGTATCAAATTAAGTATCTAAATGTTATATACAAGAGTATTTAGTTTGAAATCGGTAATCTAAAGAGTTTATAAAAAACAAATAAAGTTGGTTAATTTGTTTATGATAAATCTATAGTTGCGATCTAATTTGTATTTGATACGATGATTTCATTCGGTATTGTTTATGTGGTGATATGAAAATAGAGATATCTTATATAATAAAGATTATATAGGATTTGACCATGATAAAAATGAGTTTCCTATGAATATCTATTAAATAAAGAAATTTATATTTATTTACTAGATGATCACATATGAATTAATCTTAATTCCGAGTGTTTTATGAATTTTTATTTGTTAACTCATATCTTTTGATTTACATGAATGAGATTGTTATATATTTACAATCAATATGTTTCATACTTTGGAGATATGATTTGGTAAATGGGTACATTCTACACAATAATTGAATCAACTTATTTTTGCAAGAAGTAGATGAGTAGTTTTCTTAAGTGTTGATTCGAGTCTTGAACAATAAGAGCGTTCGCCTTTTTATTTATGATAAATAAAAAGATAAATTCATAAGTTGTTGTGAATATATTGTTCATTAAAGAATCAATGGTACTTAATGGAACAAAATATAATTAGAAAGATATAATAGACTTTAATGATCTAGCTCTAATTATGAATTACTCATAGAGGACTGAACCATATGAAATGATTAAAATTATGGACACTGAAAATTTAGATTGTGTAAAACATTTATAATTTTGAAAGTGCAACGTTGATTTTTAGTGGAGTAACTTTAAGATTAATAATAGTGAATTATTTAATTAAAGAGTTTGATTAATAACTCTGATATTATTGGAGCTCAAATTGTGATCGATTTGGTCCCCTTGCTAGCTCACAACCATATAAAGAAATAAATGGAAGAATATAATTTGATTGTCCAATTATTAGTATCATATGTAAATTATATAGACACATTCACAAATTATTTAAATAATTTGATTATTTAAACATATAAAATTATTTAATTAATTGTTAATTATTTTATTATTAGTAGAAGTTATGAGCTAACATCGAAATTCTGTCATTAAATTTTTTGTGATTAAAAAAATGAAAAATTAATTAATTAATTAATGGAAATCATAATTTAATTTACTTAGTAATTAGATTCAATATTAAATTAATTTAAATGAGTTTTAATTTAATAGGAGTTGGATTTTATATTAAATTAAAAGTAAAGAGTTTCACGCTAATAAAGAATTTGATTTCATATTGGATAGAAACTAAGTCTTATAATTTAAAAAAGAAAATTGAATTCTTAGTTAAATTGATAAGCCCTAACTTACCATTATAAAAATGATATTTTATGTTGATAACAAAATAGAGAATTTTTTGGCTACTTAAACCAAATACTTCAATTGATTATAAACATCATATTATCATCCACCCACCTTAAAAGAATCTTCAAGATTGTGTCTACACACAATTCTTTTGTGAAGAATCATAGTAAAAAGGATCGAGTGGATAAGAATCTATGAATTAAAAGGGATCAAATCAATCTTTATGCAATGCAATATTCGATCATATTAATTTATTTATTGAATTGATATTACTGGGTTTGATTGAAAACGTTTTTGTTTGAAAAAATTTTTAAAATCCACATTTTCGCATTAATTAAAAAATTGATTTTTCCCTTCATCTAGAACATCCATCTGTATAGAAAAGCTATAAGCATGTGTTTGTGTCATGAAATTTAAGCGTCAAATGATGAATTTTTTTGTTAATCAGTTATATATTTATTTATATCATGATTCATAAAGTTTCAATAATGTCTCAGTCTTGTCAAATTGAAAGATGTATTGTTTAGTAGTTTGAAGTTTGGAGATGGGGAACTAAAGGGTGGGCATTTGGGTGTTTGGTTCAGCTTCTATTGGAACAGACTCGAACTGATAAACTCATTGGTTTTCAAAATGAGAACCAAACATGGATATTTGAAACATGGAAATCGACCTAAATCAAATAGGATCGGATTAGTTTAGTTCAGGTCGGTTCCATATTTAATACCAAAGTCACATTATCATAAATTCATCCTCCACATTCAACCTAAATAGAACTCAAAACTCCATCAAAACTTAAACAAATCAAAACTCAAAACTCAATCAAACCAAATAATCAAAAAAACCTACCACACAATAAATCTCAAACCAAAAAATCACAAACCTACCACACAATAAATTCCAGACCAAAAAATAAAAAAACCCACTAAGATGGATAAGATCGATCGGTGACAGAAGCAAAGAAGGATGATATCGATCGACAAAAGAGGCAAAAAGGGACAAAATTGGCGATAGGGACGAGATAAGTCAAGTGAACGACAAAGTGAATGGTGATGTAAATAGCGACATGAAAGGCGACTTGGGGTTTCGATTGATGACGCGACAAGGAAGAAGGAAGAAAAGAAGATGGAAGAAGAAGAAAGAACAAAAGGAAGGACGATATCAATCGGCGAAAGAGGCAAAGAGGGATGAGATAGACGACAAAGACAAGATCGACGACGTGAACGGTGACTTGGGGTTTCGATCGGTGATGGGACAAAAAGAAGGAAGCAAAAGAACATGAAAGAAGAAGAAAGAACAAAAAGAAGAAGGAAGAAGATGGAACAAGAATGGCGAGTTGGCGATCAAAAGGATGGTAAGAAACATAGACTCTGACTTCCGAATGCTCAAGAAGATGGGCATTGCTTATATAGGGGCATATGCAAATTACGCATGTGCTCCTCATAAATTACACAAATTACCCAATACCCTATTTTGGGTGTTTCATGGATCAGATTGATTCTAGATACCTGGAATTGACCCGATCCATGAAACATGGTGTTTTTAAAGTTGAGGGTCCAAACACCCTAGAAATGAATATGGAAACTAATCTGAACACCTGCGGATCGGTTCGGCTTGGATTGATTCCATGTTTTTATGCTCGCCCCTATGGGGAACAATTGTTTGGTTGGATGACATTCTTTTTAATTAATTTAAGTTTGATACACATTTAATGTCCATATTAATTATTTTAGGTAGGGGCATTTTTTTTTATTATTTATTTATTTATTTATTTATTTTATCAAAAGTGAATGTATAAGTCATGTTTGTGGGTGGTAATATGAATATCTATACCCAATTAAATAATGGGAGCTTTTTTTTTTCTTACATTATGGCACTTTTAAATACAGTATATCATTATCTCCTTTTTCCACATTGTAATGTAACCCTAGCTTGCTGCATTTAGGTAATCAAACCTTCTCACGACGTAGTAGTTCTGTTGTATATTCAACATAAACTCTATTAAATTATAAATATCAGCGAGTCCCCTTTTCCATAGTGAATTTTTTCATTGAGCGATTTATGTACTTTTTTTTTTCTCCGGTAAATATTTGCGACTTGAAGATGTAAATGATTTGTGGCCCACTGTTAAAAGTGCATTTGGGGAGCGGTTGAAGTTTAATATATCTAGATTGAATAATAATTTTTATTTTCAATTTTTAAGATTGGCCCGGAGGATTACCAGGATTAACTAGGATAGAATGCTGGTGGCACATCCCAATTAGGTTTGATATCATTATCTAGATTGAATCATTGTTAAACACCAATTAAAAAACTAAGACATTTCACAAACCTTAAGATGGGTTTGATATCACATTTTGAAATGGTGTTTTTAAAAATTATATTTAAATTAAAATTATACTTCAAAAATGATGTTTTTGAAAATCCAACATCTTGATAGGGGTTTATTGAAAATTAATTATTAAAAACTGAAAATGATACCAATGTGTTTGTTATTGATTTTTAAAATGAATAAAATAGTTGGTTAGAATGAAAAATAATAGTTTATTTTTGAAAATCTATTTTGGAAATTATTTACTTTCAAGTAATAATTGATCAAAAAGTGTTTTTCATGTTAAAAAACCCATGTTACAAAACAGCCCACCAAAAACATGTCATCCATTTTTAGTTTTTATAATGAAAAACAAATTTTAGAAACGAAAACAAACACTACCTAATTTTTATAATTTTGGGCCATGTTTGTTACATGGGTTTGGATAAAATTTAGTCAAACTCATGTTTGATAAAAGCATAGGATTGGAGAAACCAATATCATTTTTTTTAATACCCACTTGAACTTTTCGACATGTGCACTCGATCGCCCAAGAACCAGAAGAAGAAGAAGAAGCAAAGATGGCGCTCTGGTGAGAAGGAGACCAAGTGGAAGTGGCGATGACACTATTGATTTTCTTTAAAACTGCTCGATCTGGTGATTCTCTTTGACTGTGATTAGGTTTTGTTTATAAATGTTTTGAGTGAAGGCTTGTTTATTTTTAAAATAATTTAATTATTTAAAATTAATTTTATCCAGTCTCATATTACATTAAACATATCACAATACTAATTTATCCTATCCTATACTATACCAAACATATCATCGCACTAATTTATCCAATCCAATAATATCCTATCAAATTCAATATAATATCATGAAAATAATCTAATTCAATCCTTCATGCCAAATGGGGCTTTGAATTAAAAAAAAATCAAGATAAAAAATTTTCAAAATGCAAACAATAAGCAAACAATAAAAAGCAAATAAAAAAATCATAGCAATGGAAATCACTAATTACTGCATCATATATAACGAAAATTTTTTCTAAAACGGAAAAAAAAAAAGAAAAATAAATATACAGGTGAACATAGTTTCAGAAAAAATTTGTCTTACAAGGATGCATGTCTGTCTTCTCAATTAAAGTCATCAAAGGTGGGGCCGTGGGGGTGAGTGGGAGAGGGAATTGTGAGAACCAACGTTTACAACTTCCACCCAAAAGTCAACCCTGAAAAGAAGTCCATAAACGTCTTTCACAATTTGAATAACTCCAACTTCTATAGAATTTAAAAAGAGAAAATTACATTTAATTCTCTTTTAGCATTTTTTCTCCGGTGACTAATAATTTAATTATTCATACTGACATTAAATTAAAAAAGTTTGTTAATTAACATAATTTGGGATTGGATAAAACGTAATTATATTTTATATTTGATGGTATGATTTTAATTAACATAATATTAAAATTATTTAAAGTATATTCTTAAACTTATTTACAATTAATTTAATAATATTGTTGTCGACGTTGAATTTCAGTCGACGAGTAATCAATGTCCAATACCTGTAATCAATGTGAGAAAACACAGAAAACCAAGAAAATAACACAGCAAAGAACCCAGCAAGGTGTAGAAACACAAAACGTTTTACGTGGTTCAGTAATAATAAGCCTACGTCCACATCTGTCTCTTTTGATCTCTGTAGAATGACAGTATATTATTCAATATTCTATATCGATTACAATGATTCTAACCCCTATTTATAGGGGAAGAGGCGTTATAATTCTGGTTGCCGTAAAATAACACAGCAAAGAACCCAGCAAGGTGTAGAAACACAAAACGTTTTACGTGGTTCAGCAATAATAAGTCTACGTCCACATTTGTCTCTTTTGATCTCTGTAGAATGACAGTATATTATTCAATATTCTATATCGATTACAATGATTCTAACCCCTATTTATAGGGGAAGAGGCGTTATAATTCTGGTTGCCGTAAAATAAGAAAAGAATCCCGAATTAATTATACTTCCCAAATAATCAAGAAAAATAAGGAAGAGAATCATGAATTAATTACACTTCCTAATTTGTTTGAATAGAATCAGAAAACTGCTCCTTAAATTCCGAAATCATGTTGACTGAGTTTGAATTTGAATTAATTGCCGTTTCTGGAGAGAGAATTATGATTGGATTAGGTAACTGTTTGTTCTGGAAGATTTTGCATTAATTACGCTCTTGGGCGAGCTGCTGACTGTATGACGGTTTCGAGCTCAAGCTCGTTAAGAGACGAGCTGTGCACGAGGCGAGCTATAGTCTGGCTGTGCTTACAGGTCCGTTGATGCTAACTGAAGAAATTACTTGAGCGAGCTGCAGAGCTCGCTGGACTTAGAATTGATACTGAGCCTCGTCTGATGGGTCTTGACTGTATTGACTTTATTGGGCCTTCTTATCGGGCCTAAACTGGGCTTTTACCAGCCCATTTAATGAGTCCGAAAAATACATACAACAATTATTTTTAATTTAATGTTAAAAATAAAATTTTATTTAATAGTTTTATGAAGTATATGTTATTATTATGAAATAATATACAATAAATAATTCTTAAACAATATTATAGTTTTATATTAATTTTTAAAAATTTAAATATAATAAAGATATATCAATATTTGATCAAAATAAACGAGTATTTTTTCTTTTCTTTTTTGACATCGGCCAAAAAAGATGTGATGGAGAACATTGTCGTTAGTTGCCACCTGATATAAAATAGGATAAGATCTAATTATAGTATTTTTTTTTCAAAAAAAAATTGAATATAATATTTAAGACTTAAATTTATGATACATTGACACACTTGTTTATATATAACATAGACGAATAATAAATATATGCTAAATATCATCTATCATATAATATGTGTAACTAGAATTTTATAATAATTTTATAGTAGAGGGAAAAGAGAGTTTGAATTAGATACCTTCAAGCTCTGATATAATATTAATTATCATCAAATCCAAAAGTTCAAATTGAAGGTTCAACAATAATATTTAAGACTTGAGGTTATGATATATTGACAATCAGGGACGGACCTAGTTGGGGGCTAGGTGGGGCATGTGCTCTCATTAAATTTTTTTAAGAATTAATTAAGTTTGTGATATCAGTCATTGGATATATAAATGTATAAATAAAATGCTATTATCTTGCATGTGCACAAAAGAGCGCTGACGGTTTGAGTTTGCCATTCTTTATCGAAGCCAACCATTTTTTCCTTTTTTTTTAAATCATCAAATATATTATAAATAAACGCAACGTGAAATCTCAATTACACACATGTGCTGTTTGTTGGAGGTAGGGGTGGGCACAAAAACATGGAACCGATTCGAATACCCTGATCCGGTCCGATCCGTAGGTGTTCGGATCGGATCACATGTTCAAAAGTAAGGTGTTCGGATCCTCACTTGTGAAAACATCATGTTTCACGAATCGGATCAGATCGAGATTTTCAAAACCGATCCGATCCGTGAACCCGTGTATAATGATACATACGTAATTTTATATGCCTCTATATAAAGTCCACTTAAGTTAACCCTAACATTCATCTCTCACTTCCTTTCACTCTCATCTCAGCAGCTTGATGAATCTATTTGCAGCTTTAACTTGATATTTATATGATTGGGTGTTAGTGTTTTAATGATTTCTATGCTTGTTTGTTGTGTTCTGTTGTTGAGTTACATATTTCATTTGCTGATTTTATATATATATATATGTTATTGTTGCTGTGAATATATGAGAAAAAGTATAAAGAGTGGTGCTGGTGGGATTTGAACTATGATTTCCATTAATATAAAGATGGGCGTATTGAAATTCAGAAGACTTGTTGTTGAAAATGACCTTGAAAATTGAGTGCCCAATTCTCCTATTTATTTTTATTATTATTCTGGGTGAGTAGTTGTCGGTGGTGTTTGATGTTGGTAGCCGACAAAGGAGATGTTGCACGTGTTTGATGTTGAGTAATTTGTATGAATGTTTACAAATTTTGGGAGATATGTATTATAATTCACGAAGGTACACCAACAAGATATCTCTATTTATCTTCTTATCATAAGTTGAAATTGAAAGTAGGTGTTTCGATCCGGTCCGATCCGCAAACTAGGTGTTCGGATCGGATCAGTTCCTTCTCCTTGATGGATCATGTTCGGATCCAAAAATGACGATCCGCGAAGTTATCATGTTCGGATCGGATCCGATCGGAAGCAATCCGAATATGGTGTTGCCCACCCTTAGTTGGAGGTTGTCGCTCGAGCCCATCCTCGCCTCATAAATGTTGCATTGGTCTTTGTATATATATATATATATATTTCAAAGGAAGTTTTGTCTCATTCTTTTCGTCATGAAATATATAATATAAATAAAATGTTACATATTATTATAAACCTAAAATGGTGTTGATGGCATGAATTTTATTTTCCCTTTTTTTTAATACACTATAGTTCAATTCCTATTCTTATCAAAACATGTCACTTTTTTTTTTTTCCTTATTATAGTTTAATCCCTTCTCCTATCAAAATATGTTGTTCTCTCTCTCTATTTTTCTGTTATTACAAACTAATTTTCAAATTTGAAACATTTTAATTTTATAAATTATTATACTCATTTCAAATTATTTTTTTTATGTAAATTAGATAATGTTTATATTGAGAATATAACATATAGTATTGATCTTAATAGGTCTTGGTTTACTTATGATTATTGACATGAATTATTTATTTATTTTTTTACATAAACTATTTTACATAATAAAATTCATAAATAAAAAAACTCACATGAGTTATAATTGTTTTTATCTTTAATTTTTATTTTATTTTACTTTTTTATTAATCACATACACTTATTAGATAAAATACTACAAATGTAACTTGGTTAATAAATTTAATAATAAATGTATATAGTTTTATTACATATATTTATTTGCAATACCAATAGTATTTTTCATCATAAAAGAGATATATTCCAATATTAAGTTTTTATTTTTTTAGTAATATGAAATTCAAACTTCTCTCACTAAGAAGAAAAGAGCTACTGTACAATTAACTTATAATTGATATGCGTTTTGCTTTTGTTTTTATACTTGTAGTAAGAATGTTATTTTAAAAAATTTTAATTATAATCTTATAAGGAATAAAATTATATATCTTCTACCGATTATGTATTTTAATTATTTTTATTCTGTATAACATCCTTTTAGTAATTGAAAAAAATATTATAATTTTTTTTTTTATATATCTTAATTTTTTAATATTATAATTATTATATAAAATACCCTCTTCGCATGGATCTTTGAGTCCGTCAATGCTGGTAATTCTTTATTATTTTAGTTTTTATAAAAGGAAATAAAATGTTGGAAAAAATCAATGTATTAGTTATAGGAGAGAAAAGTATAGCGAAAGAGTTCCAAGACGGAAGGCAAGCAGTCGACAAGTTAAACTTGTTATGTAATAGCAGAAGAAAATATGTGTGGTCGGGAGGAGCCACGTGGGGTCATACAGCCTTAGCTTCAATGGTCGTTAACAGTTTGTTGGCTTCCCTCCTCTCTCTCGGGTGGAACCCACTTCACCTCCCACCGGAGATCCCTCAGAATCTTCCATTTCATATCTTCTTCGCTACTTTTACTTTTCAGACACCCCTTCCTTCTCCTAATATTTTCCGACTGCTGCAACTTGTGTGAAGTTAAAACAAAATGAGATCCTTGAGTTCGCGGTTTGTGCTTATAGACATCAACACTTCATGGCAAGCAGCGAATCACATCCCAACCTCGTCTCTAAATTGCATCCAGACCACCAACAACTTCATAACCTCAATCTCCTCGTCATTTCGTCGAAAAATCAACTCCCAGAAGTCGCCACCTCCGCCCAGCTTCAGGAGGCCGCAGACTGCACCCAGAAGCGGGTTGGTTGTGGATTCTCCGAAGAAGGCCTCCGCTGAGCTGGAGATGTTTCTTGAATTGTTGCCACTGAATCTGAGAAGTGAACTGTATAGGCACAGCGAGATAGGTGAGCTGATCGAGGTGGTGATGGATTTGGGAAGGAAGCCTCTCGCCAGGTTTCCTTCCGGGGATTGGGTGATCTCGAACCACGTCGTCAAGCATGAGGATCTAAAGCATGCAATATCTAAGGTGATACTTTGAAAATCCTCTATGCATATACTTTGAATTAAGGGCGTAGAATGTGGTTGCAGTATTTTGATGCTGTCTTGTCTTATTATAAAATATTTTCTTTCTATGTGTATAATGGTGTTGAATTAGTATGTTTGTGAAGAGGTTGAATCTTTTAAGTGGAGTTCCTTGACCTTGTTAGGTTGGTGATTTTTCGGACGATAACCGTTCTGGCATAAATAGATCATTACATCGTATAAGTGCTATTCGCAACCGTAAAATGCAAATCATTGGTCTCACTTGTCGGGTGGGTCGAGCGGTATCTGGAAGTGCTGAGATTATACGTGATTTGGTTGAGGGGGGAGGTTCCGTCTTGGTCATAGGTCGTCCGGGAGTTGGTAAAACAACCTTAATCAGGTAGACTTGTTATCTGGAGTTGTTTCATTTTGTTTCTAAGTTTCGTATGTGCTTGTCACTTTGTACATTGTATTTAAGGTTTATGTTGATGTGGTCTGTTTTTCTCATGACTTTTAGAAGGAATCTCCCATGCTTTTATTTGTTTTACATTCCTGTAGTTGTGTTGGTTCTTTTTTAATTTCCAGTAGATGCTTGCCCTTTCAATTATCATTCTTCTTGGGAAGAAATTAGAAAGACGATGAGTTAATATATGCGGAGTTTTGAAGTTCTTATATTACACAGTATTAATGAAATAT
This sequence comes from Litchi chinensis, assembly GCA_019925255.1. Taxonomy (NCBI): domain Eukaryota; kingdom Viridiplantae; phylum Streptophyta; class Magnoliopsida; order Sapindales; family Sapindaceae; genus Litchi; species Litchi chinensis. The sequence goes on along the minus strand of CM034463.1, from coordinate 21,089,289 downwards.
GAAGTGTCTTTATTTGAGCAGAGAAATAGCTAGAATGTTGGCAGATGAACACATGAAGCGTGTTGTCATTGTTGATACGTCTAATGAGATTGGAGGCGATGGAGATGTCCCTCATGCAGGTATTGGTCGTGCAAGAAGGATGCAAGTTCCTAATGTTAATATGCAGCATAATGTAAGTGTTGAACTACTCTAGCTATCTTTGTGGCTACAATGCCCATATAGATTAACCTTGTAGATTCATTTTCATCAATTTAAAAATTTTAATAGTCTCTTGTTTCACTTCCTTGCAGGTGATGATTGAAGCAGTTGAAAATCATATGCCTGAGACCATTATGATCGATGAAATTGGAACTGAGCTTGAAGCATTAGCTGCCAGCACTATTGCCCAACGAGGGGTCCAGCTAGTTGGAACGGCACATGGAATGACGATAGAGAACATAATTAAGAATCCTTCCCTCCAGATCCTTGTTGGTGGCATAGAGGTGGAGAGGATCTCCTTTGTCTTTCACTTTATATTTGCCTCCATGAATGTGCTTGAAAGTTTCGTTGCCTGTCTCTACTTTTGATTGTTTTTACTCCGTTCAGTTTTGATCTGGATGGTTGGTATCTCAATTAAAACAATCCCTTGAATTCAGTATAATATTTGTCTAAAATTTACATGATGTGTGGGTGCAAATCTTTCCTGCTTTGGTTTATCTCTTATGGTAATATTATGATTGATTGAGACTACTTTAAACAGAGTGTAACTCTTGGCGATGAGGAAGCGAGGAAAAGGAAAGTGCAGAAGACAATTCTTGAAAGAAAAGGCCCTCCTACATTTACATGTGCTGTTGAGTTGATCTCTAGGACTGAGTGTCGCGTTCATCACAGATTAGAAGCAACTGTAGATGCTATACTGGCAGGTAACTCTTACCCATCTCTTTGAGGATCTGCCAATCTAACAAGGGTCTGTGGTCTTTTATTAAAGTCGAAGATTTAATTAAATAGTTATTTAGAAGTTTGTCTTGGTGACAGGAAAATCTCCCCTGTATGAAGTCCGCCAAATGGATTCTGAATATGATGAAACTCTGAAGTCTACTCTAGTACCCAACGAGACATATCCAGAAGAACTCAAATTGACTATTAGTGAGGAGAAAAGTGCTGAAGTGGAGTCTGATGAAGAAGATGAAGATAATTCTCAAAAGCGGTTCAAGAAATGGAGCAATAAGAGATCTATGAGTCAGAAGAGCTCACCAGTATGTGTCTGTACTTACAAGGTAAGCTATCGAAGTTTCCATTCTCTTAGTGGAGGTTACTTGTAGGAATATCTCATGTTTATTCATGTGTAATTTTTTATAGGCTTCACAATCCCTTATGATTTCGACTATTTACATAAGATGTGAGGGGCTAAGGATTAATGAAATGTGATGTTACTTTGTTCTTTCCTAATGTTTAGTAGAATAGTATTCTAAGCTGGAAGGATGCTAATAATTTCATATCTTTTTAAATTTCGATGTGATTTAGATCCTTGAAGCTGATCTATTACAAGTAGCAAAGGTAATGGGGCTTGAGGATGATATAGATGTAACTGACGATATTGGAACAGCAGATGCAATTCTTGCAACCAGTTTGGAATTGAAGCAGAATCCATGGATTCGTGGAGTTGCTAAATTCCACCAATTACCAGTATTTGTGATCAAGGTACACTTACTGCTTTATTTTCCCCCCATGAAACAGTTATTCTTTGGAATAAATATTATTACAACACTGTGGTCTGTGGCTATGATTGTATGTGGCAATAAGCCATACTTGATGATGACATAGGCCCCTTGGTTGATTTTTCAAAGGTTCCTGATGCTGTCTCGTAAAAATCTGTGAAAATGGCTTTTCTCCTTATTAAGACGTGTTTTATCATTTTAATGTCTTCCTTTGATATTGCAGTCAAGTACCATGGCACACATGGTCAAGGCGGTTCGTATGATTCTTGGAGTGGAATCATTTGGCTCATTACCTAGGCAGCCACTCAGAAATTCCTTTGACATTGAAATTGAAGATGATGCGCCAAAAAGAAAACCCACCCTGGAAGAGATTGATGCCTTAGAGGTGTGTCTCATCTCTTCTTTTGTACTGGCTATATTTGTTTTCTTATTCTTGACTTTGCATACAAAAATATAGGCATTGCTTCAAAAGTTTATATGATGTTAAGCTAAATGCAAAAAGAGCAAAAAAAAAAAAAAAAAAAAAAAAAGGGTTTTTCATTATGAAATGAATTTTGGGGTAAATAGTATTATTTGTTCATTGCTTTGGGTTTTCTGTGATTAATCTAAAAATAATTGTAATTTAAACTAAAATCTTTAGCCAACCACGTTGATTGGAAATAGGAAATGAACCTGAAAAAGGAAATGAAAGTTGCCAAAGTTCTGCGACCTCCAAGCTTTATAGGAGAATCTGATTCAAAGCTTAGATGATATCACCATTTGTTGATGCTACTACTAGTTATTGTTACTGCCCACAAAAAATTGTAGGAAGCCTACTTTCTATTGGATGGTCAAGCCTCTAAAAGAAATTCGATCTTATTTGGGTCTAACTGTATTCAGTTTTGTCTGTCCTAATGTCTAGGCATGTATATAACTGTTAAAATTCTGTATCTTCTTACTACAAAAAATGGTGTACACACTTAGAATCTGCTTCGCTTATATATTCTTTGTATTGACTTCTTGTCTCTCTGTTTTCTAATAGGAGGTTCGCCTTGCAATTGAGTATATTGTAATTCCTGGAGGAGAGCCAGTGGAGCTTCTTCCTAGATGCTCTGAAATAGTTGCTCGGCAGCTTGAGCTTGTGGAGAGCTATCAGTTGGCGGCAGAAAATTCAGGTACAGAGCTGAATCCTAGGTTGCAGATACTTCCACTGAGATTGAACAAAAAATTTTCTTCTAAATCTGTCAAATCTGGTTCAACTTCACAAAAAGAAACATCAAGAAAATCACTAACCGGCAGTGATGGAGGTACTAGCGTTACTCGGCTGCCATTCCTGCCTGAATAACTTAACCGTGTCTTCAACTGTAACACACTTCAATCCTTGGTTATTACATATACCACTTCCTGTACAGTCATTTAATTCATGTATTGCATACGTTGTAATTATTCACTTTTGTCAAAATATTGAGTGATAACAGTTTGTTGTCAAATCAAAAAAAAAAAAAAAATTGTTGTCTTCTCATCTTCATTTTAAGAAATGGAAGCTTCAATCCAAGTATTCATTCTTGAAATCATGGAGATATTGGTAATGTTTTGTGTCGGGGCTCTTCTTGGTGATACAATCTCAAAAACATGAATATATATATATATATATATATATATGAGAATAACTTTGTAAAATTATTGCCAACTTTGCAGTAATTGTTAACCGTAGAGAGTAATTTACACACAAGGTTTTGAAAAGAAATCATTTCTTTTGAAAAAAAAAATGGTTTTTATAAGTAGAATATAATTAAATAATAGTATAAGTATGATATAGAATACACTCAAGGTATAAATCTTTAATTTCAGAAATTTTAGCTACAATTACAAATGACTTGAATATATGAGAAAACAACTTCTACGTGTTTTCAAATTTTGATTTTAACTTGATTTTATCGCAAGTCCTAAAACCATTAAATACATTATCAAATGGCATTAAATATTATGCTATTTCATTAATGAGTTTATTACACCAATGTACCTTGACATTTTTCAAAACACCGACTATAATGTGAGTTTATATTTTATTACATTCAAACCTTTGACCAGGTTTGATCAATGCTAACTCAACTAGAAAAGTTAACATTTCAAGAGTAGGATGGTTTTTTTCCACGTTAAAATTATTTGACCTTGTTGATGTGGAACCTGTACTCAGTGGCCATACCAATAATATGAACAAAATACAATCAAAACACAATTTATAAACGAAAGAGATTTTGCTGTTTTATTTGCTCAATAAGGAAGTAAAATACAAAAGGGGAGTAAGTTATACAAGATTCACTCAAATGCCCAGTAGCCTCTCCTTGAAGCCTTTTCTCTCTTCTTTAGGCCGATTTTCCTTTCCCTTTAACTAAGAAAAAAAGGGAAGGGATCTCACCTGAGAGTAGAAAAGGGAAGTTTGCGTCACCTCATGATGAGATTTCCAAGGTTCTAACCTTGATCTGACGTTCTCACTTCCTTCCCATTATCCATTTTCCTTTTCATTAACATTTTAATTGCTTTTGCTCACTTGCCTTTCTTGTGAATAGTAATATCCTTTAATACCGGTTCCTTTAGGGTTCGAGGTTAACTATCACACTTTCTTCATATGTACCTTTCTTTGGTTTACTTCAGAGCCTTTTTTGGCTGATTGTTCTCCCTTTTGTGTTTGGTGATTCCTGCTTCCTTTGGCTTAGATACCGTGTACACGTGTTAGTTTTTTCTTGGCTTTTTTGGTCTTTGCAAAATGTGGCGTGCACAAAGCTTTTCTTTTTCTCACCTACTAGCTAGCGTTCTTGCCCTCTTGGTACATCAGGCCTAAGTCTAACTTGTAGACCTATAGTTGTTGTCATGCTGACGTCAGAGGGTTAGATGCTTTATTTCAAGTTTTTCCTTCCTTATGGTTTCCCACCTAATTACTTGAATGCTTGCTTTCTTCCTTTGGCTTGTTGAGCTTGGGCTTGTATCAATTTCCTAACTAATTTAGCTCTATAAATCTTACTAATTAAACCAATACCATCAATTCAATTTTAGACTTAATGAATTTAGGAGAGTATCCAATTTCTCCTTAACAGCAACCCCTCACTTTACACTTGGGAATGAAATGGATCGACTCAAAGCAGACTCCTTTTTGCTTTGTTAGCCTCCTTTATGGACCTCCTTTTCTTCCTTGGGCTTCCTTTGCTTATTTTTATTGGCTTCATGAATACTTGCAATTTGAAATGTTTGGCTCGAGCCATTTCCATCCTTATCCTTTAGCCTTCCCTATGACAAACGTGATTGATATGACAGTTGCATGCTATTTTTTGTGTTGTAGTTTTCCCAGGCATAGGTCTGCACATATTACTTTCTCTCTCCCATGTTCCTTGGTTAACTGCTTTCTTATTAATTGCTTTTCATTTTATGCATTAACTATTTACAGCCAAGTAGAGGTATTAAGGTTTGTGACCTCTTTATTTTCTTTGCTCCTTGCTGTCTCTCTTTTTTTTTTTTTTCTTCTTTTTATTTCTTGTGCTTCTCTTGGTTCTCCTCAAGTAACTATTCTTCATCATTTTTTTTCCTTATCTTTTTCTTCTTTTTCTTTTGTTATACTACAATCTCTTTGTCCGTTGCTTTTGTCTTTAACCTTTGGGTTAACCATATCGGAAGATTTACTAGGTTTCCTACCCATTTCGTCCACAGAATCTTCCTCTAGTTGGGGCCTATTTGTTGAATCGTCCATGGGTGTTTCACCCCTTGGTGTGAGGTTGGTGTTTTGATAAGAGAGTTTAGACCCTTTTAAGAGCGTTTCTAAGTCCAAACTATGTAGGAGCGATTCACCCATTATCATAGAAGATATTGGCTTTGATGTTTCTAGCCCTCAACAACCCCGAACTTATAGTTGTTGTAGGCTTAGGCCGACCCCTGATGTCGGCCCTTCTGATGCTGATTCCCTTGATATCCTTAATTTTTGGGAAAAATTCGTTTGGTCCTGAATTTTTTAGAAATTGATAATTTTTTAAATAACATTAAGATAATATACCAAATATCCCTAAATTTATAAAAAATACATCATTTTAGTCTCTATCGTTAGTCAACCGTTAGTTAAATTGATGGTAAGAAGGTTAAAATGATAATCTTACATTAAAATTTTGGAAAATTTTCATTTTGATTTCTAATTTTTTAAAAATTGATAATTTTTTAAATATTTTTAATATAATATATCAAACATCCTTAAATTTGTTAAAAATTCATCATTTTAGTCCTGCTGATCAGTTTTTTAACAGTTAACGTTAACAGAAAATGTAAAAAGACCAAACTGCCCTTACTTTGTTAGAAATACCTTTTTACCCCTGATGTATTAAAATGTAAGATATTTGGAAGGACTATTATACCCTTTCATATAAAAACAAATTATAATTGAAAAGACTAAAATACCCTTATAATTTTTTATTAATTCTTTTTGGATGCTGCATGTTGAGTGAATGAATTGCTTATTGCATAAGATTTGATAGGTTTTGATAGGCAAGAAAAATACACTTTTGCCCTTAACATATAAAATCAAAATAATAATAATTTAATAATAATATTATTATTATTTTATGGTAACAACAGTAACAAAAAAATAAGTTTAAAAGGGGATGTTGTTGCTTATTGCTAGTTACAATTTTGCTACCCAAATATTCCAATTTTCTTCTCTAATTTATTTGTCCATTTTTTGATCTCTCAATTTTTGTGCTTCAATTTTTTACCTCTAATATTCTTCTCAAATATCATCAACCCATAGTGGTACAAAAAATTCAAATATGATTCCAATTTTTTACCTTTAATATTCTTCTTAAATATCTCAATTTTTCTAGACCACACACGTGTTACCTTGAGAAATTTTAATGCAAGATTACCATTTTAACCTTCTCATCGTCAATTTGACCAACGGTTAACTAACGGTCGGGACTAAAATGATGAATTTTTGATAAATTTAGGGATGTTTGATATATTATCTTAAAGATATTTAAAAAATTATCATTTTCTAAAAAATTAGGGATCAAAATAAAATTTTTTCGAAATTTTAAGGCAAGATAACCATTTTAACCTCCTTACTATCTATTTGACCAACGGTTGACTAACGTTAGAGACTAAAATGAAGAATTTTTTTATAAATTTAGGGATGTTTAGTATATTATCTTAAAGATATTTAAAAAATTATCAATTTCTAAAAAATTAAAGATCAAAATGAATTTTTTCCTTAATTTTTTTCACACTGTGAGTTTATCCATGACACTAATAGAACTTGAAAAGTGTAAGTTTAATATTCTTTCAATTGTAAAGCTTAAACTCCCTTTCCCTGGAGAGAATCTCAATACACCTCATAAAGGGGAAGTCGTTATCCTTTACTGGTTGGTCGAATTCAATTTGTCTTCCACTTCGTGAGGTTTTTAGGCAATTGCTCTTTAAGATTGATATTGCTCCCATGCAGCTTATTCCTACATTTTGGTGGTACATAGATGGTTGTCATGTGACATGAGTGCGAATGGAGGGACCCAACGATAAGGGAACTTCACTGTATTTATAACATGAATCCACTTTCCTTAAAGATAGGGGCGTATTATTTGCATGCTTGGGATAAAAACCTGAATTTGGTCACTTTTTGCTCCTTTGCTAAGAAGGAATGATATCATAAGTGGTTTTTCATGTAGGGAGATTGGGGTTCTAAACTCCTAGAAGGGGTTGAGCATCATAAGGTCCTAACCACTCCTAGGAATAAAGGACCTTTTTCTTCATTTTTCCTTCTACTTTCCCTTTCATGTCTTTTCTTTTCTTTACGCATTGATTTCGATAAGTACACATATGTCTATTTTTGTTGACCTTTTTCCTTTTCTATAGTTAATGATCCTTGGATCAAGAAGGTAGATTTATCCCGTTTCCAAAGAGAACAAATAAGGGAATTAGTAGCATTAAGTTCAGCTTCATTCGCAATGTTTGAGTCATCGAAGGGCAAGGGATCCCTTGCTCAAGAATCGTTCGTCTCGTCAAGTAATGATTTTGATCACCTTCCTTTCTACCCTTTTCTTATATTCTCTTTATTTTGAGAGTGCCTCGAGCCTTTTGGTTTTTACTTTAGGTATGGAACACATGCATTCCTTTTCTTTGAAAAAAGAGGCTAAAGATCCCACTGAGAAGGTGGATTGGCAAGAAAAGGCTAGACAATGGATCATTCGTAAGTCTGGTCCTTCTAATTCTCTCATTTCAAGTATTGCTCTTATTGCTACGGTTCCTATTAGTGTGGCTTCACCTCTTTCGATGAGTAAGCCAGTAAAGATCCTCAAGGAAAAGGATTCCTCCTTTAAAGAGCTTGTGAGATCCACTAGCTTTAGCCATTGTTAGATTATTACAAGCAGCACATAAATTGTGACTCTTTTTCTATATCACTTTCCTTATCTCCTATTTGTATGATGGATAGGGCTACTGACCTCATATGCCTGGTAAGTTTCTCTTCTTTATTGATTAACCATACAGTATTTATGCTTTAGCATTTCATTTTTCATTGCTTTCTATTGTGAGTATAGAGTACTACTACCATAATTCAAGCTCGTTCTCTAGCTCGGATTGTTTTTGCAGAAAATACAAAGAGTTCGGTTGCCATAGAGAAGACCTATTCAAACTCCACTTCCCTTCGAGTAAATGTTACATCCCTTAAGCAAGAGCTGGCAAAGAAGCTAATAAAGAATGTAGAGAAAGATAAGGAATATTCTCTTACACAAAGCTAAAGGTCGAGGTGAATGATTCATCTGACAATGACTACAAGCTTGCCTAAAATGAGATTCTTCAGATTTATCCCAACCTTAACCTTAGTGAGATGTTTGTTTCTCCTAAGAAGAAAGACGATCCAATCGTTCCAGTTGAAATCCAAAACATTGGCATTAGAGGAGCTAATGTAGTAAGAGGTGAAGAATGTGATAGAGATGGTCATGTCCAAGCCCCCCTTCTCACAACAAGGATACAGTTAAGGGTCTTGAGTAATTTCATGTTTGATCACATTTGTGTTTGTCATTTAGATGGGGAATGCCCCATTTGTTTGCTTTCAACAGCCCCCCTAGAGATCTCATTATGTTATAGCTTTTTTGTTCCCTTTCTTTTTAAGGATGTTTTCGTTACTTTATTTTCTACCATGCAGCTTATAAGTTAACTACCTTTTGACTGTTTTAAAATTAAATTGCTCATTTGCCTAGAAACTTTTGTGATTTTACTTTGGACAATATTTTAGGGTACTAATTCTCTATTTTATGAAAGGAAGTCTACACTACTTCAAATTCAACTTGGGCCCTTCTAACCATTTGGCAAAATGTTGATGCCATGGGCCCTTTCACCTTTTGGTAGATTGTTTAAGCTATGTGCCCTTTCACTCTTTAGCTAAATATTGAACCCAAGAATCTTTTTTTACCAGTTGACAGATTATTGAAGCCATGGACCTTTTTACCCTTTAGATGATTGTTAAAGTCATTGTCCTTTTTCACCCTTTGGTAGATTGTTGAAGTCATGGATCCTTTCACCTTTTGGCTAATTATTGACATCATGAGCTATTTTCAACATTTAGGAGATTGTTGAAGCCATGGACTAATTTTACCCTTTAGCAAGTTGTTGAAGCCAGAGGCCTTTTATACCCTTTGATAGATTGTTGAAGCTATGAGTTTTTTCATCATTTGGCTAATTGTTGGAGTCATGGGTCCTTTCACTCATTGGTAAATTATTACACTCATGGGTCTTTTTTCACCCTTTGGCAGATTGTTAAAGTCATAGGCCCTTTTCACTCTTTGCCAGATTGTAGGAGCCACGCGCCATTTCACCCTTTGGTTGATTATTAAAGCCATGGGCCCTTTCATCCTTTGGCTGATTATTGAAACTGTAAGTCATTTTTACGTTTTGGCAAATTATTAATGTCATGGACCCTTTCACCATTTGGTTGATTGCTGAAGCTATGGGTCCTTTCACACTTTGGTTATTTGTTAAAGGTTGTCTGCTAGTTTCATGTTTTAGTAATCCTTCAGGATCCAAAGTGTTCTAGGTAAAGCCTTAAGGTCTTTTCCCTTTGGTTGTGGAGGTCATATTTATTGCTTTAAATTTGCCTTAGACCATCTTCGCCCTCTGATCTTTTGGCATGAGGATGTTTCCTATTAGCCTATACATCCTTAAGGGCACTCCAATCACTCACCGACCTTAGAGCGTCTTTCTATCTTGGATGGCCCGCGACTCTCTTCGTTTTAGGTCTTTATGTCAACCTCTAATCAAGTCTTTGTCATAGGCCTGATGGGACACCGTAATTTTGTTCGAAGTTGGCCCAGGTCTCTTTCTTTAAAACTTGGTTTAACCTTCGTTTAGCTGCCTTAGGTCTAATGGGTGGCTTTTAAGGTTGGTTTATGTAAGCCTCCATATGTAATATTAAACTTTCTAGCACTAGAAGATAGATGATGAGATGGAAATATTAAATTCCATAAGCAACCTCCTTGTAGAGGATATTATAGTGTTAGTAGGAGTTACTTGAACTAAGTAGTAACATAAAAAGTAGAGAATGACAAAATAGTCATTGTTCTAAATTATAGTTTTATGTATGAGTAGGTGTGATTATAATAGACTAGTGTGGGAATTGTGAAAATTATCAAAGTAGTAGAGGTACCATGAAAGTTAAACAAAGATGGAGGACAAATTGGTTAGATCTTAAGAGATGACATGGTATGTAATTAAGTGTCAAACTTTGAGGGCAAACTTATAAACGAAGCCTATATATACAACTGATTTCCTTCCAACACTTAGTCATTTTGAAGAGACAAAATAGAGAGAAAGAGATGAGAGGGACGACAAGAAGAAGAAAAGAGAGAAGGAAGATCCAAAAGCTTTCCAAGCCATCTTTGAAGCTTCAAAATCAAACTTTGAGCAAATTCAAGCTAAAATAGCAACACATAATCAAGTTTAAGGTTAGTTTTCATGGTTTTCTTTAAAAGTTATATTGGTTGGAAAGATGTGATGTGATGATGGATTTGTTAGTTTACTTGAAATGTTGTGGATGATATTGTGATGTAAAACAATAATATAGCCATGGGTAGTTAAAAAGGAAGCTTGAATTATAAAAAGTCATGAAAGAACTAAAGTTAGGATGTAGGAAACCCTAAGACTTGATCAAAAATGGTTAGAAATGAAATTAATGGTAGTTAATGTATTTGTTAAAATGTCTAAGAGAATAAGTTAGTGAAAATATTAAAAATTTAATGAAATAAAGTGTTGTGTGTACATGTATAGGTCAAGGTTACCATGATGAATAAGTGATCTCATTGAGTTTAGATGAAATTAAGGCTTGATTTAAGCATGTTAGAAGTTAGAAAAGTTAAGGAAATACTAATATTTAAAAAGGAAATTGAAGAAATAGTATATTGTGTGTGTACAATGGAGTCACGGTCGAGGGAAAGGGTATGTGACCCAATTGTATTTTGATCATTTTGAGCTTTAATACATGCATCTTATAAGTTAGAAAAACATATAAAAGTGGTAGAATTGAAAAAGGAAAAGTGTAGAGGTAAGTTAAGAATTAAGAGTGTAGTTGAAAGGCATTTCGGAAAGTCATGTAAAATACATTCCCTAATGCATGAAATGAATATATTTGATTATATTGGAGTAAAAGGATGTTAGATTTGAATGAATTGAGTTTAGGAAGTGAAAAGAGCAAATTTTGACACGAAAAAGTATCAAAAAATAGGGATATTTCGTAGATTTCACCCCTCTATAGTTAGAATTGTTCGAAACCGTTTTATGGGGGGCTTAAGTGAGAGATAAGGAGATGATCCAAGTAAAAACGGAAGCGAAACAGCCCGCGAAATGGGCTGTGAACAGTATTCTATTTTATGGGGTCCGAAAATTTTGACTTTTCATTCCGGGCTTCTAAAAATTTTACGGACTGCGTGGAGATGTTTCTAGGGATATAAAAGTTAAACTTTTACAAAAAAATCGTAATTAGAAAGCCTCGGTTGAGTTAGAACTTAGAAAAGAAAAGTGTAGTAAAAAAGGGTATTGTAAGAGACTTTTAATGTTAAAAGTAGGGGTGGACAACACCATGTTTGGATCACTTCTGACCAAATCCGATCCGTACATGGTAACTTCACAGATTACTATTTTTAGATCCGAACATGATCCATCAAGGAGAAGGAATCGATCAATCTGAACACCTAGTTTGCAGATCGGACCGGATCGGAACACCTACTTTCAATTTCAACTTATGATAAGAAGATAAATAGAGATATCTTGTTAGTGTACCTTCGTGAACTGTAATACATATCTCCCAAAATTTGTAAACATTCATACAAATTACTCAACATCAAACACGTGCAATATCTCATTTGCCGGCTACCAACATCAAACACCACCGATAACTACCCACTCAGAATAATAATAAAAATAAATAAGAGAATTGGGCACCCAGTTTTCAAGGTCATTTTCAACAACAAGTCTTCTAAATTTCAATACGCCCGTCTTTATATTAATGAAAATCATAGTTCAAATCTCACTAGCAACATTAACGAACTGTCCCAATCCACAATAAAAACACATAAAGCCCTCATCCTACCTGACTTCCTCCTCCTCTTCCTTCTCATCGCCATTAGATAATATCATGAACAACTAAACAACAACAACTCGTGATCATCATGATCAACAACAAGATCTAAGGGGTAAAACGACAAAGGGTACATGGCACTCGTGGTGGTGAACTATTTGAGTCTCTTCTTGAGTTCAATCTCTTCAAGCTTGGTGTCGAAGTACTATTTTGAGTCTCTTCTTGGGTCCAGTGCGGTGGCTTCCCTCTCCTCCTCCTTACCTCTTCAAATGCACCAATAGAAAACCCTTATCTCACTTGACCCGCATAATTTCCATCCTCTCGATCCTCATTGGCCTCGCTCTCAGCCTCAACCCTTTTTTCATGGGAAAACTCCTATCTTCCAGTCTCCACATCCGCTCTCCTCTCCTCTCAGCTTGTCTTTAACCTCATTTTCTCCGTCATCATTGTCAAGCAAAGAATAACCTTCTCCAATCTCAATTATATCGTCATCAGCGTTGAAGAAGGACTGGGTGAGGGTCGGGTTGCTGGTTGGGAGCTGAAAATATAGCTCAGGGTTGTCGACGTCCGCGATGAGAGCTCGGAGCTATCGCCGTCGCTTTTAGGGCTGAAGAAGGATTGGGTGGGTTGCTGGTCGCGATCTGAAGGTGAGATGGGGTGACCGAGTGAGAGGCGAGTTAGGTTAGACTTAGGGTTTGAGTTAAGTGGGTTTTATATAGGGGCATGCGAAATTATGCATTTACCCCTATTCACGGATTGGATCGGTTTTGGATATCCTGATCCGAACCGATCCGTGAAACATGGTGTTTTAATGGATGTGACCCGAACACCCTATTTTTGAACATATGATCCGGTCCGAACACCCACGGATAGGTTTGGATCGGGTCGTTCGGACCGGATCCATGTTCAAATGCCCACCCCTAGTTAAAAGTAATGTGTGTAATTTTATGTAGCACATTGTGACCTATTTTAAGTAAAAATATGTCGTACAGGTGACGCATAAGCTAGCGAAGCAAAGGAGACTCAGTAAAGTCCTCCCGCATGCTTGTAAATTAAGGTAAGTACTTTACCACTTACACAATTTCAATTTTTCTTTTAAATTGTAAGTGTTATTATTAACAGAATTATAAAATGATTTCCAAATGCAAGTTCGGGTTTTTGTAAAATAGCTTTATAGTTGAATTAGAAAGGAGAATCGAAAACAAGTTGTTTTCAAAAAGTTGAGTGTTAATAAGTTGTAATTAAAAGCATTAAACGATAAATAAGTTGTGCTTTCCGCACTTAGTAAGAAAAGTTTAAAAAACCATGTGTAACCTTTCAGTTTTCATAGTATCTAGTGCTATGCATGCGACGTAGAAAATTTCGCACGTAGTTATCTAGATCTATAGTCATTTACACTGCGCTACGTTGCAATGCAGAAAATTCCGCTAGTTGCCAAAATTTATAATTGAAGTTGCACTACAATATGCGATGTAGAAAATTCCACATGTAGCTGCAAAGAGTTAGAATTCATTAGCACTACCATATGCGATGTAGAAAATTCCGCAGGTAGTTGATTCGGTTTGAGATTGTTTCACACTACGCTTGCGATGCAGCAAATTCCACACGTAGTGGTCGAGACGTCTCAATAGCATCACGGTTGGTGTCAATTAAAAATCGCCACATGATATACCACGTTGAGTATGGTTAAAGTTTAGGGGTACACATTGTGCTTTTAATAAGAAAAGAACTATTTGGAACACTCTAAATGTTTTAAGTAAAGTTATGAGTATTTGGTTATCAATTACCTTAAATTGTTGAACTGACAACTTTTCTTTATTGTAGCTTATTAATCTGTCACAGGTATCTTCCTGGGGATCAAGAATGCCATAAACATTTTCTCAAAAATATAGGTGAGCAACATCGGAGAATCTATTATATAAATAATGCCTATAATTGTGAATCTACAAAACAAGACAATGCATGTATGATATTGCATCGTTGATAATATGGATTCCAAAGTTTATCTTAGTGTAAATGATAATGTAAACTTTTTGTGAATTTTTGCATGATATATGTATATATACATATTACTTGATGCGATTTACAATTGTCATTGACATGTGTTTGTGAAGTGAAATGCATGATTGTGGATAAAAGAAGTTGGGTGGTATTGAAAAATAGTCGAAGTATATTTTCTTGCAGGAAAAAAATTTGAAAATCTTAAAAATACAACCGTTATGCTGTCAAAATTTTTGTAAAAGTTTTTCAATTAAATGCAAAAATTTACACCAACCCAACTATTTTCAAAGAAATAGAAATCGATTTAGTTAAAGTAAAGTAAAGTAAATGGGTAAAGTATCTTAGGGGTTCGTTCCGCGAGTCTTACAACCGTAAGTAAGGTTATAAGAGGTTCGCTGGAGTGCCCGATATGAACCTCCAGATAAAAGCTTAGAGAGATTCTGGTTCAGGTCTTGTTAGCTTAGGTCTTTTGCCTCAAGACTTGATATAGTTTTTATCTTTATAAAACACTTAGTCCCTTGACACCAACAATTAATTTGGCATAAGCAAAATGATAATAACGAAAATAACAAGTCATACCATTGCAAAAGGAACAAAAGCATAAGGATGATTGAATGACCTTCCCTTTCCTTTCATTTAAAAGAGGAAGAAAAATATACATAACCATCTGTCTATACTTTTCAGCTCAATCATGCCCCTTAGTGGTGCAAAATAGGAAAAAGAAAACATTTAAGTGATTATAGCCTTATTATGCTTCAATACACTTCTTTTGCAGTTCTTTCTAGTCACATCAAACTTCTTCTTGGCCACCTACCTCAGGTATAATACTTTCTTAATTAGTAACCATTTCATGAATGCTTGATTGCTTTTTCTTCAAGATGGCTTAGCTTATAGGTTTCTGGCTTTAGTAGTTTTTGGACTTTATAGGGCCTTCCCAGTTAGGTCCCAAAATACCTGTTCCCATCTCCTAGGTGTTCAGGGTTACTTTTTCACAACACTAGGTCTCATTCTTTGAACCCTTGATGCTTCACCCATTTGTCATAATACCTTGCTATTTTTTCTTGGTATACAATTACTCGCATTCCAACTCGCTTTTGCTTTTCCTTTAGCAGGTTTAGGCTAGCCCTTAGCTGGTCTTCATTTCCCTATTATGAAGCCTAGAATTATCTCTATTTAGGAGAGATAAAATTTTTTCGATAAATAATATTTTCGGATAAATAGTATTTTTGAATGAATAGTATTTTCAAGTGAATAGTGATTTTCGGATTCATAAAATCTAGAATTTTCTCTCCATAAGAGAAATAAAATTTTTTTTGATAAATAGTATTTCTGTGTGAATTGTGATTTTCGAAAAGCAGACCACACAAATCAAAAGTTTTGGAATTAGCACAGTGTTAAACGAAACCGAGACGGATCAAATATAAGTCCATTTAAAGAGATTTTAAGTGATCCGAAGTTTATAGGAGGAAAATATTCTATTTGATTTTAGTACCGTAGATAGTATTTATAGGGAAATAAAATAAATTAAAGTGCTCAGATGAAAAATTAAATTTTCAGAATACTTTCTTAATAGAACAGAGATGATTAATAAAATTCTCAGACAGATCTGGATGAGTAAATTGAGTTTCGATAAAATTATTGGATAGTCCAGTAATGACTAATAAAATTATTGGAGAAGTCCGAATAGGTAAGTTGAGTTCTGACAAAATTCTAGAGTAAACCGGATATGGTTCGAATGATTCTGGTATATTTCTTGATAAGTCCGGAGATGATTTTATTTGTGAAATAATAAAATAATTTAAATCGGTTGGATCTGGATAGATAATCGAATTTTAATAAAATTCTTGGATGCGAAATTGGGTTCTAATAAGATTTCTAAATGGATCCGAAATGATTTCAGATACAGAAATCGAAAATCAAATGAATGCATGGAAGTGGATTACATGTGTCAAGAAATAAGAGAATGAGAGCATATATGAAAGCCAAGTGTCAACAAGATAATTTAAATGGATGACAAGAGTGTGGTGATTTAAATGAGTAAATGACAAGTGTATGGATGATAAGAAGCATATATATAACAAAATAAAAAGTGAAATTAATAAACAAATGAACAAAAGACAAGCAAAATTTCATACGGTCAACAAGGGGTGTCCTTTTGCCGAGAGGAGCAAAGTGTTTGCGTGTGTTTTGTCAAATGAAGAAGATCGAAATAGCTACTCAAATGGTGAAAATTGCAAGTTGTTTTTGAGCACTCATAACACATTTAAGAAGCAAATTCAATCAAGAGAAACAAGAAAGAACAAGAGGTAATTTCTGCCAAGAGAAGAGATGATAGTTTTGCCGTGAACCAAAAAGGGGACAATAGCTATTTTTATGGGTTTTGAAGCCATTTTTGAATGTATTTCACACATGCATGAGGTGCATATCAACTTAGAAGTGGAATCTAGCCATTTGAGGTTAGTTTGGAAGGTAAACTTTGAGGTTTCCATGAGTTGTTTGTGTGATTTTTGGATTCATGATTTTGGATGATTTTGTTATGAAATAATATTTGGGTTTGTGGTGTTCTAATCTTAAGATGATGTAAATGGATTTGCATGTGATTTTGGTATGAAAATGGAAGAGAAAATTTGGTGTTAGATGCTTGATAGGTCACGGCCAAAGTGATGGAAAAGGATGTAAAAGTAGTTTGAGTGTTTTGTTAAGAATTTTGATGTGTAAACCTTGATGGAAAAGTTGAAAATGTGTTGGAATGCATTCGATTGAGAATGTATAACATAAATCAAAATTAAGTTGAATTATTTTGAGTGATTTTTCATGTTAGTTATGTGTTAAAATATTAGATTTCAGTGTTGTAATCAGAATGAAACTTTGGTATATAAGTTGTCATGTTGATATTTAGATGATGGAAAATTATTTGGATGTTTTGGGATGATGTTAGGAGTTATTTTGATATTGAATTTAGTAGGGAAATTGAAAGGAAATCCTTTGAAATTTAAATGAATACTTTGCGATAAAATTTTGCGTAATTACAAAAGTAGGATGAATTATGAATTGAGCTTGCGATTACACCCCTAACCGCATGTTTAAATGTGATTTCGATGAGTAAGAAATCGAATGAAAATTTTGGTATAGGTTCGACCAATATGGGCCAAAATAATCCAAAAATGTATTTCACACGTGGATATAGAATTTAGACTTAAAAAGGGGTGTTTCGAAATGCTAGAATAGCTAAATGTTTGTGTGGATTGATACGTGGTTATGAAATATGCGCGTCAGTAACGTTGGTTGCGACGTAACCTAAAAATAGAATACGAAAATGTGTAGGTTAGATAGAGACGAGAAAAATCTTTCCATTGAATTTAAGCTTATTACGAAATAAGAAATAAGATGAGTGTCCTAATAAAAATATTTGGAAATGTTTATATTTCTATTCATGATGATTTTACATGATAAAAATTAAATTCATGCTGTTTATTCGTAAAAATAAATTTTTATGAATTATGAATTATTGTATGAGAACCATGTTGCATGAATATTGAGAATTTTGCATGCAATATCAATTATAAGATGAAAAGCGAAATGTTTGGAAATAAATTGTAAGCTTATGGTACGTCTTATAGGTATATAATGGTTAGCTTCTACGTAAACGATGCAGGATTCCGTTACGTAAAACTAGACATATGTCCTAAGCGATACAGGATTTTGCTACTATACAGAGTATATTATGTTATCGTAGCGATGTTGGATTTTGCTACTTAGTTATTGGACATATGATATAAGCGATGTGGGATTCCGCTTGAAAGCGATGTTGGATTCCGCTCTGCTATATGCCTAGGGTACCATGTGGTGCATAGACGTGGTGGTTGGCTTATCTTACTCAAAGGCTTTTCAAAAATTTAAATGTCACAACTATTTATGATTTAAGGTGGAAAAGTGAAATCATACAAAATGTCATGTTATGCATAATTCGATATTTGAAAAACATTTTAGAATTACTTTCCGAAACCAAGAACTTTGTTTTTCAATACATTACTAAATTTCAAATTTACTATGCATGGTTATATAGTTATAATGTTTATTCATGCTATTAAATTATATTTGGTTCTCAGAAAATTTATTTAATTGCTACAGCATGATTTTATTTAAGAAAATGTGTTCTAAAGCTTTTAGGGAGAAGATTTTTGGAAGTTGATTGAATAGAAATATATATGACACTCATTGAACTTATGTAACTCACCTAGTTTTATGTTTTAAAAATAAAACCTCTCAGGGATAAATAAAAGTGCAAATACTATCGTAGCAGGGACTCCAGTCTCAAAGTAGCTCATCATTGTCGAGTGCAGTGTTACTATGAAACTTTTTAAAATACGTGTATGATATTTACGATTTTGACAACTTGTGAAATGGATTTTGTATATATCTGTATATATCTTTTTTGGAAAACTTATTTATATATGAGTTGTTTATAATTTCTAGTTATCTTTTAAATAAAAGCATGATTATGGTTGTTTCTGATTTTGAAATGAGAGCCTGAGGCTAGTAATGGAGATTTGTTTGGATTTTGAAATGCACAGGTTTTCAATGAATTTTTATAGGGTGAAATTTTTAGAAAAACAGTAGTTGTGTTGCCAAAATTTTAATAAATTCTATTTTGTAAAAGTATATTTTAAAATGAAAAAGTTCTCACCCATTTTCGTTAATTGAGAAAATCCTAAAAGTTTTATAAAGACTTAATTTCACGGGAACCTTTCAATCGGAGCATTTTTTGATTGAAAGACTACCGTGGGATTGCCTGACGGGTCGCCTTGAGTATAGGAGTCGGGACCTGTCACCTCTTCATTGAAATACCGTACTTGTAGTGTTGAGAGTGTCATTAGTTGGCTTTATAACTTCTGCTCTGAAGGTGAGGGCACAAGAAGTTTCCTTTATTGAGGTTTTCTCTATGGTGCAATATGTTCAAAGGACTCTTGTGTGATCATCTACCCAAACCCCTTTCTTCTTATCTAGCCTTTTTATGAAATTCCTTTGATGACTTTATTCACTACTTTAACCTGCCTATTAACCTATGGATGGCTTACTGAGGAATAGCGATTTTCGATCCCATAAGTTTGGCAAAAGTCATGAAAATGCCTATTATCGAATTGGGTCATATTGTCAATTATGATCACCTTTGGGATTCCAAATTTGCAAATGATAGGTCTCAAAACAAAGCTTGTTTTTTAGCCTCTGAGATCGTTAACAAAGGTTTCACTCTAGCCCATTTGGTGAACTAATCGATAGCCATAATAATGTATTTTATTCCCCTTTTCCTTTAGGCATTAGACCAATCGGGTCTATTCTTCATTGTGCTAATGGCCAAAGGGAAGTAAGGATGTTAAACTTTTCAAGCAGTTGGTTCGGGACATTCACGAACATTTGACATGCATTGCACGTCTTAACTAGATTGATCGCTTCTAGATGTATAGTCGACTAATGGTAGCCTTGTCGTAATGCTTTACGGGTAAGGGTTCGAGCCCCTGAGTGGCTTTTACATTTTCTATAGTGCAATTCATCGAGGACTATCTTTGCTTGCTCTGGGTGTAGACAGTCAAGAAAGGGTAAGGAGTATCCCCTTCAGTAAAGCATCTCGTTTAATAAATAGAATTACCTAGCCTTTCACCTCAGCTTCCTTGTCTCTTTTTCTTTTTTAGGTAATTCTCCATCCCTTAGGTATCGGAGGATTAAGTCCATCCAGCAAGAGTTCAAGCTTGTGTAATTGATTTCTTCTCTCTTTTTCGTGTTGACAAAAGGAACAACTTTAAGTTGTATTTCCTTGGAAATTAAACCATAGAGATTGGAGGCTAACTTTGATATCACATCTGCCTTGTGGTTGTCTTCCCTTAGGATTAATTCAATTTCAAAGCCTTTGAATTTGTTGATCAATCCCTTGGCTTTGCTAAGATAAGCCGCCACCATGCTCTCCTACTTAGCTTCATAATCTCCTAGGATTTACCTTACGACTAGTTGGGAGTTATTTTTGATTAGTAAGAATCTAGCCCCTAGTACCTGTACTACCTTCAGCCCGGCGATTAAGGGCTCATACTCTGTCTTGTTAGTTGTTTTGAACTCAAATCTTAGAGCCAAACTTGCCTAATTTCCCTCGAGGTCTCACACTATCAGCTCAACGTCACTTCTATTGTTTCCTAAGGAACCATTAACGAATATTTCTCATATCTAGGCCTTTTCGGGGATTTATTCACCTTTTTTATTAGCTTCGCTTCCTTCCTTAAAGGGTCTCTTTGATCATTCTGCATGCTCTTTCCTGAAGCATCCAGTTTCTAAAGGATTGGTCTAAAGGGTTAGTCATTGATCACTGCTACCTTATAGGCCAGCAAGTGATAAGACTCTTCCAGATTCCTATCTCGAATCCAGAAGAATCCTATGATATTCTATAAAATTGTATATGAATCTATTTTTTAAAAAAAATCATTTTTAATAGCTAAAAATACATAGGGTGGTTTAATAAAATTTTGATAATATACGGCTACATATTCGACAAATCCACTCTGAAATAAAATAGATGTGCACTTCCTAGAAAATTCCAATCTCAATCATTGAGGACCTTCGGTCCCTTTCCCAAATCACATTTCAAATATAAGCAATATCAGGTAAAAACAAATTTGCCTTCATATAATATATATATATAATTATATGCATATTTATATCTTTTGTAAACCAAACATAAAAACAGAAGTAAAACTAACGAAAAATATAAATTTTTACAAGGTTAAAGTGTAAATGAGCACATGCATGCCTATATGCCTTAGAATATACGAAATACTTATACAATATCAAAATGTGATTTTTTTTTGCATCAATTGGTTGATTAGCCCACCTTCTCCTGTTCAGAGATTTCTTCAAAACTGGACGATTTCCTGAAAATGGTTTTTGAAAAAATAAAAGGGTGAGAGCTAACTCCCAGTGAGTGGATAAAATTTTCGAAAACTAAATAAATCATTTAAGATCTTACTTAACGTAACATAAAATTTGTAAAAATTCTAAATATCAACAATCCATATTTGTTCTTTCTGAAATCAAAACTGAATTTACATCTATATCATTTTAGATCATAATAAATTAAAAACATCTATATGGATCATTTTTATATAATTATAAATTTGCAATCTAAACTAGTTTAGTAACCAGGAGAACCTGTTATACGTGGTGAAGATACTCGACACACATGTAGTGCAAGGGATAACGTCTGCCATACATGTGCCGGGCGACTCAATGACTCTAGACAATTGTCATACACGTACTGGGTGACTCTGTAGGTTTTACACACATGAAGCCTACTAACCATTAGAGAGAAGGGTAAAATTTCGGTGCTCTAAAAATCTCGGTTCAATCATTTTCAATTCTCAACATAACTTTCAGATATAAATTACAAATTCTATTATTGGATATACATATAAACTTAATAATTATCCTTTTAAAACATGTAAACCACACTTTAGAAATTCTCGAAACTCTTTACATAGTAACTCAAACAAAAAAATAATTTCTGATAGAAATTTTCGAATACTCAAAAGTACATACGCATTCAATTAAATTCTAATTTCAAACATGTATCAAGATTTATAACTCAAGGAATCAATCAACTAAACAAATTATTTACTAAAAATAAATATAAAAACATGAAATTTAATTAAACATACTCAATCAATCAAATCAAAATAAAACTATCCACTCACTAGTTGATTTTCAAGCTTTACTTGGAACCATTAGTACCCTTGTCCTCTTTAGGTTCTTCTCTATCTACAAAAAACATAAGAAAAATCTATTTAATCTTCATAAAAATCAAATCTAAAAACTAAATTAGAAACTAAAGTAATGCACACCAACTTTGCTCCCAAATATTTTTTTTTTCTTGGTTTCTCTTGCTTACGGTTTCTCCTTTCTTTCTCTTCTTTTCTTTTCTTTTGCCTGCTGATGTCGGTTATGGGTGCTTCCAATTGGAAAAAATACAATATATATATCGATACCCCAGCATACGGTTGAAATATCCCTCACTTTTTATTATCTTTTGCTTATCTCCATTCTCTCATTTTTTTTTTCCTTTTTTCAATTGTTTGGGTTTGTTTTAGTGTTAATGACCAGACACCCATATACACCACTTAATCCTTTGACTTTTCTTCTCTTGTTTCTTCCTTATTATTCTTATCCTAATTTGTTTTCATTTGTTTGATTTTTTTGCTTTATGGTTCGATCCCACCTTAAATTTTTGTTTCATTGCTTTGTGTCATGTTTGATAACTATTTAACACTTCCTTGTCTTGGTTGCCGACATCATGCTACCACTCACTCTCTTTTATTTATTTATTTATTTTCTCATTTTGTCTCATGTTAACCTTTCTCCAAAACTTGTCATCTTTCTCATTACTATCCTTTGTTGATCGAATCTTATACCCTTTGATTTCCCTATAGATATTTTTCTTTTTAACACCAATGAATACATTTAGCAAAAAGGGAAATGGATTACACTAATTCCATATTTGGGCTCACTAAAATTTTGGCTCCATACTAATATAATTGGGTTATTTCTCCATCACTCCAATGGGTCATTTTTAAATGGATTCGGGCGTTATAAAAAGTAAAGTCACAGTTTTTTAGTTGCAATCACAAGAGTGAAGACTAACTACTCTAGCCAATGGTATCTCCTCTTTATATGTTGAAGTCCTTTACTGGTATAATAAATGGGTCATTATACCGCTTCCTCATCTTCTCAAGCCAAGGCAAGGTATATCATCAATTCATCAAGGTAAGACAACTAACTGTCGCCTTCGAGACGGTAAGGTATATCATCAATTCTTCATCCTTTACTAGTTTCGATAGCAAAAGTGAGCTGGACAAATAGTTCTTCAATTCCTTGATGCTTTTTCGCACTCCTTCATCCATCCTTTCCCTTTCTTCTTTCTCATGGCTGAAAGAATGAAAGGCAACGATCGATTACTCTAGAGATGAAATGGTTTAAGGTTGTCACACTTCCAAGAGCCTTTGAATATCTTTTACTCCCCTCAAGGACTTCATGTTTAAGATTGCTTGAATTTTATCCGAGTTAGCTTCAATTCTCCTTTGACTGACCACATACCATAGAAACTTTCTCGAAGAGACTCAAAAGGCACATTTCTCTAGGTTCAGCTTCATGTGATGTTCCCTTAAGTTATTGAAGGCTTCTCTTAGATAAGCTACATAATCAACTGCATAGATAGACTTTGTAATCATGTCGTTAACACAAACTTCCATCATTTGTCTTACTTATTTCTTGAATAGCATGTTCACCAGCTTTTGGTAAGTTGCTCCTACATTTTTAGGCCTAAAGACTTTGCAACAATAAAGCTCCTTGTTTAGGATGAAGGTGGTTTTTTCTTTATCTGGTTCATGCGTCTTGAGTTGGTTGTAACTTGTAAACACATCCATGAAACTTAAGAGGATATGTCCCACTGTGGCATCAATGAGTTGATCTATTCATGACAAAGGAAGACTATCCTTTAGATAGGTTTTTTTCAAACTAGTGAAGTCTACACACATTCTTCACTTACCCTTTTTCTTTGTCACTAACACCCCATTATTATACCTTGCCTTTCTTATGAAACCAGCTTTGAGCAACTTGTCTACCTTTTCTTCAATTGCATTGTATCTATCTTGATCGAAGGCCCTCCCTTTCTGTCATATAGGTTTTATTACCAAATTGACATTAAGCCGATAAGATGATAGCTTGGGATCAATCCCTGACATCTTATCATAGGTCCATGCAAAGACATTAGTGTATCCCCTGATACTCTTTTTTGACTTTTGCTAGCATATGTGCCTATATCATTACTATTCTTGTTTCATCATCTCTCTTTATTTGAACCACTTCCAAGGGTTCCTCGTCCTCCCCTCTTTTCTCCTTTTCTAGCTCTCGCAAATCCATAGTCAATACTTTGTTACACTGCTTTAGGGATATGGTGTAACATCTTCTTGCTAACCAATGGTCTCCTTTCACTATTTCCACTAGATTATTCATGGGGACTTTATGCATAGATGGTACATTGACACTAACGCTTCTATGTCAAGCAGGAACGACCTTCCTATTATTACATTGTATATTCCTAAGTAATCCACCACCACGAAATTGATTATTGTTGTCATTTGTGTCGCTTCCTTCCTTTATTGTTACGGGCAGTGCAATTACTTTCGAGGGCATGACAATCCATCCAATGAAGCTGCTCAGGGAAGTGCTAATCTTTTTAAGTGTTGTATACATCAGTTCTAGCTTGTCTAAGGCCTCTTTGTAAAGCAAATCTGTGGAGCTCCAGGTGTCTATTAAGATGCGCGCTATTTTCTTCTTTACTACCTTTAGTGTGACTACTAAAAGGTTATCATAGGAAAGTGAACACCTTTCGTATCCTCGTTTATAAATGTAATAACTGGACACCTCGTAGAAAAGAGTCCTTAGTTTGAATAGCTCAGCATTATCTCTTTGGACTTCCCGAGTGAAGGTATTTCTTTGTCATAGTTTTTACGAGCCTTATGGGAATCTTCTCCTTTAGTGGCTCCTCCGTTGATGGTATGAATGATCTGTTTATCCTCTATCTTTGCTTTCCTTTTATATCCTACTGATAAGGAAGTCTTTTGCCTTTTATTTTTAGCTTGTGTATTTCCCTTTACCTTTGAGATAAACTCCTTTAAATGCCCATTTCAAATAGGTTCCTCAATTTGCTTTCTTAAGCTAAAACAATCCGAAGTATAATGCCTATAATCCTCATAGAGGTCATAATATTGATGCTTGTCTTTCTAGTTAGACGACTCTCTAATTAGGCTCGTCTTTCAATATAGCCCCTTGTTTTTTATAGCTGTGAAAACTTGCTTCTTGATTACGTTAAGGTGCGTATATCCCTTTGCGCAAGTAGACTGCACGTCATCTCTCCTCATTGGTGATATAATACTACGAGGTTTAGTCACCCTTGTTTCCTTTGCTAATTCCTCTTCTGGATCTCAAGGTGATCATCCTCGGCTATCTGTCTGCCTATCCTTTCCTGAATTCACCCTTATTGAAGTTTGATCGTCTCATCTACTTCCCCTTTCTCTTGTCCTAGAAGACGCGACCAGTTCATGTTATTTCTTGACAAAGTACTTTTCATTTGTTTGAACTTGCTTTTGTGCCTTTATATATTCCTTCTTGTAATTGAGTGGGTTTCTTTCTTCAAACGAGCTTTATAACCTTCCTACTCGTAGATTTCTCTAATAGTTGACCAAAGTGTCGTGAGCACCAAGCACCTCCTGACAGGATCCTTCCAGAATCCCTCCTCATAACTCGAGAAAGACCCCATAGCACCCCGATAAAACTCCAACGAACCCTAACTTTGGTACGAAGAAATCTCATCGGAGCACCAAAATTTACTTTAACTTGTTTTATATCTCGTTTACTGGGTGGCAGGGATAAAAATTTTTCATTTTTCTAATGAAAATCTGACAGCATATCGGCTGTTTATTAAAATATGCTACCCTGTAGATTCAAAGACAATCTAAAAACACTTCTAATTGCAATCAATCTCAACTACCAGTGGCCTTCGGCCCTCATCCCAAAAATCAATTCTAACATAGAAAATCACATTCACAAAACTTGGTTGAAAAACTAAAACTTTCCTATCAAATTAACTTTATAAAGATATGTATCCAAAAACTTGTATTTACATTTATAATTTACACCATGCCTTGATTCTAAATATGCAAATGACAAAAATATGAGCTATACAAGGTAGTAGAGGTTGTCCGTCAGTCGATCTGCACGTCCGTCTGAGCCTCGTCTGCTGGACGACTCACTCCTATACGATTTGCTCCTGTACCTGAGAAAGAATTTTTAAGGAACACATTGGAAACAAACTGTGAGTAAAACTCAGTAAGAATTACAACTTAATAAAACTAAAGAAAACAGTTTCATTCTTTTTTTAAAATATTTTATCGAAACTCGTTCGAAAACTGTTTTTCAAGTTCGTTCTCCATCTTTTTCTTAAACTTTTTCATTTTCTCGTCTTAATGGTAATCCAGGGAAACTACTCCTGTTGTGGTAGCATAAAATCACTTGCTTGCCATTAGGGATTAGGGAATCTGCCCTGTGTAGTGGTCGATGCATAAACTCTAGGCACGCGTTACCATTTCGCAATTAGTCTGAGTTACACTATCCTTAAATGTGTAGAGGGTAACTCAACTGACACTCTCTCTTAGGAGTCGTCTAGACTCCACCTCGGTTAGTGACCCTCTCGCATTGTATACGCATAAGGTACTTAACTAGGGCAAGGGTAAACCATAGGCGTAATAAAATACTTTTTCTCAGTATTTTACAATAAACTTATTCTTAAGGCAGAAAGCCTAAAATCTTTACTTCTAGTATATTCTCAGTATAAATATATACTCAACTCAAAACTCACATGCTAGAATCTCAGTATAACTTTGATAAACAACTTAATTACATAATTAATAAATTTATATGAATAGTAAATAAAATGCATTGATTCGTACATAAATAAGAAATAAAATTGAAACAAAATAACACTTTAAATAATTAACTTTCTACTCACAAAACGCATTTCGATACTTTCCGAAAATTTTTCTGACCTCCTTTGATCGAATGCTATTTACAGCCCGTTCCGTGGGCTTTTTCGCTTCCGTTTGCGTTTGAATCATCTCCTTATCTCTCATTTAGGTCACCTGTAAAACGATTTTAAAAAATTCCAACTATAGAGAGGTGAAACCTATGAAATACCTCTATTTTCAACACTTTTTATGAACATTTTTGCACACTTTGATTATCTAGCTTTATCTCTTGATTCCCTTAGCTTACATAGGTCTAAATATGGTCATACATAGCTTAAGAATGCATGAAATAGGTGACTTTAATTAGTAACTTTGATTGCCCTTCAACTAACCACAACAATGCTAATTGTTTCTAACCTTGTTCTTTTGCAACTCTAGCATTTTCTAATGTTTATTGTACATCAATTAAGTACCAATTCAAGCTCAAACACATCAAAAGACAATGACATCACATTATCCTCTTATTGCCGTGAGACATACACAACACCTCAATTCTTACTTCTTTCCCTTTTTAAGTCATCTAAGTGATGGTTTCTTGAATACATTACAACAACCACTTAATGACCACTAAATCCATGCTCATTCTCATCAAAATACAAGGGTTACACACACCCTTGCTTTGGCGTGAACTACACACCCACATACACGTTGAGTTTGACTTACCAAATTTTGAGCTATTAAATTAACAATTCATTAAGACAATGCATCAAACACTTAAACTACAACATAATTCATATCAATCATCATCCATTCATCTTTAGAGTTTTACTACAAAACCCTAGCTCATCAAACCTACATAACAACACATCCATCAAACTTCTTTTGGGTTTCATATAACTCAAATCAAAGCATAAACAAAAACTCATATCAATATAACATCAAATAATAACTAGCATATCCATAACTCACAAAATCTCCCATTTGAATAACTTATGAAAAGCTTAGAAACTCACCTCCTTTAACTTATTTCTTACTCTAAACTTGATCTCCTAGCTTTGAAGAGTTTAAGTTCTTGATTTGAAGTCTTAAAAATGGTTGGAACCTTTGCTTCTTCTTCCTTGGTTGCTCATGACACACTTCTCTTTTTTTTTTTTTTGTTTTTCTAAGTGTTTGGCCTTTGTTTGGTGTGTTACCCGACAACACATCCCTTTTTCATATAAACAAGCTTTTAATAAATAAAAAATGACCATCATGTCCCTTGACAATCTCATTTCCACCTTTGGACTTCACTAAATTCCACTTTGACCTCAAGTTGGATAAACTTGACTCATCTAGATCCCTAATTTGTCCACTTGTCGTCTCCATAATTACTAAATTTTCTAATTAATCACTTCACATTGTGTGGCACTTCGAATTTTTGGATTTTTATGACACTAATTTAAATCTTATCAGTGGAATTTAATTAACTTTTGATTATTTTAGGATATCTCTATCTTATTCGGATTTGTATTAATTTCTAAAGTCTCCAATAGAAAAATGACAACTATGCCCCTCCTTTTAGCTTTTATCTCTAATCAAGTTCAATGTACTTCGAAAATTTCTCTACTAACTTTTAACATCTCTTTAAACTTATTCACATAAAATTCATGCATAAAATCATGATTTAACTACTCATACTAGGAACTTAAATTCATAATTTAACTACTAATACTAATACACAATAATTCGGATTGAGGTTTACACTAAAGTTGTTACTTTTATTACTCATTAATAACCATGACAATTCTATTCTCAATTCATCTCCAAATTTTTATGTATGTAAGGTTGTAAATTCAACACCACAATATTTCACACCTATCTACAATTACTATCATTCAATAAAACTCTTCAATCCGATTCTCATCAATAATCATAATAATTGCATTCTTACTTAATCTCAAATTTTTCCACATATATAAGATCATATATTCAACACTATAATGATTTATAATTATATCGACCACCATTAAACAAAACTCTTCAATAATCATAATTGTACCCTAATAGAATATTCCCTAAATTTCTTTATATATAATATCCAAAACCATAACAATTAACATCTAAATAGACTACCATTAGATAAAATTCTTCAATTAGAATTCTCAGCAACAATCATACTCGTACAATTCTGAACAATCACACTTACAACTATTCTGAATAATAAACATTTACATTATTCTAAATAATAATCATTTTCCTTTTTTATTACTTCCAATAATATACAAAACTTAATAAATGATTCCTTATAACTGTTATGCTTCATGTAACTTTCAAATAATGAATCAACATACACCAATGAATAATTAATCACACATTTTTTTTTTTTTTTATCATTTTCTATCCATACTCTTTGGAACAAATAAATCATTCAAAATCATATCCTATGACACCAATGCTATATCACATTCATATAAATCTCATTCAATTGCCTCAAAATTCAAGTCTACTACTTCATAACTAAATTTCAAATCTAATAAACATGAATTTTTTAAACAAAAAATTAAACACCACATTTCCACTGTGCAACTTTGATATTCAATAAAACAATCTAGAATTCATTCGATACTCCAAAAATTTAATCATCTAAAATTCCAAGTCATAAAATTTCGAAGACGTTATATATAATTTATATTATCATCCAAAATTATAAATCATAAAAATCTGCAAGTAATAGTTCCAAATTCAGGTATATTGAAAACAACAATTCTTGGAAACTACTTTAGTTCCAATTCACTATCGAAGACTAATAATAATATACACTATCACTACTTTTAATAACAATTCTCCATAATGAATTAAAAATTCCTCATCAAAATTTCCTTAGAATTTACCAATCATTTCACCCAAATAAATATAAAATAACTAATCAAATTAACCCATAAGGAAGCTCAAGCAACGGATATTCACTAATTAAAATCAATGTATTAACACCCATACCAATGAAGATCTATATCAAATGCATCACCAATGAAAATAACATTCCACTAAAAATATTTTTAACCACTAAACTTAATTAAAATCCATCAAAATTACATCTAGGTCATAACCTCATATGAATTCATAAATTATCTTCTAATCACGACTAGATTCAAAATTAAAACTTAAAAGCAAAATACTATACAAAGATCAACATTTCACTCTCAAAACCTTTACAAGAATGACTTAAACTCTAAAATTCCATCTCTATTTCCAAAACAGGGAATTATGTCAATATATAACAACTCAATCTCATCTTATCATGTCTATCAATCAGAAGGTTATCTAAACACCAAGGACTTAAATCGTATAGGATCTACCTTACTTAGATATTATCCATCTAATGGACTCTATAAACTTTTATGTTTCAAAATGTCAACATTCCCAAACTCAAGACTTCGTAATAAATCTTAATCAAACAAAATAATATCATATTTATTCTTCTTGATCAAAATATAAGATCATATCATCTAAGTGCATCAAAACTCAATCACCAAATATTCATATCAACTCTTAATTCGCAAACAATTAAAATGTCATAAACAACCACAACTTCTAGACATATTCAATAATTACACAATCAATATACTTATCACAAATATGTATATATATATTCCAATAATTACTATCCAAACTATCGGAATGCTAGACAATCTTATGAATCGCTTATTACTATCATATAATATATCACACTTTCATGTCAAAATAAATTCAGTTTAATCTATCAACACTATACCATAGATACTAACTTAGATCTTCCATAGGTTTCGTGCGAGATTGGCCATAATAATACATGATAAAACTATAACTCTATCTTTAATGAAATAAAGATTGAATGTTTGAAACAAGAAAAAGTTCTCTAAATTTGAAATCACTACTCTAATACTAACTTGACAGGACGCATCCCAACTCCTCTCTCAAGTTCGGGAGGATCCCGTGAAAACTGGGATCTTCTTGATTAAAATTTGGATTTACTAAAAATCTTTTAAAATAATTATCATAATTTTGATAATTGCTTTAATCGAAATATAAATTAAACAAATCTGAAATCTTTAAATTTCTCGTGTTGAACTCATAAACTAAATATATAAAATATTTTTAAAATCTGTAAAATGATTATTAATCTGTAAAACTAGTTTTGGAAATACATTTATGAAATCTGGTAAATAAATAAATAATATACACAAATGCAACTGTTTATTATCATGTGGTCATTCTCACAATATGTAATAATCTGCACGAACATGTGTCAGATATTTGAAAAAATAGATTTATAAAAATATAAGCGCTAACACCCAGTGAGTGGATATAACTTTTCAAAAACATTTCTAAATAAAACATAATATACTTCTGGTAACAATAAATACTTATCAATGATTCATATAATTTTATATCCAAAATAATGAAACTAAATTTAAATTTGATCTCGCAGTAAAATTGTAAACTTCTATATAAATTATCTTTATAATTTTAATAATATAAAATATAAAAATTTTTAATCTATAAATCTTTTCTGGAATCTTTTTCTATAAATCTCGTGTTCTGTAAATCTCTTTCTGTATTAATCAACTCAAAATATAACTTCTGTAATCTAAAAATTTACACTAGCTAATACCCAAAGAAATCTATCATACGTGGTGGAGATATTCAAAACACACGCAGAGCGAGAAATAACATGTGTCATACACGTGTTAAGTGACTCAATGACTCTAGACATTTGTCATGCATGTGCTAGGCAACTTTCTCGAACTTACACGTGTGAAGTCAGCCTAACTATTAGAAAGGAGAGTATAACCTTGGTGTTCCGAAAACCTTTTTTATATTTTCATTTTTTTTTTTCAAATCTTTTCTAAATATCCATATAATTTTGAATAAATACTTTTCTCAAAACATAGTCAATATTCTTTCTCAAAACACTAAAACATATTATTTAAAACATTATGAAATTTCTCTAATAATAACTCAAACTAAAAACATAAAATTCCTATTGGGATTCTGATAAGTATACATGTATATGAATTCGTAACAAACTTTTATTTTGACAGTAAAATATAATTTATAATCTATAAAATCAATTAACTAAACAAATAATAATTTATTTCAAATAAATAATAAAAATTGAAATATAAATAAACATAATTCAATCAATTTAATTAAAATAAAACAATCCACTCATATAACTCATTTACTTATTTTTAGATCTAAAATGAGTTCTTATCTAATTTCTCATAATCCTGGATCTATATAAAATTACATAAAATTCAATTTAGATTTATAGAAAAATTAACTAATTTTCTGGAATCCAAATCCCATTGAAATAAAAATTACTTATCTGGATAATTCGAACACCCAAATATTTAGATCACCCATATAAAACTTCCCTTTCTTCTTCTTCTTCTTCTTCATCTTTTGCTTCTTCTCTTTCTTTTCTCTTCTCACTGTTTTTTATTTTTTTCTTCAACCTGCTACCGAACAACTTCTATGTTCGATTTGCTTCCAAAGGCCAATATATATATACCACATCCTTATCTCTTCTCATGTCACTACCTCACTTCTTTTTATTTTATTATTGTTTTGTTTTTTTTTTTCCCTTTTTTCTTCTAGCCGGTTCCATGTCTCGCTCTCTTTATATTATCCTAGTCTCACCACCATCAACTTATATATATGTTCAATGGATATGACCCACCATTAACTTTCTTTAATTGTATGAGTGACACCTATCACTTTCCTTTTTTTTAAAAAAAAAGAAAAAGAAAAAAAGGGCAAGTTATCTCAATTTTACACAGTCATAAATTGTCTCTACGTTTTGACTTGCCATTTTACATTTTAATGCCCACATTTTTTATGGTCTTTTTCCTTGCAACACAATGTTCTTCATTTCTTTTAAAAATATCCTCTAATGAGATATTTATCCATAAACTTCTATATTTCTAAAACTGAAATTGGACCAAATTAATAATAATAAATTGAATTTCAGTTAATCTCTTAGGTCTATTTGACAATAGGTCTACAAGTGAGACCGAGGCCTGGCGTACTAAGGAGGTAAGGACACTAGCTGGCAAGTGAGAAAAGGAAAGGCTCTGCTTACGCTATGTGGTGTAAAGACCAAAGAAGCCAAGGAGATGTTAACACGCGTGCATGGTATCGAAGCCAAGTGGAACAAGATGCACCAAACACGGAAAAAGGAGGACAATCAGCCAAAGTAGGCTTTGAAGTCGACCAAAGAAAGGTACACACAAAGAAAGTGGAATAGCCAGCCTCGAACCCTAAAGGAACGAAAATATAAGGAGATTGCTATTTAATAGAAAGGTAAGTGAGCAAAAGTCATTAGAATACTAGTGAGAAGGAAAGTGGGTAATATAAAGGAAGTGAGAACATTGTTGAAGGTTAGAATCTCAGAATCTCATCTTAAGGTGATCCAAAGTTCTCTTTTCTACTCTCAGGTGAGATCCCTCTCCCCTTTTTTCCACATTTAAAAAGAAAGGAAATTCAACCTAGGGAAGAGGGAAAAGTCTCCAAAGAGGGGGAACTAGGCACTTGAGTAAATCTTGTATAACTTACTCTCTTTTTGTATTTCACTTCTTTATTGAGTTAATAAAATAGCAAAACCTCTTTCATTCATAGATTGTGTTTTGATTGTATTTTTTTATATTATTGGTATGAAAGTTGAGTTCAATTTCTACATCAATAGTTGGCACTGTCTGTGAGGAATGGTACAAAAACGCAATGGCTTACCTGAAAACACACACTAGTCTAACACAAAGCTAAAAGAAGATGGCAAATTAAGCTAAACCTAGTATGGGAAAGTTAATTGAAGTGCTGGTGGAGTCAGGACCAATGTTGTTAGAAGAAAGGGCTCTTAGGGAAAGGGCTCAAACTACTAAGGCAAAAGTAAAAGTAGTAAGAAGATATGCTACGAAGGAAGCAACTAGAGAAGATACAAGAGTCAGCGAGCTAGAACAAGTGATGCAAATCGTTGCTTAACTAGTCAAGAACGTTGTAGAAGGATAACAATAACTACGAGATGAAGTCACTCGAATGTTAGAGGCGTTCGATCGAGTTGTCAAAACCCAAGCTAGGAGGCCATGGGACAGCTACCGAAGACTATTACGATCTCTATGTGGCCACCTTCGATGTGAAAAAAAGGAAGACCTACAAAGAACGAACTTGTGCACAACATCCTAAAAGAGGAGACCTAAGGGTAACTAAAGGAAGACAACCCTCTTTGAAGAGTGAGAAAAACAATTCTAATAAAGATTAAGAAATGAAAAGTTGAGGGAAAACCAATGAGATGAAAGTAGGAAGAAGGAACGAGAAGATCAGGTCAAGGGACCCTCGAACGAACCCGCTAATTATATGAAGACATTAGAGCAACAAAGAGTTGCACAGATGGAAAAAGCACTATGAGAACTCAAAAAGGAAATGGCAGAGTTGCAAAAGGGAAAAACAAAATGTGATGAGCCAAATCCCTTAGAAGCATTTGATCAACCTTTGGTTAAAAGCGTCCCGATGGCAAATCTACCAAAGAAGTTTAAAATGCCAAAGTTGGAATGGTACAGAAGGTTGACGGGCCCAATGGCATATGCAAAGAACTTCCATGAGCAAATGCTGATCCAAAGGGTGACAGATGATGCCGTATGCAAACTATTTCTTATCACCTTGGAAGGAACAGCAAGAGACTGGTTCAAAAACTTACCGATAGAAAGCATAAGGTTTATTGCGGATCTCACTAATAAGCTAGCCACATAGTTCCAAAAGGCAAAACCGCTTTTAAAAGACCCTTTCAATTTACAATACATCAAGCACCTAGAAAAATGAGACATTGAAGGATTACGTTACTAAGTTCTATGAGCAAGTAATGCAAATGAGGGTGTAAACCCCAATCCGAATTATTGTGTATTAGTATTAGTAGTTAAGTTATGTATTTAAGTTCTTAGTATGAGTAGTTAAGTCATGATTTTATGCATAAATTTTATGTGAATAAGTTTAAGGAGATGTTAAAAGTTAATAGAGAAATTTTCGAAGTACATTGAACTTGATTAACGATAAAAGCTAAAATGAGGGACATAGTTGTTATTTTTCTATTAGAAACTTTAGAGATTGATACGAATCCGAATAAGATAGAGATGCTCTAAAATAATCAAAAGTAAATTAAATTCTATTGATAGGATTCAAATGAGTGTCATCAGAATCCGAAAATTTGGAGTGCCACATGGTGTAAAGTGATTAGTTAGAAAATTTAGTGATTGTGGAGATGACAAGTGGACAAATTAGGGATTTAGATGAGTCAAGTTTATTCAACTTGAGGTCAAAGTGGAATTTAGTGAAGTCCAAGGGTAGAAATGAGATTATTAAGGGACATGATGGTCATTTTTTATTTATTAAAAGTTTGTTTATATGAAAAAAGGGGTGTGTTGCCAGGTAACACACCAAACAAAAGGCCAAACACTTAGAAAAAAAAAAGAGAGAAGTGTGCCATGAGCAACCAAGGAAGAAGAAGCAAGGGTTCCAACCATTTTTAAGGCTTCAAATCAAGAACTTAAGCTCTTCAAAGCTAGGAGAACAAGCTTAAAGCAAGAAATAAGTTAAAGGATGTGAGTTTCTAAGCTTTTCATAAGTTATTCAAATGAGAGATTTTGTGAGTTATGGATGTGCTAGTTATTATTTGATATTATATTGATATAGGTTTTTGTTTGTGCTTTGATTTGAGTTATATGGAACACAAAAAAGGCTTGATGGATGTGTTGTTATGTAGGTTTGATGAGCTAGGGTTTTGTAGTAAAACTCTAAAGATGAATGGATGATGATTGATATGAATTATGTTGTAGTTTAAGTGTTTGATACATTGTCTCAATGAATTGTTAATTTAGTAGTTCAAAATTTGGTGAGACAAACTTGATGTGTGTGTGGGTGTGTGGTTCACGCCAAAGCAAGGGTGTGTGTAACCCTTGTATTTTGATGAGAATGAGCATGGATTTAGTGGTTATTAAGTGGTTATTGTAATGTATTCAAGAAACCATCACTTAAATGACTTAAAAAGGGAAAGAAGTAAGAATTGGGGTGTTGTGTATGTCTCACGACAATAAGAGGATTATGTGATGTCATTGTGTTTTGATGTGTTTAAGCTTGAATTGGTACTTAATTGATGTACAATAAACATTAGAAAATGTTAGAGTTGCAAAAGAATAAGGTTAGAAACAATTAACATTGTTATGGTTAGTTGAAGGGCAATCAAAGTTACTAAGTAAAGTCACCTATTTCATGCATTCTTAAGCTATGTTTGACCATATTTAGACCTATGTAAGCTAAGGGAATCAAGAGATAAAGCTAGATAATCAAAGTGTGCAAAAATGCTCATAAAAAATGTTGAAAATAGGGATATTTCATAGGTTTCACCCCTCTATAGTTGAAATTTTTCAAAACTGTTTTATGGGTGACCTAAATGAGAGATAGGGAGATTATTCAAGTGAAAACGAAATCAAAGAAGCCCACAGAATAGGCTATGAACAGTATTCGGTGAAAGGAGGTACGAAAATTTTGATTTTTCGTTCCGGGCCTTCGAAAATTATATGGACTTCATGGAGATGTTCCTAGGGGTATATAAGTAAGACTTTTGCAAAGAAATCGAAATTTTAGAGTCTCGGTTAATTAGAAAACCGCAAATCAAGTTTAAGTGTAAAAAGAGACTCAATAAGGGATTTGAGTTAAAAGTTTTATTTTTGAGCATTATATAATCAAATGTGGAGTAGTTTTAAGTAAAAGTATGTTATGTAGGTGACAAGGAGGCCAGTGGATCAAGACAAGAAGATTAGAGCCTTTTGAGCAAGCTTTATATTTAAATGGAGTATCAAAAAGCGTTTTGTGAGTAGAAAACTAGTTATTTAAAGTTTTATTTTGTTTCAATTTTATTTGTTGTTTATGTACGAATGAATGCATTTTATTTACTGTTCATATAAATTTATTAATTATGTAATTAAGTTGTTTATTGAAGTTATACTGAGATTCTAGCATGTGAGTTTTGAGTTGAGTATATATTTATACCGAGAACATGTTAGAAGTAAAGATTTTAGACTTTCTGCCTTAAGAACGAGTTTATTCTAAAATACTGAGAAAAAGTATTTTATTACGCCTATGGTTTACCCTAACCGTAGTTGAGTACCCTATGCATGTACGGTAGATATGAGAGGTTCACTAACCGAGAGTGAAGTCTGGACAACTCCTAAGAGAAAGTGTCAGTTGAGTCAACCTCTGCACGTATAAGGGTAGTGTAGATCGGAGTAATTGCGAGAGGGTAACGCGTGCCTAGAGTTTACGCATCGACCACTACACAAGGTAGATTCCTTAATTCTTAGTGGCAAACGAGAGATTTTATGTTGTCACGACAGAAGTAGTTTCTCTGGATTACCATTAAGGCTTGAAAATAGGAAAGTTTTAGAAAAAGATTGAGAACGAACTTGAAAACAGTTTTCGGACGAGTTTCGATAAAGTATTTTAAAAAAAGAATGAAATTGTTTTATTTAGTTTTATTAAGCTGTAATTCTCACTGAGTTTTACTTATAATTTATTTCCAATGTGTTCCTTAAAAATTCTCCCTCAGGTGCAGGAGTAAATCGCACAGAAGCGAGTCGTCTAGCAGACGAGGCTCAGATGGACGCGCAGATCGATTGACGGACGACCTCTACTACCTTGTATAGCTCATATTTTTGTCATGTGTATATTTAGAATCAAGGTATGGTGTAAATTATAAATGTAAATACAAGTTTTTGGATACATGTCTTTATAAAATTAATTTGATAGGAAAGTTTTGGTTTTTCAACCAATTTTTGTGAATGTGATTTTCCATGCTGGAATTTATTTTTGGGATGAGGGCCGGAGGCCCCTGGTAGTTGAGATTGATTGCAATTAGAAGTGTTTTTATATTGCCTTTGAATTTATAAGGTGGCATATTTTAATAAATAGCCGGCATACTGCCAGATTTTTATTAGAAAAATGAAAAAATTTTATCCTTACCACCTAGTAAACGAGATATAAAACAAGTTACAGTAAGTTTCGGTGCTCCGATGAGATTTCTTCAAACCTAAGTTAGAATTCGTTGGAGTTCTATCAGGGTGCTATGGGGTCTTTCTCAAGTTTTGAGAAGGGATTCAGGAAGGGTCCCATCATTTAGAGTGAGACTTCTCGAGTTGAGACAATTCATAAATTTCAAGGACAAAATTTTATAAGAGGGGATGATTTGTAAGGCCCCAATCCAAATGAATCTAAAAGATTAATTGAAATTCAATTTATTGTTATTAATTTGATCTGATTCTAGTTTTAAAAATATAGACGTTTGTAGATAAATATATAATTGGAGGATATATTTAAAAGAAATCAAGAAAGTTAGGTTGAAAAGAAAAAGACCATAAAAAAAAATTGAGGATTAGAGTGTAAAATGACAAGTCAAAATAGAGACAATTTGTGACCATGTAAAATTGAGATAACTTGTCCTTTTTTTTTTTTTCATTTTTTGAAAAAGAAAAGTGACAAATGTCCCTCATACAATTAAAGAAAGTTAATGGTGGGCCATATCCATTGAAATATATATAAGTTGATGGTGGTGAGATTAGTATAATAGAAAAATACTTATATATTTATAAAAAGGGAGAGACATGGAACCAAATAGAAGAAAAAAAAAAAAAACAAACAATAATAAAATAAAAAGAAGTGAAGCGGTGGCATGAGAAGAGATAAGGATGTGGTGCCTATATATATATATATATATATTGCTCTTTAGAAGCAAATCAAACATAGAAGTTGTTTGGTGGCAAGAAGAAGGAAAATAAATAAATAACGGTGAGAAAAGAAAAGAAAAAAGAAGAAGAAAATAGGGGAAATTTCATATAGGTGATCCGAATATTTGAGTATCCAAATTATCTAAATAAGTAATTTTATTTCAATGGGATTTGGATTCTAGAAAATTAGTTAATTTTTCTATAAGTCTAAATTGAGTTTTATGTGATTTTAGGGTGAATCCACGATTACGAGAAATTAGAGGAAACTCATTTTAGATCCAGAAAAAAACAAAGGAGTTATGTAAGTGGATTATTTTATTTTAATTAAATTGATTAAATTATGTTTATTTATATTCCAATTTTTATTCTGTATTTGAAATAAATTATATTTTATATAGTTAATTGATTACATAGAGTATAAATTATGTTTTACGATTAAAATAAAATTTTGTTATAAATTTGTATTTATGTATACTTATCAGAGTCCTAGTAAGAATTTTATGTTTTTAGTTTGAGTTATTATTAGAGAAATTTCAGAATGTTTTAAATAACATGATTTGATGTTTTGAAAAAGAATATTAACTACGTTTTGAGAAAAATATTTATTCAAAATTATATGGATATTTAGACAAGATTTGAAAAAAAAAATGAAAATATTAAAAAGGTTTTCGGAACACCAAGATTGTACCCTCCCCTTTAGCGATCAAGCTAGCTTCACGTTTGTAAGTCCAAGAGAGTCACCTAGCATGTATATAGTAGATGTCTAGAGTCATTGAGTCGCCTAGCATGTGTATGACAAATGTTATCCCTCGCTGTACGTGTGTGTTGAATATCTCTACCACGTATGATAGATTTCCCTGAATACTAGTTGGTGTAGATTTTCAAATTACAAAATTTACATTTTGAGTTGATCAATACCGAAAAAGATTTACAGAACACTAGATTTATAGAAAGAGATTCTAGAAAAAAATTTACAGATTATAGATTTTCATAATTTACATTATTAAACTTATAAAGATAATTTATATAGAAATTTACAATTTTATTACGAAATTAGATTTAAATTTAGTTTTATTATTTCATATATAAAATTATATGAATCATTGATAAATATTTATTGTTACCAGAAGTATATTGTGTTTTATTTAGAAATATTTTTGAAAAATTATATCTACTCATTAAGCGTTAGCACTCACTCTTTTATAAATCCATTTTTCCAGGTATCCGACAAAAGTTCATGCAGATTATTGTATATTGTAAGAAGGGTCACATGATGATAAATAGTTATATTTGTGTATATTATTTCTTTATTTACTAGATTTCATAAATGTATTTCCAAAAAATTTTATATATTAATAATCATTTTACAGATATTTTAAAAGTATTTTATATATTCAATTTATACGTCCATCATGAGAAATTTAAATATTTTAGATTTGTTTAATTTATATTTCGATCAAGGTGGTTATCAAAATTATGACAATTATTTTAAAGGATTTTAATAAATCTAGATTTTAATCAAGAAGATCCCAGTTTTCACGAGATAACAACACGGATTCAAATGAACAAAACAAGAAGAACCACAGAGAAGGGGTTGGGCTAGTCAGAATCGGTGAATGTATCTGTTGTATACTTTTTCCATCCAATAATAGCTTAAGGGCATCCAAACCACAGGTTTCAAGGGCTAGTCTTCAATGGTTAAGTCGGGATGGGTCCTATCACCTGTAATTAGGGGTGGGCC
This sequence comes from Litchi chinensis, assembly GCA_019925255.1. Lineage (NCBI taxonomy): Eukaryota > Viridiplantae > Streptophyta > Magnoliopsida > Sapindales > Sapindaceae > Litchi > Litchi chinensis. The sequence goes on along the minus strand of CM034463.1, from coordinate 21,048,931 downwards.
AAAAAACTGGGACCAACCTAGCCTGGATCGACACGACTTGAACTGACTTGAAAATGTCAGTTTCTAAGTTAACTTTGTGTCTGAGTCGATTTTAATTATGAAAAATCGATAATTTTCGATTTTGGGTCAAAAAACCCGGCCTGACCCAACCATATGAAACAGACTTAAACCTAAGTATGAAATCTTCTTTTTCATTCTCATCTCATTTCTCACTCTTTCTTTCACAAACCCAGCCACCGTTCACTCTTAAGTCTTATTGTCTCTCATCTCTTTCACCACCACTACTTTCATTTCACACATCACTCTAATCTCACCTCTCACCTCTCATCTTTTGTCAAAACCAACCATCGTTAGCACCCTGATTGTCGTTGATCCCATCGTTCATGCCGTCGTTAGCACCCCATCCATCGCTGCTGTCGCTGTTCCCACCCCGAACCACCACTGATATCACTGTTTGCACCCAACCACCATGATGCCACCATTTGCACCTTTAGCTACTGATAATTGCGTGTTTTTTTTTAATCTAAGTTTTATTTTGAAGTTTTTGGCTACTGATTAATTTTGTAAAGTTGTGGAGATTTTGCAATGTAAAGCTTGGATGTGTGAGTTAATGTTTATAAAGTCATTTAGATATGTGTTTGCAAAGTGATTTAGATGGGTGTGTGTTTGTAAAGTTTATTTGTGTTTTTCTTTTTTTTTTCAAAAAGAAATTTATTTGCGTTCAATACTTTAGTTTGTGATAAGATCACTAGTAGAAGTCTTTTGGTGTAAATCATTAGTTTAGCAACCAAGATAGCATCTATGGATAGGTCTTCTATGTATAGCTAATGAAAATGGCTTCTGTATAAGGGTTAGTAAATGATGTCCAGTTACTTGTACGTTGGTGAAGCATAGACCAATATATTTGATGTTAATGAAAAATGATAAAAAAAAAAAAAAATACTTCAGTTTGCTAATATTATGTCACCATTATCAGGGTTTTTTTTTTTTTTTAATTTTTTGCAAATGAGAAACCAACTTGGACTAACCCAAATTGGATTGACTCGACAAAGTTGGTCTATGCCGATTTCCTTATCCATTTCGGATTGGGTCGGTCTTCGACGAAAATCAATCCATATCGAGTTTTGGATCAGTTTTCTCCAAAACTGACCCGACTTGACCCATGCCCACCCTTATTTGTAGCTGATGCCATGCCAACCTTTGCAATCCATATGCTTTATTTCAAGTTTTTCCCTTCTTATAGTTTCCTGCCTAATTGCTTGAATGCTTACGTCCTTCCTTTGGCTTGTTGGGCTTGGGCTTGTATTAATTTTCTTACTAATTTATCTCCATAAATCTTACTACTAGGATCGAAATTGAGTTGACTTCATCAATTCAATTTTGGACTCAATGAATTTAGGGGAGGATCCAATTGCCTCCCCCCCCCCCCCCCAATCAAATCTAATTATAAATTGTCACATCATCACATTTATTTAAAATAATTTAAATAATTACTATTTCTATTAAAATTGAAAAATAAAGAAAATAAAAAAAAATGAAGTCACTAGCAATGAAAATCTGGCACGAGGTCTCCTTCCACAAAGAGGAGATGATCTTGTCCATGTGAGGAGGGGATTTGTCAATCTACTCGTTGATGCGGAGGAGATCAATGGTCTCCTCTCTGTGGCTAGGAAGGCAACCCAATCTATTCCCAACCGTAGAGGAGACGATTGATCTACTCCACTATTAGGAGGAGTGTTGGATATTACTGAGAACAAATATAATCGAACTAGAACACACTCCAATTTACATTGCAATTGCAAAATAAATAATATAAATAATATAATAAAGGGAAAATAGTCAAGTCTTGTAAATCTACAGTGTCCTCAAAATAGATTTGTGCCCTATTGTCTGTGTTGTGGGTCAGTCTCTCAAGAAATAATGATTATCGTGAATCGGTGAACCAACTTATGTCAAAACTCAATCACACGAAAGGAAAGACTAAACTTTCAAAGAATAGAAAAAGGAAAATAAAGCAATGAAAGGATATCAATCAACTTCTCAAATTTAGAATGTAGATGTCAATATATCATTAAAAAATGTGAGCATTTAATTACAGATTTATTTCATCAATAAATCTGTATTTACAGTTGCAACCCACAATTAATTATCATTCAAAACTTAAATTAAATTATTTATTTTTGAGTAACGAATAAATTAATTTATTAATCCAGTTAATTGCAATTATTCATTATTTCAATCAAATGAAATCTCTTGTAATTATTCTATCATTATTTTACTTAAATGAAATACTTATTAATAGCAATTAATTCAAACTCAAATGAATTAAATGAAAAAATAAAATTTTGGACTATGATTTGCAAACCCCCGTGCGTGCACACGGGGGAGTGCCTTTATGCTAGAGAAGTTTACACTTGACTACCACACACTTTTTTATATACAAAAAGTGTTTCATTTGTTTTTCCAATGTGGGACAATGAATTCTTTCATTCTAAAGGATAATCTTGAAGCTTCAATTTCTCATTCACCCAAGTATCCTTCTAGATTTATAATTACACCAAATCGATGTTCTTGCATGGAAGAACATGAATATATTTTGATCCATCAAAATTAGGATCAAAATCAAAACGGTTTATGAAAGTGGATATTTGTGTTCAATTTTCCAACAATCCCCCACATGTACGAAATTGATAAAGAGACGAAAACGGTATAATTAAAAAACGCTTATAGTATGATGATAGAGTTCAACGGTCGAAATCTGTGTAGGATAGATAGGTGTTGGCCTTTGCACTTTCCCTTGTAAAAATATATTTACTTCACTAGTCGATCAATAGACATGTTGTCTTTAAATTGTTCTTGTTGATGTAAATGATTATATGCCATACATATAAATCTTTCTTAACACAATTTAGTTCTCATTATATGTTCGTTTTGGTCATGAATATTTGTCGAGTTACTAAAGAATTGAGCCCCACTATTCCCTTTGAAAGCTACCGCACTTCTATCTCACATAGATAATTTCTTAATTTAGAGTGACCTATATTACTCTACTTGGTTCTGGACACATAAGAATCATTAAAACTCATATCTCATACAACTGTAACGTTACCAGTGATGAACCCAGAAATCTACGTGAGGAGGGGCATTTTGATATAATAATTATAATATCAAAATACTATGTTATATAAAATTTTCTTTGAATGTTTGCTTCAATTATTAGGAAGACATTATATGAAAAAAAAATAGTTAAAATGTATAATTATTAGAAAATATGTAGTTTTACCCCTTATAAAATTATAAACAAAATTTCTTAAAATAACATTCTTAATACAAGTATGAAAACAAAAACATATTAATTATGAGTTGATTGTGCACTAGCTAGCTCCCTTTTACTTAGAAAAAAAAGGTTCACATTTCATATTATTAAAAAATAAATAAATAAAATTTAATCTAAGGATATATCTCCTTTATAATGAGAATTGCTATTCAAATTAATAAATAAATATATATAATGAAACTACATATATTTATTGTTAAAGTTACTAATCAAACTACATTTGGAGTCTTTTACCTAATAAATGTATATGATTTATAACAAAATAAAGTAAAATAAAAATAAAAGATAAAAACAAATTATAATTCTTGTGAGTTTTTTTAATTTGTGAATTTTATCATATAAACTAGTTTATGTAAAAGAAAAATAATTCAGACTAATAATCGTGAGTAAATTAAGACCTATAAAAATTAAATAACATTATATGTTGTATTCTCTAGTTCATGTAAATATAATATAATATGATATAAAAAAAATAATTTAAAATGAGTAGAATAATTTGTGAAGTCAAAATGTTTCAAATTTGAAGGTCAGTTTTAAATAATTGGAAAAAAAAAACATATTTTGTTCGGAAAACATATTGAAACGTAATGGAAAAAAATTGAGAAAAGGTAATATATTTTGATAGGAAAAATGATTGAACCATGGTGGATAGAAGGAAAAAAAAATCCATGCCATTAAAAAAATAAAAGAAAAATATATATATCCCACACACACATTTATGAGACAAAGCAACAATTTTTTTTTAGGGAAAGCAACAATTGTAAGTGCGTAAAAGAGAAGGAAAAATATATATATATATATATATATATATTTACAAGAAAATGGGAATCGAACCAAACATCATGGTGAAAAGGTGGAGATGCAGAACCATCAAAGTCTCTCTGCTTTTGTGCTTCTATTGGACATTTTTTAAATAATATATTAAATAATTGCAATAAAGGGACAAAACAGTAAAATCTTTTGGTAGGTGCTCGGGATCGAACTATGGTGGCAACTACAGAGAAACGCACGCCTCAACCGTCGGTGCCAATCTGCACTCGTAAAACAATGTGGCATTATATTTATATATATATATACTAATGATTAATTAATTTAAAAAAAAATTGGGGGAGGGGGGGGAGGGGGGGAGGGGGGGAAGGGGCACGTGTACCCTCGGCCCAATAGTGGGTCTACCCCTGAATGTTACCATGTAAAATGCCAAAAATTGTCTTCTCCCAAAACCCCAAACAAATTCTTTATTAAAAATACAAACCGAGTAACAATCAACATTCTTTGTGAAAACCCGAAAAAAATAATAATATAATTTAAAAAAAAAAAAACCAACCTATTATTAGATTGAACTCTATTTAGTTGCTTTTACAACAAAACTCATCCGATTTAAGTTGGTATGATCATGGGTTGTTGGGTGGCAAGTGCTCTAGTATGGGTGTTATTGGATGGGAAAAGTATTCTAGGTCTAGACTTGTACATACTTATGTTTTCAAAATTAAATTTTCTGTTTCTTAAATTTTTTTAGTGATTTCAAGTAACTTGTCTGTATACACGTCAAACTCATGAAATGATTAAAATAACCATCTTACTATTAAAATCGATTAATGTCTAACTGACAAAAAAACTGGTCTATTGAGATTCTAAAACTTTACAACTACAACTTTCAATTAGGTATTCATTGTTGAAAGCGATAGAAATCACCATAACATGAAAAACATTTGATTACTTTATTAGTTGGATAAAGATATTTTTTAATAATTACCTTTACAATCAATCCAAATGTTGTTATTGATAAGTACCATTAAGTTAGCAAAACTTAGATAAAGATTAGAAAAAACTGATGAAGCACGTTAGTTGTATTGTAACTGGGGAGGCAGCTAACAACAAACATTTTTTTTCTTTTTTTTCGAAATAAACAACAAACAAAATTTGATGAGAGCAAAAAATAAACAAAAATTTGAGGAGTGCAAAAATCGACCCTTATTCGGAGGCCCATTTTAAGCAATTTGGGCCCCCAAATAAAAGGTACTACTCTTAAATGCTGACTAGTAAGGTACAACCAAATACAGCAGCACATCGTCCTCCAGCACTCGACTACGCATCTTGTTCTAGGGTTCCTCCTCACAAAAAGGTGAAACATTCGCGCATGTGAGTTTAGCGTAATGGCTGGAAAAGATGATAACCGGATATTCGTCGGCGGACTGTCGTACGGTATCACTGAACGACAGCTGGAAAACGCCTTTAGTCGTTTCGGCAAAATTATCGAGTCTCAGGTACTTTTTAATCAAATCATTTTCAATTTCTCAAGCCTTCTATCTTTCATTTTACCACGTGCACGATTAGATTCTCTTCTATCTATAGTTCTCAATTTCTTTTTGTTTGTCAGATTAATAATTTGCTTTTTTTTGTTGTTGTTGTTGTTGTTGTTGTTGTTGTTGTATGGAATGCTGGTTCTGATGTAGCTGGAGTTTTTAGAGATATCTTTGGTCAGATTAAAACAGAATGGTCATATTTAGTTTTTGCAGCCCATGCAAGTATTTAAATAAATGGATGAATTCTGTCTATGAATGTGAAGTATGCTTCTTGAAAGGCACTTAAATACAATTACTAGCTGGATCTGCCGCATTTGCATCTGCTGATGGTGTTTGGAGCCAGTCTGATGCAGTAAAGTTGGTTGACCCATCTGAAAATCACATGATGTAGCAGTTTTGAAACGTCGGTCTTTCGATTTGAAAAATTTAATATTAAATGGATTTTCCAACCCTTAAGGTTATTTTTATTGGTTGTCCGTCGATATTAAGCTTTTAGCTGGACAGGATGTGCCATTGGATATCGTTCAGTAGCTATCTTTGTAATGCAGAGAATTGTCTCGTGCTGTCTAAAACGCCATATAGTTAATGGTGTTTTCTCAAAAGCTGCTACATGTTGTAATGTGATTTCTTGTCTCGCTTGTTGTTTCCGTCAAATTTACCACATTCCTGATGATCTCGTAGTTTCCATGCATGTGTATGAACCTCCAATAGTTTCTGGTGATATCACGTCTGATAATGTTCCCTAGGCTTGAAGTGAGTTCATATACATTGCAAACAACATTGTTTATTGTGCAAGGGTGAAACAGTTATCTTCTTGTGGTGGGGTCAATATGCTCTCATCTTGTTAGCAGGTGGACTTGTGAACTCCAAGATTCCTAATTCAAGCCTCGTTCTGGGATATTCTTGTTTCATGATTGCTCTGAACTTATCTGTTGTCTTGCTGCACAGATTAGGTTAATGCTGTTGAATTTTGCTGGTCAAAGGATCAGAAGAATTTTCACCGTATGCTTTGGAAAATGGTTATTTTTGCTTCCAGCTTCCCATATTTCTAGCTTTCTAATATAGTTATAGTACTTTCAGAACCCCTGTGATATAGGTACTCGTAAACATCTTTCATTTGGGCATATGTAGAGTACGCAGCTGGTGAAGTGGGTTGATTTTTAGATTATGAAAATATTTAATCTGATGAAGCTGGGATCTGGATGATCTCAATGGTGGCAGCTTATATTCTGTGATCACTTCGGTTCAATCTTCAGAGACCATTGTATTCAAGAACTGCATCATATCAGTACTAAGACCTTACACAGTGATGACTTAAAAAGTACTGTAGGTTAATTTTTCAGGGGATAAAGAATTGTTCCGAGTCAAGTATATCAGTTGGTAGAGACTGTCCTGTTTCCTCTCTTATGTATCATGATGGGTTCGTGCACAAAGTTGTCATTTCTTGATTGCATAGATACCAATTTCTCTGGTCACACTTCTGATTAGGTTGATGAGCCCCTGCTGAAGGAGGTAGAATAATCAAGAATCAACCTTCACGACGAAGAACTTGTTTTAGGATGCATTGTTATTTGGTGTCGGCTTTATTTATCCTGGATGACAGAGAATAATTGGTGCTAACTACATTCCTGTTGTGGAGATCTTTTACTTCCTGTGTTCACCTGTTTGATAATGGAAAGATTGATTTTGTGACTGCAAGATAAATTTCTGTCATGATATTTTGTTGTTGAGATTAGATGATTTATTTGTGGGAGCAAGCAATATAACTGGAAATGATTTCCAGTTTTAAGCTGGAAGTTGGTGTTCAAGAAAGTTAATAAGAATGAACGTGCAACTGGTTATTTACCACTTTGTTTTTTTTCTGGAACTGGTATCTTGGATTTTTGTCCAGACAGATATGCAGATTCTTCTGCTTTGTTTTAGAATTCCTTACAATAAAACAAATGCCGCCATGCCTTAGCAATAATAACTACTTGAAAAGTAAGTGATTTGGTTGTTTATTCTTTTATTATAAAAAGCTTCCTTTTTAATCCATGTTCTGTTGTTTACTTTTTAATTTGAATATTAACTCTGGAGCTAATTATTCTCACCTTCTCTTCATTTCTTTCTTTTGGTGATATGTTGAATGCTTCCTGAAGGTTACTTGTCATGTGTAATTTTATGAGTTCATATCTTTTCTATCATTTTTTTGGTGTTTTCTTCTATGTGTTTGTGAATCATCTATAGGGCAGTAAACTCTGGCACAAATTATTATTGTGTGCCAGCGCCTTACATATATCTAACTGTGGATCCTCTACCTTGTTGCTTTGATGGAGAGAAGCAGAAGATTGAACAGTATTATGCAAAGTGGCCAGCTACTTAATTGGTTTCTTAGCTACATTGATATCTGTTTTGAACTATGGTCCCGAATTTCATTCCTAGGCTATTTTGTGATTAGGCAGATACTCAATGCTGTTGGTGTTGTGGTGCTCATATGCTTGTTGTTTAAACGTATTATGTATAGTAGTTATCTATTGTGGACGCTATTCTGTGTCTTTGTAACTTTAGATATTTACTAAAACACAAAAATGTAAAACAACTGCGACATGGTATTCACTGGATAAAATACAGGCACATTTTTCTTAACTGCAAACTTGATAATCAGATTCTTATTGTGTTTTTATTTGTTTTAGTGTTCATTGCCGATGTTCTAAGTACATGCAATATGGCTCTTTAAAATTTTGATTAGCTAGATTCTGAAGATTGAAGTGTCAAATTAATAAAGTTGTCCTCAGATTCTTGTGGTTTTAGGTTGATTTGGAACATGTTTTAATGTAGTATCGAACTATGTTTTCTACATTGTAGCTTTCGCTCCAACTATTATCACTTGAAATTGATAATGCATTTCATACATTTTATCCAATTTGACAGCAATAAATTGGTGCTCTTACGTTGTATCTGTTGAATTGTTGTGTTTGATTGGCACCAGCCTGTTAGATCTGCCCTTGAATCATGTAGAAAGAGAGACATGCTTTGTTATGGATTTCAGTTTAGCTTTTGTTAAATAGTTTCAGTAATTTATTTTGGTTGGTTAGCTGATTCATACGATCAAGTTCTATCTCCCTCCTTCCTGTCTGTTTTCCATTCTTCTATGTGTAGATCTGACACTGCTAAACAATGGCTCTTCTGAAGTTTATTTAGTTTAAAGTTCCAGTGATGTGCACAAATTTGATTTTATCTTCTAAAGTTTATCTAGTTTAAAGTTCCAGTTATGTACATGGACTTTATTTGATAAGCATTTTCTTGTTCTTGTGGGCTAAGAAGTTGATAAACACTATACTACCACTGTTTGATCTTCTTTGTTTAAATATTTAGTTATATTATGTCTTTGACTTTACAACTGTTTAGTGACGGCATTTATCATCATCTTACTTATGAGGTATAATTGGCTCCACTCTTGTCTGATATGCTAAAATTCATGCATTTCTGAGGCATTTTGATCAAAGAGCTACGGAATCAGAATAGGCCAAGTTTCAAATGTTCACGTGTTATGCTTTTAAGTAACTTCATAAGTAGCTTTCAAATAGTACTATCTTTCTATAATGATCCTTATTTGGTAGTGCTGCATTTTATTATGTTTTGCGATCATCTGCATCTTGCTATTTGCTTGGCATCAGCTTCTCTTGTGTTCTCCTGCAGATCATGATGGAAAGAAATACAGGCCGTCCACGTGGGTTTGGGTTTATTACATATGCAGACCGTAGGGCCATGGATGATGCTATTAGGGAAATGCATGGACGGGAATTTGGTGACAGGGTAATCTCTGTGAACAAGGCACAGCCCAAAATGGGGGGAGATGATTTAGATCATGGCTATAAGGGAGGGTACTCATCTGGTGGCAGGGGATCCTATGGCGGAGACAGGCCCACCGGACAAGATGACTGCTTCAAGTGTGGGCGCTCTGGACATTGGGCCCGAGATTGCCTTTCAGCTGGTGGCGGCCGAGGTGGGGTTGCAAGCACATTTTCATCACGTTCTAGGTTTGGAGGGGCTGGTGGCCGAGGAGAATACTTTGGAGGAGGTCGTGATCGATACTTGGATGACCGTTATGATGGGGGCCGTTATGGAGACAGGGATCGTTATGATAGCAGAGATAGCAAATATGGGGTCCGTGATCGCTATGGTAGTGACAGGTATGTGGATTTAGATGCTGGCTAGTTGCACAATACCATTTTAATTTTAAGCACCTTGTAACGTGGTTATTCTAAATCTTTTACCGAATGCCATTATTATCTTTTCCTTTTGCTTTCAGATAGACAACAATATTACAATTTATGCTTTTATCTTATGGGAAGATATAACATTTTATTCTGCCATACTTTACAACTATCAAAGGGGTTAGTTTCCAATTAAGAAATAGTGGGCTTCCCTTGTGTTTTGATAGGGAATTAAATGTAATACTTAAGGCCGCCATTCTCTTTTATGCATTAAAGTGTTGTCATTCTGCTATGATGACAATCTGGTTATGGCTTTATTCTAAATTATGATATATGTTCACGAATCATGCAGGTACTCGCCTGTTGGAGATCGTTTTCCAAACAATAGGTGGGGTGTTTCAAGTCGTTATCCCGAGAATGGTTATGGCAAAGACAGAGGGTATGAAAGGGATGGAGGTATACGAGCAGGCAGTGATCGGTATGGGAGTGGAGGAGGGCCAGCGCGGGATGAAGGAAGAGGCTATCGAAGTAGACCTGGTCCATATGACCGCCCAACCAGAGGAGATCGCCCTTCTTTCGATCGTTACTAAATGCTTTTTTTGTCGTTTTTTTTAACTTATGTAGGTAGTTTGGCTTTTCATCGATCATGTAGGATGATGCATTTACAATGAACAACTTGTAGTTGGATTTATTTAATATTGGTTTGTTTCAATTTCTACTGTGTCAGAGCCCAAATCAATGCATATTGGAATCTATGCATAGAAATATGATATTGTATATCACATTATATGAGCATTGAGATAAGCATATCTTTAAAACTTATGATCGATGATCCTAATTCAATGCATCAAAATTTCTTTCGAACTTGGAGTTGATCACAAATCACAACTTTGTTTTGTACAGTTTATGGAAGAAGTTATTTTTTAAGAAAATAGAGAAATTGCTTTTAGAGTTTTGAAGTTACTGATAACTGTGATTCTTACTCATTTGATATTTTTAGTAGCATTATTCTTATTTACAATAAGGTTTCCATGCTTTCTCTAATTAAAAACTCAAAGAAAATGTATTAATGTCATTCCATGTTTTTTTATAATTGTCAAGTTGAGTGATTATAATAATAACTTGTATATTTTATACTTTTTAAGTCCATAAAAATAATATTAAAAAAAAAAAAGAATTTAATTTGTAAAACTACTATGGAGCGTGTTTCAAGTTGTTCTTACTTATGAAAAAATGATTATTATTATTATTTTTTTTGAAATGATAAACATTTTATAAACCAAACCCTAAAGGGAACAAATTACAAACATTGGTATCAAACCAACATAACTCCTCCGAAGAGGACAAGGCTAAAGACGCGAGATTATGAGCCAAGCGATTCTCGTTACGGGAAATGACTTGACACTTACAACCACCCACGACCTCACAAAGAGCCTTGATATCACAAATAAGAGAACTAGCTTCCCCTCTACTAATACTACTAGAATTGACAGCAGATGCTACATTAGCGACATCCACCTCCGCTCAGCGACCCTCAGATTAAGTGAGGAAGCAAACGAAGACCTTCGCGAAGTGCCAGCAGCTCCCCACATTCAACACTGAAGGAACCTGACCATTGCTTCGCCATGGCAACGACAATGGAACCAAGTGGTCTCTCACAACAAATCCCAACCCTGCCACAGCTTTACCAGGTCTGATGGCCACGTCTGAATTTAGTTTAAGGCACCCAGTAGGAGGGGGACTCCAATCTGCAGAAGGACAGCAGCTAAGCACATGGGCTCTGACCGAACTAGCAGCTCTGGTGTCCTGGAATTCTGCCAGCAGATCCAAGGCCCTCTCAGTTACAGCTTCAGGGCTCTTGATAATCAATTGCTGCAGCTTGGAGTTTCTGTTCAACCATATGCTCCACATGATCATACACACTTCAGACACCACAGAGACCCCTTGATCCTGCCATACTCCAACCAAAATATCCACCACTTTATTCGACCTGAACTTCGCAAAAAGATTGCCCCACCTAGAAGCATTCCAAGACCCTTGCACCACCTGGCACCAGAACAGCACATGAGCCTCTCCCTCCGGCTCCTCATTGCAACTGCCACAAAGGTCCTCATTCAAAACTTTACGTCTCACCAAATTTGATTTGGTAGGAAGCGCTTCAATACACGCCCTTCACACAAAAATTCTCACTTTCGGAGGAATATTTAGATTCCAAAGAACTGTCCACCATTTCTGCCATCTACTCCCATTCGAAGATGTCCCTGCCTCCGCCTTTTTCTCAGACAAAGCAACTCTATAGGCGCTCTTAACAGAAAAGACACCCTTTCTATCGAAAAACCATCTCCACTGATCTTGGACACTCCTACAGCTGAGGGGGATTGACAAAATGACTTTTTTATCCACTGGCAGCAGTAGGCGCTCAATTTTCTGAGTGTTCCATTGATGATGCCCAGTGTCAATGAGGTTATTCACCTTAATAGGCGTACTTTGGTTATGCGAGACCACCTTAAAGGATGATGGTCGCGGCACCCATGGGTCGTTGAACACATCAATACTCGCACCATCTCTAACTTGTCAAAGCAGCCCATTCACTAACAGCTCCCTCCCCCACAAAATACTCCTCCACACATGAGAGACACCCTGCTTGTATTTGGCCTGCAAAAACACATCGTTAGGAAAATATTTTGCTTTCAGAACTCTCGCAGCCAGCGATTCGTGATTTATCAACAGCCTCCAAGCTTGCTTAGCTAAGAGGGCCTGATTAAAAATCTGGATATCTTTAAAACCCATTCCCCCCTCAGCCTTTGGACGGCACATCCGCTCCCAACTAACCCAACTGATCTTGCGATTACCATCCTTCGAACCCCACTAAAACCTAGCAGCTAAAGCCCCCAACTCTTTACACAAACCAGCAGACAATTGAAAGATGCTTATGATATACGTTGGAATCGCTTGCATGATTGCTTTGATAAGCACTTCTTTACCCCTTGAGAGAAGAGATGACTCTTCCAACTCCTCAACCGGTTCCACACCTTGCTACGGATCTCACTAAATGTCTTCGTCTTTTTCTGTCTTACAACCGAAGGCAGTCATAGGTAGTTACTGTGGGTGGCTCCATTATCAATGCTTAACGTGGAAATGATGTCACTTTTAAGGGTAGGAGTAAGATTAGGACTAAAACATAAGGTAGATTTCTCAAGATTAATACATTGACCCGATCCTTTCCCATAAACCTCCAAGACTCTCTTGATTAACTCACAATTGGCAGGGGTTGCCTTACAAAACAGTATGCTGTCGTCCGCAAACAGGAGATGACTCACAATCGGACCCCTTCTACCACTTCTTAATCCTAACCCCCTCCCACTGAGTTCAGGTTTCCTTAACCCACTTGATAAAGCCTCCGCACATAGCAAAAATAGGTAAGGTGAGAGAGGGCACCCCTGACGAATCCCCCTGCAAAGTCTAACAGAACCAATCTTGCCACTGTTGACGATGAGAGACAGCTGAGACGTTGACACACACTCCATAATCAGCTTGATCCAACTAGGAGGGAAATCCATCTTCTTCATCACTGCCTCCATAAAGAACCACTTTACCCGATCGTACGCTTTACTCTTATCCAGCTTTAAAGCCATCCACCATTTTTTCCCTTTTTTCCGTCAATTTATGGAGTGAAGTAATTCAAAAGCAATCAGCACATTGTTTGAAATCTGTCTTCTAGGGACAAAGGCCGACTGGTTAGCTGAAATAATGGATGGAAGAACCAGCTTCATTCTTCGAGCCAACACCTTCGTTATAATCTTATACACAACAGAGCTCAGGCTAATTGGTTTAAAGTCCTTCTATACTTGAGGATTTTTCTTCTTTGGCAGCAATACAACATTAGAATTATTAAAAGCTTTAATGGACTCCTCACCTTTAAGCACTTTCAGACAAACATCGATCACATCCCTCCCCACAATGTCCCATATTTTCTGGAAGAACATCGCATGAAAACCGTCTGGTCCAGGCGCTTTGGTGAGACCTAACTCAAACACTGCTCTCTTAATCTCTTCCCCTGTGAATGGGGACTCCAGCTCCTTTTTGGCACTTTCACTCAGGGAAGAAATGATTGGAGCACACGCCCTCTCCACCTCCTGCACAGATGGTGAAGACGATTGGAATAAATCTGTAAAGTACTTACACGTTAGTCTTCCAATGTGCTCAAACGTTTCTACCACCTTGCCACCAACGTCTGTCAACTTGTAAATTCTATTCTTCATCTTGCGAGCTGTAGCCCATGCATGGAAAAATCTAGTATTACGATCACCTGCACAAAGCCAATCCGTCCGTGCCCTCTGGCACCAATATAACTCCTCCTTCTCCCACAACACCTCCAACTCTTTCTCCGTTCTATTTATTTCTTCCATAACACCGTTCAGATGCACCCTGTTGTAAAGCTGCTCCATCTGATGTTGTTTCAAACTGATCTTGCGCTTCAAAGACCGCACACATTCATGGCTCCACTCTAATAACAACCCTACACATCTGGACAGCTTTGCCATAAGCTCATCTGCTGACCTTGAAGGTCTAGATCCTTCCCAACTAGTTTTAACTACCCTAGAGCATTCGTCCTCTTTCAACTAGAAAGGTTCAAATTTGAACCCTTTGTTTACAAAAGCTTCACCGTTGAAACCTTCTTTTATTTTCAGGAGTATGGGCCTGTGATAAGAGCCGTTAAACTCCAAGTGCTCCACACAAAAATCACAAAAGCTATCCCTTCACTTTACATCCCCCAAAAATCGATCCAACCTTTCCTGAACGTTTGCCTTTCCGTCCTTCCTATTATTCCACGTAAATCGAGGTCCTATAGACCCATGTCTGCTAACCCATAGTCCTCTACCGCCCTCCTGAACTCCATCATACCATAAAAGGACTTTTTTGACCCCCTCCCCCCCCGTTTCTCATTAATACTAAAAACTTCATTAAAATCCTCAGTTATCAGCCAAGATAGATTGTCCACTCTCCTAATCCTCCTCATTAATTCCCACGAATAAACCCTCTACGCTGGATTCGGATTTCCGTAAAAATCAATAAATCTCCACACAGGACCATCTTCTAACACTATTCTAGTATCTATATGTCCAACCGAATACGACAGAATCAAAACCCTTGCACTATCTTTCCACATCAGTCTCAAACCTCCGCTTTTACCTGAACTACTAATGAAAAAACCATCATCAAACCTCAATAGCTCTTTTAAATTACATCCTGCTCTATCCTGTAGTTTTTTTTCACTAAGGAAGACCAGCATGGGGGATTTATTTCTTATTACCCTCTTTAGGGCAGAGAATGTACGGGAATTCCCCAGCCCCCGCACATTCCAACATAACACTCTCATGGCGTCCGGCGAGCCTATACCACAGGCTCCGCCACTCCACTACTATGGACTACATTGCCCTCCACCTCCACCTTGCTCTTCTTGTTTCCCTCCTCATTCCCTTCATTCAACACCAATTATTTTCGTTTCCTACCCACATTAGACTCGCTATTTGCTTTCCCTTTCTTATTCGGGGAACCATTCACTAGCATTGATCCTTTCCCTTTACCTACGGACCCAGGTGACACGCTCGCATTCTTACCCCCTTTTTTGATCATTTGATTTACCACCATTAACTTCCTACTGGGACTACCCAATTTTAAAATTAAGGGGACTTCCTTAGCTGCCCATTTCAACCTCCTTCCCCTCTTCTTAACTATATTCGACCCTCTCTCTCCCGTCCCTAAGTAATCTTGATTTAACAGTGCTTCTTCTTATTCTAAACTACACATTATCATATCCATAGCGGTATCAGTACTTACCCCTGAGTTAAAAGACTCACCTGGATTGATACTCGTATTGGGATTCTCTATCATTGTCTTTTCTGGTTGTTAAAAAGAGTAACTCATGTTTTTACTCCCCTCCAACTTCTCTTGGGGGACCCATCTTGCCTTATCCTGTTTATCCGCTGTCTTCGCCTTTAGTAACATTACTGTCCCCGAAAGCTCATTGGGACCACTGGACTTGTCTTCATCTCTACCCTGGTCCTTACCCCCTTTTTTATCCAAGTTCTTCTTAAGATTCCCACTTTGTGCAACTGTTAGCTCCACATTGGTTTCAGCCAATCGACTTTTTCCCCCATTACCTTCCCATCTTCTATATCTAAACACATTACCCGTGCCACTACTTCCCTCTTTAAATCTATTCTCCTCGGGTGCAGCTGCCTTCAACCAAGACCCGTATTTCAGCTCTCCTCCCTCTCGTGCTTCCTTCTTCGCTACATCATCCACACAGTCTTTACTCACATGTCCTATCCGACCACATGTATAACATAAATCTAGGAGGCATTCGTATTTAAGGCTCGCCAACACGACCTCTTTTGTACTCTTCGAGGTCACCAACAAGTTTCGTCTCGGGGGTTTAGAGAAGTCGAACTTGATCCTAACCCTAAGAAAACCCCTTCTGCAGTCTTTAGACTCTTCAAGTAAACCAACCATTTCCCCTAACTGGTTTGCTAAGAGGCTAGCTGCCCTTCGGTTCATACACATAATAGGTAAGTCATGGATCTGGACCCACATTTCCACCATATTAAACTCCAACTTTGATATATCTCTAACCTCTTTAGGTTTTTCTAGAGCGATCAATCCATGCTCAAAATGCCATGGCCCCCTGGTCCACACATGGTTCCTATCCTCCTTATTACTGAAGTAGAACATAAACAAGTTATGTCCCACCGCCTCTATCTCCACCTTACCAATCATGCTCCATAATTGTTCGATTACATTTTGAAAGCTTGTCGGTTCACTCTCTTCCCTATCAACACCTTTCCCACTAAACAATGTTCCACGTCTTCCAGACCCACCTCTTCCTCCAACCCTTCGATCTGGCAAATCTGTTTTTCTTCCTCCGTCAGAGACAATCCTTGACATAACCTAGCGATCTCCTCTTCTTCCATTACGCAGACCCAACAAGCGAAAGATCTCAGGTATCAGCTCTCTCTTCGTTCACTCTGAGAGACCCTAAACCCTAAAGGGACGTCTACCTCTACACTAGTCTTCTAAAGAGAGAAGCTAGAGAGAGGACAAACAGTAACCATTTTTATAAAAAAAAGAAAAAAAATGATTATTTTATAAGTTTGGAGGAAGAAGGTATCTGGGAAAACCTTATACAATTGGTTTAATTCATAATATCTTATGAAATAAATGATTATTTTATCAGTTTTGAGGAAGAAGGTATTTGGTAAAACCTTATACAATTGGTTTAATTCATAATATGTTTCATTTATAATTAGTTTTTGAGAAGTTGATTGGGAATTGCTTTTAAAATTGATTATTGGATAATTTGAGCCTTGACCTTTGAAATGTCCACATTACCTTTTTCATATTAATAAATTGACATTAATACCCACACTTTAATTATAATATATTAAAAACTAAAACTCAAAATTAAAAATAAATTATTATTATTTATTTAATAATTTTATTTTAATTAAATAATTAATATAAAATAAAAAAATTATGGTCACCAATATCTATAATGGATCCATCGTCAGATCTTCCTCTCAATGACAATCAAAGTCAAGAGGTGAGATCACCTCCTCCATCATGAGGAGTCAAACTCGACCCCATTTTTGGAGGAGTCGATTGACTCCTCCAATGTCGAAGGAGGATAAGACCTCCTCCAACATTAAAGGTCAACCAAATCCTCTAGCCCTCCATCGCCTATTGCTTCCACCATCACTAGGGGAGGGCTCCTCTGATGACTTCAATAGTCATCGGAGAAGACGTCGACAATGGAGGACACACCTTTATCACTAGCACAGACTGTGGCCACCATCTTTTTTTTTTTTTTTTAATAAATATCATTTATTTATTTTGAAGTTAATAAAATAGTTCTTTTTATTTTGTTAAACCTTTTTTATTAAAAATTAGGAAAAAAAAGTTAAAAGATAAAAATGCAAAAAACTGGAAAAGGAATTAGCTAAAAATCAAGTATTTTTTATTCTAATAATAATATACATTTTAGTGATTTTATATAATTATTTGAAATTTATCGAACACATTGTCTTCACTTTTTTATTAAGTTGATTAATTAAAAAATTAATTTACCAAACATCTACCTATTTATGTTTTAAGCGAATTATTTTATAAATTACACTATAAACGATTATTATATAAGTAGAAGCAATCTAAAACATAGTCACGATTACACTACATGCCGTTAATACATAGAGATCCTCCCAACGAAACACCAATCTTAGTTGCATTGCCGCCGAGCTCACTAATACAACTTCCAAGTTTCCAATAGTTCAGCTTAACTATCGGTCAAGCCAACTAGCTCGTATGGCACTGTCATTTGGTACTTGGAGCTACTCTTATTTTTTGTTATTATTGTTTGCACAATTGTACTTCATGTGGGTTTTAGTATTTTGGGATAATCCCAAAAAATCTATTATATTTTGTAAAAATGATTGTTTTATCACACTAGTTTAATTTTTGTTCAAAATTCTCTCTGACGTTAATAAATTCACAAAATTATGTAAAAAGTAAAAAGACAATTTTAACCATAAGATTTTTATTTAATAAATAAAATAATTATAAAAATATATTAAAAAAATTTGGGTTTCCAATCAATCAGAAACCCATGTTGGAAACGTAATCTAAAGGTGAAAATGTAATTTCCATATTGGATCTCCAATGTTGAAACCTAGATAATAGACAAAAAAAAAAAAAAAATCTATTAAAAAAAATCATCAACAATCACCATTCAATAATTGTACATCCAACATCATTAATCACTAGAATGCATCATCTGGATTCAAATAATTGAACCCAAATCCGATGAAATCTAAGTTCCACAAACACAGACAAACATCATCTAGGATGATCCCAAATTATGCCCGTAAGGGTTCTGAACCTTGATAAACAAGAAAAGGATTAATAAGAGAAGAAGAAGATGAGAAGAAGAGAAGTAGAAGAAGAGAAGAAGAGGGATTTGAGCAGAAAAGAGAAATAGAGATGAGAGAGAGAGAGAGAAAGAGAGGGGGGGGGGGGGGGGGGGGGGGGGGGGGGGGGGGTAGGTTTAGTGGAAATGGTGATAGTGAGCATAGAAGAGGGTGGTGGTGGAGGTCTGGTGTGAATGTTGTAGAGAGAGACTGATTAAGAGAAAAGTTTTTTTTTTTTTGTATTTTTTTATCTTTTATTTTTAAAACAAAAAGTATATATCTTTTTAAAAAAAAAAAAAAATTCTATGCTAAATATTATTTATTTTGATTTTTTTTATTTTAATTAATTTTTTATCACATTTCCCATTTTGCATATAGAGTCAAATGATCAATTAAATCAATCTAATGAAATTTGTGACCGTCAAAGGTATTATCGTCATTTCACGTATTCTTTAGGAGGTATTTTGAGTGTTTTTATTAACGTTAGAGGGTTTTTAGACAAAAATGAAACCTTAGATTGTAAAATAAACATTTTTATAAACTATAATGGGATTTGTTGGAATTATCCGTTTAATTAATATTATTTTAATTAAGTCTTATATTATTTTCCATTTTGTTCTTGGAGTCAAATAATCAACCAAGTCAACTTAACAGAATCTGTGACCATCATGAGTATTGTCATCTTTTCTCATGCTTCCGATGGATATTTTAAGAGTTTTTTTTTTTTTAACGTGAGGGGGGTTTCTTGGATAAAAATTAAACCACATGTGGTAAAATAGATATTTTTATAAACCACAATGGGTTTTTGTGGATTATCCCTAGTATTTTTTCATGGGTTTGGCTTACTAAGAATCTATTACGATTAAGCTTACCTCACTTTCAATTGGATAATAATTGTGTATTTGGCAATGTGGCAATCAAATTTCATTTATTATAAGATGATAACATATTATAATAGGTTATGATATGTTGCCATTCAATAAATTAAATATATTATAATTTTAGTAGTTTAAAAATTTAATAAATTAATAAAAATTTCTTTATAATAATAATGCTCAAAATAATAAGTTAAAAAATTATTTAATATAATAATTAAAAAATATTGATTAAAAGCCTTCATATAAAAGAAAATATAAATCATAAAAAAATACTTACAATTTATAAATTAAGGAGTTAATAAAAATAGTATATAATATTTATAAAATAATTTAACATCTTGTTGCAAGTAACATTTTGAATATGTTAATTTTAATGTAACTAATTTCTAAATAAATGTAAACATTCCAAATTAACGTCATACTGTATGTAAAGGTAATGTTGCAAATGATAGGTTAAATATAAAATAATTAATTACCATATAAATGCAACTGCTGCAAATTAACATCATGTTGCATGTTAAAACCTCTATCACTATGCAGCCTCCATAAGACCACAAACACACATCCAGATTATTTGAATTATATTTGTAAGTTTGATCTTACCAAACATAAATGTTTTGTATTGTCCACGTGTTTGTCAGGGGAAATACAAAATCTATGTGATACTTTATTAGCTTCCATTTCATCCCAAATAAATAAATAAAATAATAAAAACATAGTAAATCCTTTTATTAACGATATCATGTATGATATAATATAAAATTTGGATTCTCTCTCCCTTATGACCTATATATTAATAGTGATCTAGTAAAAGAAAGAGTATTTAATTTCTGATTTATGTATTATAATGTTTATTAAATGGTTCAACCCATAAATTAGGAATCATATATTTTTAGGAAACAAACTTATTCTTCTTATTTACTATGTGAATCAAATTCCCTTTTTTTTTTTTTTTCAAATAGGGAATTTACATATTTGTACTATAATATCCTTAATTAAGTTTAATATTATAATTAATTAAAAAAAAAAAAACAATTGCATACCATCCTTATCCATCTCTTCCCCTCATGTTGTTATCTATCATTCTGATATATTCATGATTTTCCCTGCATCTCAGTATAACAATGATATATTTGACGATTATAAATAAATATATTTTAATTTGTGATATTCATATAAAAAAGTTTAAAAAGAAAATATTCATACAAAAATACTAACACATAAAATACATACTTTTATTCAACTTGTTATATATTTTTGAGATATTTGTAAAAAACCCCCTGAGAAGCAAAATAATAAGAAAATACCCTCACTTTTTTTTTATTAGGGAAACTACCCCCCACTGTTAAAATCCGTACAAACTGTTAGAGATTTCCATCCACAATTATTAAAAGTCCAAAATGCCCTCAGTTTTGATAAGTTGATGAGAGAGATATTATGAAAAAATCCCCCTGAAAAGCAAAATAATTGAAAAATACCCCCCCCCCCCCCCCAAACTGAGGGTATTTTGAACTTTTAACAATTGTGGATAGAAATCTCTAACGGTTTGTACGGATTTTAACGGTGGGGGATAGTTTCTCTAATAAAAAACAAATGGGGGTATTTTCTTATTATTTTACTTCTCAAGGGGTTTTTTTACAAATATCCCTACATTTTTTCTTGTACTTATACTGATTTCATGAAACTGGACTGGATCTACACTCCAAAAGTGACACTTGTGATTTACCAACAAGCAACGCACAAATTTAAGTTTGGAGTTTACCACAACATGATTTTATATTTATTTAACTCATAAATTTCCTTACCACCATATTTAGCACATTAGCACCTGCAAATTAAACTCAATTTAATTTTTCATAAAATGTTTGTTTGTTTTTTTTTAACCTCTTTAAAAATATTATTTTGATGAAACAAATAATAATAAAATAATCCATCATATAGAACGGATTTTTCAAATTCAAACCAAGCTCAACCTGTACAGTAATTTATTGAAGCCCAATCTGTGTTTGGATTTTTCCTCATTGAGCTCAAATCGAATTTGGTTTTGAGTGGTGATATTTCCACACCTCATAAATTGTGTGTATATCTCTTTCATAATTTTACCTCATCAAAATTATGAAAAAATATATAGTTTGTAAATAAACCCTAATTAGTACCAATGTTGCCCTTTTTCCTAGTTTTTGTTTTATATTAAGCACAAGCCATAATACTTATTTTGTTATCTAATTAATTTTGTTAAAATTTTGAGATTTTTTTGCAACAGACAAAACAAATAAATTATGATTTTTTTCTAACAATAATTAGTTTAATACTTATTATTTTACAATCAATTTTTTAAGAAGGTTTTAAATTATTATTTATATTTTACAATTAATTTGTATTCTTTTTAAAAAAAATTAACATCTGAAAAAAAAAAGTTAATATAGATAAATTAGAATTTAAAAAAGTATAGAGAGTTTAATCTTGGTTTAATTTTTAAAGTTATATAATAATATTTAAACAAATTTCTTGTTATTTGATTAATGTATCATTTTTTTATCTCTATTCAACGGATAAATTATATTATGAAAATGAGAAGTTTGAATTGATTGATGGCTCCGTAAGTGTTTCGAAACAAAACAAACTTCTTTATGTATGTTATTTTTTTTCTTTCAAACATGTTTTCCCTTTTTATTTTTTCATCTTTAACGGATATATTGTATTATAAAGAAAAGAAATTTGAATTGATCAATGATTCCTTATGGAATATTTTGAATAAAACAAATTTCTTGATATATGTTCTTATTTTTTCTTTCAAACATGTTTTTTTTTTTTTTTTCATTTTTAACTAAATAATAATTTTATCGTGATTTTGATTTACTCTTAATATTCTATAATTAATTTGTTTTCTTAAAAATTGTTTGATATTTGAAATTAGTATTTAACAGACAAGTTAAGAATTTAATAAAATAAAAAGGTTTAATCATATACATAAGAAAGTATTTAATATTTGTGAGGGTAATTACAAATTATTTACCTTTTTTACTAATTTTTTTTAAAGATGATATTAAATTTTTAGAAATAGACCATGTTGGAGTCAACATACAATTTTTTAGGGGTGTAAATATCATTACTTTTCTAAATGTCGAGCCCAGTTAGGACCAGACTAGGCTAAATCACCCTTTTGACACATCTAGTATATATACATCTGATCACATAATCCGTATTGAATATATAAGTATAAATATACATAGCTCAACGAGTCTGGATCCATAATAGAAAATCAAAGAATTTAACATTAATAAAAACCTTAATCTACGATCTACAAATCCCAAAATCATGAAAAAAAATATATTAGTAGTTTAAGAGAACTTGTACTCACTGCCCCTACTTGAAATTTTAAGGCCCATTGCACTCTGGACTCGGATTTGAGCTTCGGCTGAATACCGTGTGCACCAGGCGGGGTCGTGCCCGATTTTCAATCCTTATTACCTATCCTAGCCCATAAGACTAAAGGTTTAAGGACTGAGCCGGGCTTAAACAGGCCCCAATCCAATAGGCCCTAGCTAAAATAATATATTGCTGATGACAAACAGAAGGAATCGAACTTATCACCTTATAAATTTAAAATAACAGAGATTAGACCACCAAGCCCTAAATTGCGCATATGTTTAGCGATAATAACATATCTTCCACTATTAGCCAACTGCCACACACCTGCCAAAATAGATTAAATGGATTTATATATTTTTTTTTAAATTAAATTGACGATTTTATTTATGAAAAAATCAAAAAAATATAATAATTTATTATGCAAACCGAATTTTCTTGGTTGGAACCAATCCTGGCTCTCACAATATGTCAATTTTTAAAATTACGCTCAAACTGAATGTAATCCTATATAGAAATGAGGTTGGATAAGTTCGGACTCGAACCGGACTTGGGTCAGGCTATATTACCCCAACCCTTTTGACACCTCTAATTGGAATTTAGTTGTCTTTTTTTTTTTTTTTTTTTTTTTTGGGTCTAAAGCTTAAATAGTGCTTAAATTTATGAAAGACTGAGTAGTATCTAAAACTTGAAAACTGAAAACATGGTATATATATATATATATATATTTTTATCGCTGAATATATTATAAATTTATTTGTTTTCTGAAGTCAAAATTGTCGTAAAACTCATAATTTGATATTTATATCTATTTTTACTATTTGTTATTATATAATTTTAATTGATTTGATACAAACAACTAAAAATAAATAATTTAATAAATTCTAAAACAAATTTATGTACATGTTAATAAGATTTTATTTATAATTAAAATATGATTAAAAATATAGTAGAATTAATATATTTATATATTTAAATATATTAATATATTCAAGTGAGCAACTGAAAAAATGAATGTTGAAATTGTAAAATAAAATATAGTAGTTTAATTCCAAGATATTTTGGAATGATATGTATTAATGTTTTTCTTTTCAAATATATTTCTTGTAAATATCAATGAAAAAATAGAAAATTTGTGTAATATAATTTAGAATAAATTTAAAAATATATTATTTTGGAAATGATAAAATTAAAAGAGAATCTTTTAATATTTTTCATGATTTGCAGTTAAGTTAAAAGTATGAAATTGTAACTTTTTTTCAATTATTTTTAGTAGTTTCAAGTTATATGATCCACTTAAAAAAGAAAAACTAAAATAATTTAATGTGTAGAATTCATAAATGAAAAAAACAAACAACCTTTGTATTACCTAATAATTTTTTTTTTTCATAAATGAAAAAAACAAACAACCTTTGTATTACCTAATAATTTTTTTTTTTCTTTTGGAACAAGTTACCTAATAATTGAAAATAATAAATATCTTATATTTCTAACAAAATTGCAATTTAATGTCTTCCTTGTAAGTAAATACCCTTAACATCATACCAAATCGACATTCGAAAGGCAAACTATGGAGGAACAATTTTAACGGGATTGAAAAAGGAAAAAAGGAAAAACCCTATTTAATAGTGGATTTTGTTATATGATTTCATGACCCAAAATAAAAATACCCTTAACGAAGAATCTCACAAAGAATATAACAAGCAATTTTATAGGTTGGTAGAGTCATCGTAGGACCGGAAGGGTTCCGTATCCCCTTGAATATTTGAAAACAGTTGGGAAGTTGCTTTAATAAAGAGCTGGAGAGTGGAGTCTAATCATGCTTTTGACACAAAGCTCTGACATAAAGTTGCTCACGTGTTGATTTTCTTGTTTTGTTCTGTTTTGTTTTATTATTATTATTTTTTTTTTTTACGAAGATATTCAGTTTTGCTGTCTTTGTCTGCATCTATTTTTTTCTTTTTAAACTTTTTTTATTGTTTATTATTTTCTTTTTTCAATATTATTATTTATCATTTTCGTTTCTAAAATAATTAACTAATTAACTCATTTTTTATTACTTTTCTCATGGCTACATTTCTTACCTCTAATATTTTTGGTACTCGTAGTTAATTAATGTTTTCCTTTCCTATTCTTAGTATTTTTCCTACTTCTAATTGATGAGCGTTGCTTGCTTTTACAAATTTTTTTCTTTTAATTAGATTTATGTTCTCTTCTATATAAATACTATTTATTTCTAGTTTTGTTATGCCGTACAAACTTTTTTTTTTCCTCTTCATTTTCACTTAGCATTTTGTTACTTATTAGGTTAGCTTATGAAATTTGTTATTTTTTAATTTTTATTATTTTTAATCATTTAAATTTAACATACATGACATTAATAAATCCTAAAAATCTTAAACTTTTATTACATTAAAATTGTTTATGCATTATCATGATTCAACTTATATATATGTGTGTACACACGTGTGCGCACATGTGTATATATACATACTTTATAGTTTTATTTTATTTAATTAATAAAAATTAGAAGTTTAAAAAAATTTTGAACATGACTTATAATATGTATCAATCAATTCTCATTGTATAAGTTTATTGTTGTTCATTATAAATACAAATATACATTTTTTTTGTTTTAAAAATTTAGACTAAATTACATTTTCTAATGAGTATATATGGTTTGTGTGATATTTAAATTAATATTTTTTTTGAGTAAATGATATCAAATTATATCCATTTGAATATTAAAAAAAAATAATATTGTTATTATTATAAATTTCTTATTATATTATCATGAAATGATTTCAAATATGGAGTTTCGTCGAGAAAAAATATAACACTATGTAGTTTATATTTTTTTATTATTATTATTTTAATGATTTTGTTAGGATTTTTGAGAGTAAGACTACTTGTTTTGTATAAGTATGATGCATGTTTTATTTTATTTAAATTATATTATATTATCAAATATTATTCTATATAAAAACATTATATGATTTTAATTTTCGACATTTTTATTATTTTGTTCATGTGTCGTCTTTGTAAATTTTTTGGGTCCACCATTGCTATCACCTTATAAGCTACGAAATTCATGTTTAAGGTCAACAACTTCCATGTATCTTTCAAAATTTAATTATTCAATTTTATAGATATATAATAAATATTACATGTATCACGCAAATTTAAGCAAAATATAAGAAAAGCAAGCTGGTGGAGGTTGTAAGACTAAGACCCACCTACATCAAGTCTTCAAGATTTTGAGTTCAATCTCATAAAGTCTCACTATTTATAGATAATTTTTCTTGTTTGGTGTCTGTTGCTTTTTATTGCTTTTAGGAGATGATTATTGAACCGCACTTTAAAATTATATCTTAACTTATTTCAACAATATCCTTAATAAATACTAGTAAAAAAAAAGGAAAAAAATCAGGCAAAACATCTTAAATAAGTTAGAAGGTTAGAAATTCTGTTTTCTACTTGTCAATTAAAAAGTTTAGCTTCTTTTTTTTTTAAAAAAAAAGGAAAAAGACAGTTTGGCTTATTTTTTAAGTTGCATATAACGTAAAATGCACACGTGGGGAGGACTTTATGTTTTGCGTAGACACATCGACTAAAAAATCTCCATGTCAATATAAAAAAAACAGAAAAGTAAATCAATACAAGTGTGCTTGACTTAGACCCTGTTTGGCATAGCTTTTGGAGGCCTTGGAAGCTCTTCTTGAGCTTAAAAGTGGCTTTAGGAAGTGTTTGGGTGGTTTTCCTAAAATGGCTTTTGAGTATAGGAAGAGCTTCCAAGTGAAGCCACAAATTGAAGCTTCCCCAAAAAGAGCTTCCAATGAAAACAAGGGAAGCCAAAATTCTTTTAATGAAATTTTTATAATTCCCATTTTACCCTTATTTTAATAAACAACAAATAGAATTTTCCCTTCATATCCCCACCTCCATATATATATATATATTTGTTTACTTTTCTGATTGCAAGAGAATTAATGTTTAGATAATTTTTTTTTTTTTATCTTTATCATTATAATTTTTTGTAAAATTATTGACATAATTTGTATATCTTATTATGCATAAATGTATGTGTCATTTTAATTTAATTTTTATTATTTTACATATTTTAAATACCAAAGTTTAGGTAAATATAATTGAAAAATAAGTTATACATATGTCTTTATAGTAAATTGTTTAAAAATAACATATATATATATATATATATATATGTAAGTGATAATTGGAAATATTTCATCCAAACACATTTAAAAACTCTTTTAGAAGAGTATAAAAATCATATCATATTTAGAAGAGATTTCAACAATATTTTAACCAAACAGTCTCAAAAGCTCTTCTAAATCTAAAAGATCTTCTGAAATATATAATCCAAACAACATCTGAAAAGCTCAGACTTCTGCTTCTCTTCTTCTACTGCTAAAAGTCAAAAGTAAAAGCTATCCCAAACGGGACCTTAGTCTTCGCGAAAAGGGACAAAATGACTTTTATAATATAAAAACATAAAAGGGTGTGCTTGACTTGGCGTGCTTTATCTCTTTCCTTTCGGTTGTAAGTCTTTTTCGCTTTCATTCGTATCGTACAAATCTCAATTGCGTTTCCAAAAAGCAAATTCAAATTCATGATTTAAAATGATACCGGGGATTTATGGTCGTTGACTTCGAGCAGTTATCGATCTATCCAAAGTCCAAACCAACCAAGCATACGGTGTGGAAAATATTGGTTTAATGATTATATTTAAATATAATATAATCATTAAATATTCATATTTAACGAGCAGTTCTCTTTTCTCATTGACTTCAACGCTCGTTCCCGCTACATTTAATGATTATATTTAAATAAAAATTATTATATTCATATAGGAGAGAGTAACAACTAAATTCGAATATTAAAAATTCATTCTTCATATCCTTCTATAAAAATTGACAAATAAATAAATATTTGTTAGTTACTTTTCAATTTTCATTTTAAATAATAAATCTCACAAGTACAAGAATTGTATAGATATTGTATAGTAGTTGCGGAATCATCTGCATAGGGTTATGTGAATTAATTACTAAACTAGTCCTAAATGAAAATCAACTAAATATAAAG
Source organism: Litchi chinensis (assembly GCA_019925255.1). Lineage (NCBI taxonomy): Eukaryota > Viridiplantae > Streptophyta > Magnoliopsida > Sapindales > Sapindaceae > Litchi > Litchi chinensis. Next base: position 21,020,782 of record CM034463.1, on the reverse strand, counting down.
TGATAGGTTCCAGATTCCACTTAATTATATAATTCAATCATCATAACATTGAAGATTTATTGGTTATATTGTTGCTAGTTTATTACTAATCATCTCAATACATCTCTTCCAATAATGTATTGAACATATTCTTATCTAACAACACCCATGTATGCATACCATCTCTTAGTATAAATGATTGAACACCTCCATTGATATTAGAGGTCAAGGGTTTAAATTTCACTATTATTGAAGACATTAGTAGTTTTCTATAAATTAATCTCTCATCCCCCACCTTAAAAAAAAAATAAAAAAAAATAAAATAAAATAAAATCTAACATGACCCATCTCCCGATGTTTATCAAATAGACAAGAGTTCATTAAGTTTAAGATAATCTACTACCTAAATTGATTAGTCTATGATAAAGAGAATATTCGACTATCACTCAAGCAACCCATAGTCGACTCGACTGTCACACGTATGACCCATTTTCCTCTTCTAAACCTAAGGCAGACATTTTATCAATCATATTGTTGGCATTTCTTCCATGTTTCTACACACAATCTCAAATCATATATATGGTAGCCAATCACATACAAACATTAATTGCTAAATACCTATTCAACATACATAATCACTCTCTAAGCAATAATAACCAAATTTATTTCATTTATCAACATCCATCATCCTTCTAACACAACATCTATACAATATTTATATGCAATGGAGAAATTACAAATACAAAAAGAAGTTGAAGAAACAATCCATGAGCTTCCGTAGGCATTCTCCAAGTTTAAATCCATGGAGCTCATCTCTTCTGAGTTCGAGCCTTTGCCTCTTTTTCTCCCCCTCTTGTGAAGCTTCCTCTTTAAAAAATGCGAATGATCTTGATGGGTGAAGTTTTGAAGGATAATGAAGGTGAATAATGGTGAGAATTAAGGTTGGAGGAGGAGCACTAGGGCTTCGTCCTTTGCCCCTCAAAACTATCCCAAATGGTGAGGTTCAAATCCTTTTAAAGCTATAGAAATTAGGGCACGAATGATGGGCGAAAAATCGAAATTGCCCTTGGATGCTCCCTTGTGCACTAGTGGACAAAGAGGTGCACAACTAGGTGTGATGTTGGGCAATGTGTGATGCTCCTTGTTGTGCTACATTGTATAGGAACGTGTTGGTGCAAGAAGAAACTATTAGCTATGTTAGATGCATAAGGGCGTGGAAGAGAGTGCGATATGCTAAAAGTGCTGCTATGTGTTATGTGTGCTAGTTGTTGGATACATAAGCACTCATGAGGGTGTACTGGTTGCATGGATGGGCTGCTATTGGGAAAAAAGTGAGTTGGCTACTAAAGGGGCACCCAAGTGAGAGTGCATGTGTGTGAGGGAGTTGGGTATGCTAGCAAGTATGCTGTTGGTCAAAAGAGCGCTTGTAAGTGTGCACAAGGTAAGAGATAGTAAGTGTGCACACTGATTTGGATGCTGGTAGTAGTGGGGCATGAAGCGAGATAGCTCTTTTGGGATATAGACAGGCTTATAGTGATGTAGGATGTCTATTGTACATGTGAAGGACCATTTATATAGTGTTAGGATTCGTAGTTTACATATAATTTAATTACTATAATATAATAATGGTTAAGATTTCTCTTTCCTATTTACATGAAGCTACATTAAACATTTAGATATTAAATCAAACTATAATTAATCATTCCATATTTGACTTGTAATACAATTCTGGTAGTTTCTTGTTCGAAGAGATCTTCTATACATTATAGGAATCTTTCTATTTGATGAAGTTCATTTCATTTTTCTAGAGCTTTATTGAAATAAGGCTATATGCTTGCTTTTGTCAATTAGTAGAAAATTTTTGTTTTCGAGTCTTTCAAACTATTAAGGAAATAACGACTTAAAGGTAGGCGATAGTTTGGATAAGGGTAGTCGAGATCAATTTTAGTATTTAATATAACTTAGACAATCTCAATATGAATGATACTTTACTCTTCATTGTATTATTTATGGAACATGTAGACTTACACGTATTTTTAGTGTATGTTTTACACATTAGAAATTAGCCCATCACTTGACACTAGATCAAAGGCACTTGAGAGAGACCTTTTTTTGAGCGACGAAGAATGGGACATTTGAGATGGTAAGTGAAAAAGAGATTAAGAAGCAAGCGATGAACAATGAAAGCAAAGACTTTGAGATTAGCTTTGCCATTAATGATGAGTTTTTTTATATCTCTATCTTTGATGTCATAGGATTATAAGAGTTTGTGCGAATGAATTTTTGGGAGCAAGTCAAAATTTAGTGCGACATGAGAAAGGAATGAGAAAGTGTGACGTGAGAAAGGAGGGTGAGAAAACTTATGAGGGTTTTGCTATTTATATGTGTGTGTGTGTATAAGGACAAATTACACAAGTCTCCCGGAAGTTTGATAAAATTACACAAATATTTGAGTTTTAAACATAATGACATGACTTTTTTTTGAGATTTCGAAAACTCAACAGAAATACCCCTTACCTTTAAAGAGCTACTATTAAATCCTAATAGTCAACGGTCAAAAGTGTCAGAATACTAAAATTCCCCAATCTTAAAATATTAATATATTCTTATTTTAATTTTAAATTTATTTGTATATTTTAATTATGTAATTATGCTAAAGTGGCTTTTGAGATCACATGAGATTGTTTGACTTAGTTTAACTGTCGATTAACGGTCAAATCAAGTACTTATCGAGTAATAAAAAACTTTCTACTCGTTGCCTTGTTGGTATAGTAGCGAGTAATGAGTTTTGAAACCTTGCATCTCCTATATGCAACTAAAAACCAAAAAATTCAATAAATACACAAATGAATAAATAACTGAAATAGCATCGAATGCCTAACAAATATTTAGTTATACACAATTGAATGCAATAAACAACAAAGAATACAAAAAAAGAAAACACCAATAATCGCCATTGAAAAGTCTCCCGATGATCTTCTGCAATCTGCTTACTCAAGACTCTTGTGTCCTTGAATCCTTGATGAAAACTGAATTGAATTTATGTAACCTAATTAAAATATAATCCAAAGTGTTTATTGAAGAGAATGGAGGCTAAGGTTCTCTTTCTCCTCTATTCTGAACATGCAAAGTGGTGTTTATATGGAGGTGAAGCCCTAGGCTTACAAAAGTTGAATTTGCCCTTAAAATGTTATTGAAATTCATTTTTCGGTCGTTAGCACTACGTTTGGTGCCTTTTCCATGGAAGTGCCAAGTTGTACCTATGGTGGCACCAAAGACCAGAATGTACATACATGCTCTAACATCCTATAATCTAACTCGACAACTCTTGCAACTTTAAAATAAGCTCAAAACACATCTAAACCATATCAAAATGCATCAAAACAACTAATAGTAAAAAAGATATAAATGTACGTACATGCTCTAGCATCCTATAATCCAACTCGACTACTCTTGCAACTCTAAAATAAGCTCAAAACACATCTAAACCATATCAAAATGCATCAAAACAATTAATAGTAAAAGAATATAAATGTCAAATGATTAATTTTCAGATAATTTTAACTTAAAAACAAACAAAATTACTATACACTCAAATGTAAGGCAAAAAAAAAAAAAAAAAAAAACCGTGTCATTCAGATTTTAGATTTTAATCACTATTTAGTTTTTAGTTTTCAGCAGCACTGTTCAGTCTTTAGAAAAAAAAAAAAAAAAAAAAAAAAAAAAAAAAAAAAAAAAAACCTAAGTCATATTTTTGCTATTGAAATTTTTATCATTTTTAAATAACCTCAATCATAACATGCTTATAAATTTTCACTAAATTCAATCACCATTCATTATTTTCATACTTGAACTAAATAATTAATTAAACAAAATAAAATAAAAAAACTTTAAATAGTTATGATTGATGATGGAGAATTAATTAAAAAATTATAAATTTAATAATAATAAATTTTAAAATACAAAAAAAAAAATCTCTACCATTCATTATAACTATATATGATAGAGATTTATATGAAAATGAATTAAAAAAATTAAGTAAAATCTTAAAGGAAAATGGAAGATTTGAGTTGAACCTAAATCATTATAGATCTAAGCCTTTTTTTTTCTTTTTCTTTTTTTTATTAAGATTAAACAGTGCTGTTAAATATTGAAGACTGAATAGTGACTGAAACAAAAAATCTAAATGACATGTTTGATTTATTCCCTCTATTTCTAAATGTATAGTAATTTTTGTTTTTTGTTTTTTTAAGTTAAAATTATTTAAAAACTAGTAATTTGATATTTATATCATTTTACTATTAATTGTTATATAACTTCTTATAATATAATACAAACAATTATATTAATTATTTAACAAATACTAAAACACTTTTATGTATATAGTAATAGTATTTTCATTCATAATTAAAATATAATTAATTATTATAGTAACGTATTTTTTTTTGAAAATTATATATACATAAATAAGTTATTATAGTAACGTAAATTAAATTTATATATTTAAATTAAAATAAGCAAATGTTTTAAAGTTAAATTACTATTACAACAAAAATTGAAATTGTAAAATAATATATATTTTAATTATTGTAATATTTTATTAATTACATTAAAAGAAATATATGTAACGTAAAATTAAGACAAATTTTGAAAATGTTATTTTTGTAAGGATTGATTTGAAATAATATATTTAAAAAACTATTAAGTGATTTAACATTCAATTAAAAATCAAAGATTGTAGCCTTCTTTTTTTTTTTTTAATGATTTTTGAGTGGTTTGACCACTTAAAAGAACAAACAAAAATCACTGAATGGATGTGTCGACGTTGAATTTCAGTCGACGAGTAATCAATGTCCAATACCTGCAATCAATGTGAGAAAGCACAAACACCAAGAAAGAACACAGACAAAAATCGAGAATCAAACAAGGAACATAAAACTTTTACGTGGTTCAGCAATAATGAGCCTACGTCCACGACTATCTGTCTTTTAAATTCTACAGAGTGACAGTGTATTATTGATTATTTTCTGATCATGTTATAATGATTTTAGCCTCCTATTTATAGGGAAAGAGGCGTTACAATTCTGGTAGCAATAAATCAGGAAAAGAATTCCAAATTAATTACATTCCCTAAATAATCGGGAAAAATAAGGAAAAGATTTGTGAATTAATTATACTTCCTAATATATTTGGATAATATCAGGAAATTACTGTAATTATCTCAAAATAAGGTTGATTTGAATTTGAATTTGAATAGACCTCCATATCTGATGAGGAAATCACAGTTTGACTGGGTAATTGCCATATTCGAAGAGATAATCATGGTTGAACAAGGTAACTGTCTGTTTATAGAAGATACTACATTTATTACGTTCTTGGATGAGCTGCTTACTATGGCGGTCTCGAGCTCGAGCTCGCTAAGAGACGAGCTGTGCATGAGGCGAGCTGCGGCCTGGCTGTGCTTATGGGTCTGTTGATGCCAGCTGGAGAATTTCTTTGAGCGAGCTGAAGAGCTTGCTGGGCTTAGAATCAATACTGAGCCTCATCTGATGGGCTTTTGACTAGGTTGACCTTACCGGGCCTTCTTATCGGGTCTTAAATGAGCCTAAATTGGGCTTCTACTAGCCCATTTATTGAGTCCGAAAAATACATATAACATCAGCCCCCAGCTCTCAGTTCGCTCTGCGAGCTGGGAGCTTAATCTTGCTGGTAAAAGCTGGCTTCCTTGGCACGCTAACTTGAACAACCGCCTCTGCACCTTTTCTACTTCCACCTTTTCAGCTGCGACATGTGGCAGTCATGCAGGAGGTAACTGAAACGACGCTTGCACGTCCCTTACATGTGTATTAAATGCGCACGTCTTTCAACTGACGGCTTCATGATTACAAAAACCGTACTTTACGCTGCACCGTCAGATTTATGACGGTTACACAGTGCAGAGATCTGACGGCTGGGGTTTGAGATCACATACTTTATAACTGGTGGAGCCCTTTCATTTTTCTCTTTCACCTTGCCATTTTTACTCGAAGCAAACAAGCAATCAAGAAACCAAGAGACCAAGTTCAGAGAACTTCTAGTCACTGTCTTCACATCTTTCATCAGCGATTCAAGGTAACACCTGATTTATTTACTTATTTTTTATTTTTTGAATCGATGTCATGTTTGTATTTTGTTTCACCACTATTGTTGTATCTGCAATGACATTTTGTTACACCTTCATTATTCTGAGTCTTCTGTTTATTTAACATGACTTTTCTTCTTCTGTTGGTTTGATCTGGTTTTTTACTTATTCACGACTGGACTACTGTTTGTGACTTGTAATGCATGCTTGACTGTTGATTTAGGATTGTTGTAGTCTTGTTAGCTCGCAGGTCGTTGCTTTTGTTGACTGAACCCTCTATTGCATAGTCTAACTGTTTTCTTTTGTTCAGATGTCCTCAAGCGGAGCTCGCAAGGGAATTATTCCAAGAAGTGAAGCTTGTGAGCGAGATGAAGCCCGAACACATGCTAGACAGGGAAGAGAAGCTCGGGATAAACTCACTCATCATCCTTCATCTTTAAAGCGTCCTGAGGTGGAAGGACTTGTCACTCAATTCCACATCCCTTTGGGTTGTCGTGCATTGCTACCTGATTCAAAGAATCATGCATGTTATCCACCAAGGGGATACATCGCTGTCAGTGTTCAACATTTCGAGCAGGGGCTGCGGTTCCCCATTCAACCGTACTTGATCGCATTTCTCAACAAAGTCAAGCTCGCACCATTCCAATTAACTCCAAACTCCTACGCACAACTGACCTCGCTGGTTGTAGCCTTCCTCAAGAATGGCCTTACTCCTCCTACTCCAAAAATCATACAACAGTTCTACTCCTTTAAGACTCTGAGCGTAGCAGAAAGAGAGAAACCGGAGGGCATTTATTACCTCACAGCCCGTCCGTCGCAATACAAAGATCTTTTGCCCAAAAGAGAAGCGAAGGGCAAGTCCAACGTTGGGCCGTACAAGACGAGCTGGTTCTATGTCTCGTGTCCCTCCCTTGCAGGTCTCCAAAATTTTAGCTATTCTCTGGAACAAGGTATGCAGGATAATATATTACGAGCTAAACTGAGCTTGTTGTTTTGTTTTCTAAAAATGTCTTGCTTTGCAGTGCAAAAAATGGATGAGTCTCCTCTTAGCAGCGAGGAGAAACGAGCTCTTGACAAGCTCGCAAAAACAGAGGACGTGGGCATCAGCAGTAAATTTGACGATGTTGTCCTTAGAGCTTACGACCTTGCTCCTCCTAAGGAATTCCCTCTTTTGCGATCTGAGGATGACATAGGCAAGAACGGCGATAACCCTAGACTTCCTTATGTTTTTGAAGTTCCAGTTCTGGTGGGGGACACGCCTGCTCCCCGACCTCTGCAACCAGTCTCTACACAAGCAGCGGGTACAACTCGTCACCTTCTCCAGCTCGGAAGGCTTCTACCCAAGATGCTCCTGCTCGCGCCTCACCTAAGGCGAAATCGTCTTCAGCTCGCGCCCCATCAAAGGGCGCATTTCGAAAAATTACTCCTCCAGCTTCTGCTTCAGTTCGGACAGGATCAGACCCAGCTCATGCAGCCCCTATGGTGCAGATAGATTCATCTTCCTCCCCACATCATACGTCTGCCTCAGAGGCTTCACTGTCCGCTCCGGCTCGCGCTCCAGCTATTGTTCCTTCCTCTGGGCGAGTTCCAGCCAATAGGAAGAAGCTTACACTTATGAAATTCCTTTCTAAAGGTTCTGTTCCACCTCCGGCCTCCTTGTCCACTCCAGCTAAAAGACTTGCTGAGGCTTTAGTCACTCCTGCTGCTCCTTCAAAACGCTCAAAGTCATCTGCTAAGGACCAGGCTCCTGCGGCCACTGCTCTCAGCGAGGTGCCTATCCAGGCCATTGCTCCTTCATCCGTTGTTCCCAGCGAGATGCCTGTCGAGACCATTACTCCCTCATTAGCTGTTCCTATTGAGGTGCCCGCTGGGGCTACTGCTCCTTCCAATCTTCAGTTGACTCCAGCTTCCAGCTTGCTGCCTGAAAAAGGGGTATTCCTTCTAAGGTTGCTTCCCAAGCAACCCAAACTGGCCCCAGCGGGTATGTGACTAGGTGTACCGTTGCTTCGCGACGTGGTGCTTCTCATGATGATGAGCGTGATATCCCGGAGCGTGAAAGAACTCCTTTGCCAACCAGACCAGTCATCGAGCTGGGTCTTGAGGGAAGATACTTAACTTCCTTCCTTGACAACTGGGCAACAATTATGCTTAATCATACGAATGTCCTGGAGAATAGGTGTCTTAAGGGCGAGGATCTGGACGAGTTCGCGGCTCGTCATTGTATGCTGGTAAGTTATTTTTTCTCATCTGCTGACTTCTTTACTTAACTAAATTTTAACCTGTTTATCATTTCCAGTGCGCATTTACTGCAATGAAGCGGAGAAGGGAGACAAGGGCTACCAAAGATGAAATAAGGAAACTGAAATTTGAGCTGGAGGCGGCCACTGATGATATAGCTCACTTGACCGAGGGCAGAATACAGGGTCAGGAAGCTCAGATCGCTGAGGCAAACACTGCAAGGCAGGCAGCCGAGGAAGCTCTTCGTAAAATGGAAAATGAGCGCAACATGCTAAGGGATGAGCTACTCAAGATAAGGGAAGATCTGAAACGGTCTGAGCAGCGAGCTGAGCTGGCAGAGCAAAGAGCTTCGACCGTAGAAGATAAAATTGAAGTGCTCGATCGTCAAGTCGAGATTGCGGCGGAGCGAGCTGAGGCTGTCGAGAAGCGAGCTGGAGAGATGGAAAATGCTGCTCGACGAGCTGAAGAATCCGAGCAACGGGCTAATGCTGCAGTGCAAAGGGCTGAGGCTACAGGAAAATGGGCTGAAGAAGCAGCGCACCGGGCCGATGTACTCAGGCGCCAAGTCGGGAAGCCGTACAGCAGGCTGAGGCTGCAGAAAAGCGAACAGAGGCCATGCAGAAAAAAGCTGAGGTTGTTAACCGGCTTGCAGACAATGCCTTCAAGGAGCTATCGACTTTCAAAGCGCAGGCCGCTCAAGAGCTGGAGGCCCAAGTTGCTGAAACCAAGGATGAGGCTGAGGAGTCAACAGGTCGTGACTTTCTCTTCACGCTGTGGATGTCCCACCCGAAAATGGATTTTTCCATCTTTAGGAATGTGGGACTTGAATTTGTGGAGGAGTTCAAAGCAAAGGCTGCCTCGTCCTTATATGATCCAATTCCTCTGTCAGAGCAAGCTCCTGATGCGACCTCTCAATCTGAGCCTGCTGACTAGCTCGTCTCTCCCCCATGATAGTCCGGCTCAGTGCACAGATCCCCCTGTTTAGATCTAACATTTTTCTCTTATGCTTGTTTTTGTTTTTAATTTGTAACAGATTTTACTCTTAATAAAATTCATTCTTTCATTTCCTCGCATTTTCTATATTGATCATGTATGCGATGTGTTATACCTTTTATTTATGCGAGCTAATCAGCATGACATAAACTCGTACTTAACCAAGTATAACAATTCATAACTTAAGTTATTACTTGGCTCTTTAATAAGTAATCTGTTGGCATAGATTAAAACCTTGTCCATTAAATGGAAGCTGTTGACGAGCTGTTTAACCATGCAAGGCTTAATGAACTTGTTTTCCTTTATCTTTTCGTTTTAGCGAGCTATGCAAGGACAAACCTTGCTTTTGAGGCTCTTTTCTTTATAGCGAGCTATGCAGTGACACTTAGTCATTTGCTTTTGAGGCTCTTTTTATTTCAGCGAGCTATGCAATGACACTTAGTCACTTGCTTTTTAGGCTCTTTATTATTTAGCGAGCTATGCAGTAGGTCGTCACCTGGACTGCTTTTTAGGCTCTTTTCTTTATAGCGAGTTATGCAGTGGCACTTAGCCATCTGCTTTTGAGGCTCTTTTTTATTTCAGCGAGCTATGCAATGACACTTAGTCACTTGCTTTTTAGACTCTTTTCTTTATAGCGAGCTATGCAGTGACACTTAGTTATCTGCTTTTGAGGCTCTTTGTTTACAGTGAGCTTAAGCTCAAAGCTCGGAGATCGGAGCCTGTTAGCCTAGTGGAATGAGTTGAATCATAAGCAGAGGGGAAATGGAGCTTTCACTAACTAAAATAAGTTTGAATTACATATAATAAAAGAACTTATTGATAATAAGGACGTAGATGCTCGACATTCTAAGCTCGAGGGACTTCAGCTCCATCCTCACTAGCCAAGTGATAAGCTCCATTCCCCAAGCTTGCTTTGACAACATAAGGTCCTTCCCAGTTTGGGCCTAAGGATCCATCACTTGGCTTTCGGGCTCTAGGCAGGATGAGACGCAAAACTAAGTCTCCAACATTGAATTTGCGAATCCGAGCATACTTGTTATAGTACCTCGCTATTTTCTGCTGATAGACAGCTACCTCTTACCTGACTGTTTCCCTGTGCTCTTCAAGTAGGTCCAAGTTTGTTACAAGTAGTTGATCGTTGTCATTTGGATTGAAGGTTGCTCTCCTTTGCGAGGTGACTTCAAACTCAGCTAGGATCATTGTCTCAGACCCATACACCATTGAGAACGGGGTCTCACCAGTGGAGCTGCGAGCTGTGGTTCTGTAAGACCACAATACCTTTTGAAGCTCATCTACCCATGCTTCCTTCTTTGCTTCCAGCTTCATCTTCAGGGTCTGCTTGATAATCTTGTTCACAGCTTCAACTTAGCCATTGGCCTGTGGATGGTCCACTGCTGAGAAGCTTTTAACGATCTTGAGGTTGTTGTAGAACCTGAGAAACTGCTCGTTGCTAAATTGAGTCCCATTATCTATTACGATCTGCTGTGGAACCCCAAATTGCAAATGATATTACTCCACACAAACTTTTCAATATTTGTGGTGGAGATTTCTGCCAACTCCTTCGCTTCTGCCCACTTGGTGAAGTAATCTACTGCGACCACTGCATGTTTGCATCTTCCACGAGCCATTGGTAGAGGTCCAATCAAATCCATCCCCCAAATGGCAAAGGGCCACGAGCTCACCATTTGTTGAAGATAAGCTGGTGGAGCTCGTGGAACTTGGGCGAACCTCTGACACTTGTCGCATTTCTTCACTAAGTTAATGGCATCTTGCCTCATGGTGGGCCAATAGAAGTCTTGACGAAGTGCCTTCTGAGCTAGAGATAGCCCCCCAGCGTGGTTCCCGCAATGGCCTTCGTGTATCTGCCTTAATACTTTTTCACATTCAGGGCCATCAATGCATCTTAACAGTGGAGTTGAGAACCCCTTCTTGTATAATGCATCATCATAGATGCAATATCTGGCTGCTCTAGCTCGTAGACGTCTGGCTTCCAGCTTGTTACTTGGCAGCTTTCCATCCTGCAAATAACTGAGAATTGAGCTCATCCAAGAGTCAGGCTGCACAATTATGGCCATTGTCACATCCTTCTCCTCTGTACTTGGAGCTGGTAGAAATTCAACTAGGATAGCTCCAAGAAAGTCTGCATCTCGAGTGGTTGCCAAGCGAGCTAAGGCATCTGCATGTGCGTTCTGAGCTCGTGGAATCTGCTTCACTTCGTACTTCTGAAACGCACCTAGCAGCTCGTGAACTTTCTGGAGGTATAGGGCCATTTTTGGTCCCTTGGCTTGATATTCCCTCCAATATGTGGTACACAACGAGCTGTGAATCACTGAAGACTCTTAATCGTTCAGCTCGCATTTCTTAGCCAAACGCAGACCCGCGAGCAGGGCTTCGTACTCAGCCTCATTGTTTGTTGCCTGAAAGCCAAACCTTAACACACAAAGGATTTTGTGGCCTTCAGGACTGATTAGTAGGATTCCAGCTCCAGCCCTCTGCTCGCTGGACGATCCATCAACATAAAGCTCCCAGGCTGGACCTTCAGAAGATTCAGCTTCATCATCCACAGGTCTTGTAAATTCTGCAATGAAATCTGTCAGAGTCTAAGCTTTGATAACCGTCATCAGCTTGAACTGGATATCGAACTGTGCGAGCTCCACTGCCCATTTCAACAAACGACCTGAGGTGTCCGCTTTCTGCAAAACTTGCTTCAACGGATATTGGGTAAGGACTTCAATTGTATGAGCCTGAAAGTAAGGTCGCAGCTTCCTTGATGCAATCACCAGGCAATAAGCTAGCTTCTTCATTTGCGAGTACCTGGTTTCAGCATCCTGCAATCTTTTGCTTACATAATACACTGGAAGCTGTGTTTTTTCTTCTTCCCTTACCAGTGCAGCACTCAGAGCTTGCTGAGACACCCCTAAGTATAGAATCAGCCTTTCTCCTTCTTTGGGCTTAGAGAGGAGCAAAGGTCGCCCCATGTATTCCTTAAATTGCTGGAAGGCGGTTTCACACTGCTCTGTCCACTCGAAGCTTTTAGCTTTCTTCAAAATATCAAAGAAAGGGATGCACTTATCAGTAGCTTTCGAGATGAATCTGCTCAGTGCTGCGACCTGGCCATTGAGGCTCTGCACATCTTTCACCTTGGTAGGCGATCTCATGTCAATCAGTGCTCTGATCTTCTCAGGGTTTGCTTCGATTCCCCTACTGTTGACCATGAAGCCTAGAAACTTCCCAGAAGCTACTCCAAACGCACATTTGAGCGGATTTAACTTCATTTGGTAGCTCCTCAGAATCTGGAACATCTCTCTCAGGTCGCGAACATGATCACCTATCTGCTTGGATTTCACTAGCATATCGTCAACATAGACCTCCATGGTCTTTCCGATTTGCTCCTCGAACATCATGTTCACCAAGCGTTGGTAGGTCGCTCCAGTATTCTTCAATCTGAAGGGCATTACCTTGTAGCAATACAATCCCCAATCAGTCATGAACGAGGTGTGCTCTTCATCCTCAGGTTTTATTGGGATCTGGTTATATCCCGAATATGCGTCCATGAAGCTCAAGAGCTCGTGGCCAGCAGTAGCATCCACAAGCTGGTCTATCCTTGGCAGGGGAAAACTGTCCTTAGGGCATGCCTTGTTCAGGTCAGTGAAGTCGATGCAAGTTCTCCACTTTCCATTCTTTTTCTTTACTAGCACAGGGTTGGCGACCCAATTCGGGTAGTAAGTTTCTCTGATGAACTTGTTAACCAGCAGCTTGTCTACATCCCCTTTCAATGCTAAGTAACGTTCCCTTGTCATTGCCCTTCTCTTCTGGCGAATTGGCTTGAAATGAGGATCTATGTTCAGCCTGTGAGACATCACCTCGGGATCTATTCCCACTATGTCCTCATGATTCCATGCAAACACATCCAAGTTCGCCTTCAGGAAGTCAGTGAGTTGGGTTCTCAGTTCCGGAGCTAATCCTTTTCCCAGTTTCAAGCACCGTTCTAGGTCTGCCCCGCTGACTTGTACATCTTCTAACTCTTCAATTGGACCAGTAGCTCGGTCTGTATCTACCTCGCGAGGGTCCAAGTCGTGACTGACTCCTTTCTCAGTCATAGCTCGTGGCTCGCCCCCCGAGACCACGTTCACTTTCTTTCCTCTTACGCCCATCTTCACAGCATCTTCATAGCAACGTTGGGCTAAGTGCTGCTCTCCTCGAACACACCTGATGCCATTAGGAGTTGGGAACTTCACTGTCAGAGTTCTGGTTGAAGTAACCATGTCCAACTCGTTCATAGCAGGTCTCCCGAGGACCACATTATATGCTGATGGACAGTCAATTATCAAAAGTCTGTCAGGGTTGTTGCCTGACGACCTGCCTCCCCAAGAGTCAATGGCAATTTAATCTGTCCCACTAGTACTACAGCATCTCCAGTGAAACCATACAAAGGTTCTGGGGATGGTCTCATTTGTTCTGCTCGCAGCCCCATTTGATTAAAACAGTTCTTGTACATCACGTTCACCGAGCTCCCAGTATCGATCATGATGCGCCTAACTTCCACATTACTGATTTTAGCTCTTATAACCAGCGCGTTGTTGTGAGGCCAAATCACTCCTCTAGCATCTTCATCTGTGAACACAATCTCGTCCGAGGTCGGCTTTGCCCTTTTTGCAGGTCCTTCTGACCCATTGAGCTGAAAAGAATGATTCGCCTCTCGGACGTACCTCTCATGCGATCTGTTGGAATCACCTGCGATATGGGGGCCACAATGAATGGTAAAAATGGTTCTTACTGCAGGTTCATACTCTGGTTCAAGAGCTTGTAGGGGCTGCTGCTGTGCTGGCTGTTGCTGCTGAGGTCGTTGCTGGTGAGGTCGCTGGTCAGCAGGTCTTGCCACATATTCTCTCAAGCGACCTCGCCTGATCAATTTCTCAATGGCGTTCTTCAACGACCAGCAGTCCGAAGTGCTGTGCCCTACCTCATTATGATAGGCACATAACTTGTTTTGATCTCTTTGATGAATGGGAGCCCTTATAGGATTGGGCCTCCCAAAATCCTCCTTATTCCTTTCCGCAGCGTAAATCCTGTCCGGTGATGCCGTCAGGACGCTGTATCCTTCATGGCGACCTTGACGTTGAGGTCGCTCATACCTTGGCTCTCTCCTCGCTTTCTTGGCGATCTGGTTACTCGAGCCACTATTTCTTCCTTCTTCGTTCCTGCCATTGTTTCTCCTCTTTGGCTGGCTGGAACTGCCCACTTCATTCTTTTGATTCTGTTTTTTCGGGCCGAAGGTCTCTTCCCACCTAATCTCCTTCGCAGCTCGCTCATAGAATTCCCCCAGATCCTTCACTAGGGACTTGTAAATGCTCTCGTATAATTTTCCATCATTGCGCAGCCCAGTCGAGATCGCTGTCAGTATACTCTCATCTGACGGATGCTCAACATTAGCGACCTCATGTCTGAACCTGGTGATATACTCTTTCAATGACTCACCCTGACGCTGGAAAATTGTAGCTAGGTGGCAGGATGGAGCGAGTTGTCTTCTTAAAGCCCTGTACTAGCCAACGAACTTATTTTGGCATTCTTCCCAACTGCCTATGCTACGAACTAGGAGATTCCTGAACCACGTCCTTGGAATGTCTCCCAAAGTAGCTGAGAATACTCGGTACTTTACCATGGGATTGCTGTTTGCAGGTCCATCTGAACGTTAAAAGCATCGAGATGGTCATAAGGGTCACTGTCCCCGTTATACTGCTGGATGTTCGGCATCTTAAATCTCGGAGGGAGAGACTGTGTCTCAATCTCTCTAGTAAATGGGGTCCTATCTCCGTAGAGCCCACGCTGCTCCGAGACTCCAGGTCGCGCTTCCAACTGTTGGACCCTTTGGAGGAGCTCCTCTACTTGGGGATCTCGAAGCTCGTATCTCCTCCTGTGATCATGACTAAGGGCAGGGTGCTCTGGGTCATACCTTTTGTCCTCCTCGAACTGACCCTTATGATGATGGGATCTTTCTTGTCTCTGTTCATCATCAAACCGCCGAGCTGCAGCTCTGGCTCTATCATGACCAACCTCTACCCGCCGGTTTCCGTCCTGGTTCAGTCTTACCACCAGGCTAGCGGGGCGTGCGACCTCCCTTTCTTCATGAACAGGGTGTCCTCCAGCCCTAGAGCGCGCATTGGAAGAGCGAGCTGAGCCTGCAGGTCGCGGGACCTCCCTTGCCAGCCTGTCAGGTACTTGCATCGCTTCATGTTGCTGGGGCACATGCCTTGGTGCCTGAACTTCGACCTTGGGCATGTTCTGCACCTGAGCCTTCACCAACATATTAATGGCCTTTGTGAGTTGTCTGACCGTATCCTCCAACGTTTTTTACCTCTGAATCAGCATATTCTGCCCTTCGGCTAATGGGCAATTGGAACTGTCTGGACGGGAAGCATGAGGGATGCCTGTCACGACACCGAATGTCTGTCTATGGGACGTGCCTGCTGCATGCATGGGTGCATCCTGTACAGACTGTAAGTTCTGTTGAGATTGGTTCATGTGGCTCTCTGCTTGGTCATCATCTACATGATACCTGTTTGATCTAGTCTTTGCCATATCGTTAGGAATCGAGAAATCGAGATGATTAAGACTGCAGTTTGGGCCTTCCTTCTAGCGCCAAAATGTTGACGTTGAATTTCAGTCGACGAGTAATCAATACCCAATACTTGCAATCAATGTGAGAAAGCACAAACACCAAGAAAGAACACAAACAAAAACCGAGAATCAAACAAGGAACACAAATCTTTTACGTGGTTCAGCAATAATGAGCCTACGTCCACGACTGTCTGTCTCTTAAATTCTGCAGAGTGACAGTGTATTATTGATTATTTTCTGATCATGTTACAATGATTTTAGCCTCCTATTTATAGGAAAGAGGGGTTACAATTCTGGTAGCAATAAATCAGGAAAAGAATTCCAAATTAATTACATTCCCTAAATAATCGGGAAAAATAAGGAAAAGATTTGTAAATTAATTACACTTCCTAATATGTTTGGATAATATCAAAATTACTATAATTATCTCGAGATAAGGTTGATTTGAATTTGAATTTGAATAGACCTCCATATCTGATGAGGAAATCACAGTTTGACTGGGTAACTGCCATATTCGAAGAGATAATCATGGTTGAACTAGGTAACTGCCTGTTTCTGGAAGATACTGCATTTATTACATTTTTAGACGAGCTGCTTACTATGGCGGTCTCGAGCTCGAGCTCGCTAAGAGACGAGCTATGCATGAGGCGAGCTGCGACCTGACTGTGCTTATGGGTCTGTTGATGCCAGCTGGAGAATTTCTTTGAGCGAGCTGAAGAGCTTGCTGGGCTTAGAATCAATACTAGGCCTCATCTGATGGGCTTTTGACTAGGTTGACCTTACCGGGCCTTCTTATCGGGTCTTAAATAGGTCTAAATTGGGCTTCTACCAGCCCATTTATTGAGTCCGAAAAATATATATAACAGGGTGTAATTCAAACTCATTAAATGAAAAGTGATAAAAACAAACAATCCATATGTTTGACCCAGAACTTCAATTGCAAAAATAAAAATAAAAATTGAACCTCAAAGTTTGAAGATTTTGGTTCAACCCAGATCTTCGAAATCAAATTTGATGATTTAAGTTCGAAACCCAATCAATTGTTATCATAAAAATAATATCAAATCTCTCTTGGAATTGCTCCAAACAAGCGGATTCAAAAATCCCTCCAATTTAGTCACCAATCTCACATGTCGAAACAAGATTTTTTTTATTTATTTATTTTTTTTTTTATGTGTAATCACCAATTCCTTCTTGCAAGGGATAGCGGCTGTTGCTATAGAACGTGAAAATGCAGTGCTGTGGATCCATACTTGTTTTTTTTATGCATAATTAGCAACTCTTTAGGCAATGAATTATTTTTTAGGGTTTCTTCTAAGAAAATATTGACAAGGTTAATTTTTGTATTTGTTTGGGTGCTTAATGTAATGAAGTCATTTTCAAATTTTGTTAATGGATGTATTAATATATTGGATGTATAAAGCTTTATTTGGTACAACTTCTTTAAATAGAGTTTTTAGAAGTAGATATTTTGAAAATTGATCTTTTGAAATAAAGTTATTGGTTGTTCAGTTGTCAATTAAAAAAATACTTTTAAATTATAGACGGTTTGATTAAATTACTTTTAAAGCATTTTAGATTATTAATTTATCAAAAAAGATATGAGAAAAATAGTAGTATATTTATTCTATGAATGTAACTGCTTCAACATCAACCATAAAAAATTAATCAATCATAGTAGTAATAAATATTTTATTACTCATTCCCGGTTTAATTAGTCTCAAAAAATAAAATTGTAATATATATATATATTATATGAACGAACCAATAACAAAACTAATTGCAGTATATCATTCCATTACTTCAACAAAGCACTTAATATATATCAACGAACCAATAATAAAACCAATTATAGTATATATATATATATAGTATCAATGAACCAATAATAAGATCAATTGTAATATATATATATATATATATATATAACAAATATGGTATAAAATATTCATGACTAACAAAATTAAAAACTAAAATATATATATACACATGCCATGTCTATATATGTACTGTATATATACAAAATCAGCATAAGATAAAAAAAATTGCAATATACATAGAGGCTAAAACCTATTGAAGAAAAAAAAAAACACACACACACACAAAATATAGAAAACTTACTAGTTAAAAGGAGTTTTAAGATGTTTTATATATATATATATATATATATATAAAAGTAAATGAATGCTATGTGTTTTATAAAGAAATTTTAATAGGATTATAAGGGTATAGAGACATTAACAAAATAAAATAGGTATAGATTATACATTTTAATCTTTTAAAAAAAGCTCAAAAAGATCTACTTGAAAAAACTTGAAATTTGAGCTTTTCCAAGTAGATTTTTATAAGCTTTTTTAATCCTCTAAAAGTTTTATTGGAATGTCAACTAAACGACGTAGAAAAAAAAAAGTAGAGTTTTTAACATTAAAAAAGTTCTTTTGATTAATAGATAAACTATATCAAATGTACACTAGATCATTTTACATGGGTGGCAAGCAATTTTGAAGCCCACAAGCTTACGTCTTTAGATAAGTTATTGAAACTTAGAAACCCAGAGAGAGAAAACACTTGTGCATGAGAGAAAAAGAAAAGAGAGAGAGTTTCTATGTGTCATCTATTGTATTCTTCTTTCTCATTTGCTCTCTATTTATTTTTCCTTCAAAGAAAAGGATCAAAAAAGATACGAATATCTTTATTGATTTGTTCCAATATTGTGACACTATAATAAGGTCTTCAATAAGGAATAAAGTCTACATTCTTTTACACTTGCTAAATCAATAATTCATGGAAAAACTTTTAGTAATTGAAGTGTGAAACAAAGAAAGATAACATTTCTTAAAAGGGTGTGGCTAGCCTTTCAAGGTTTGTTGGGATCTTTTGAGTTGTATAACCCACTATGTTATTATATCTAATTAATTACTTAAAACTTCAAAATTTCTATTTTGGTATGGTATGATGTTATTGTGATAAGCCTTCATAAGGACTCGGTATTCCTCTTCCACAACAACCCCACCACCCCCCCCTCGCCCCCCCCCCCCCCCCCCCCTTTTTTTTTCTTTTTCTTATTTACCCATATATATATATATGATATTATATATTCTATTCTATTCCATAACTATAAGGATAGGGTTAATATATGCCTTTATGACATACGTTAACAACCCAAAATTTCAATAAATAATTCATATTCAGAATTTTAGTATATTAATAAACAACGCTCTGTATTTTGAAAAAATAAATGTGATTTTTTTTCTTTTTTTCAAACAATGACATGTCATGTTAATAGTTTCCTAAATATAATTAAATTAAATCATCATCAATTGTTATGATAATATTATTATATTGAATATTAACTATAACTTAAGGTTAAAAAAAAAAAAAAAACTAGGTATAAGTTCACCTCTTAGCAAGTCTTACGTGTTTGGTTCGAACACCCCTCTCACTTAATATGTGAGTAATTTTTTCATGTTATGTGGGTCGTCCTCTTATATTTTTTAGAATAAAGATTCAAACTGTGCTTCAAAGTCTTATTTCGATTGATCCTAATAATACTCTGGTCTAGTACCAGTAAATAAAAAAAAAAAAAATGAAACCTAGTCAAGTGTATCATTATACTCAAGAAGAAAAAAGTTGCTTCATTTTAACTTTAACAAATAATTCTCAATCACAATCATTCGTTCCTTCTTATCCCAAAATGATATTCATCATACACCACCAAACTTCGTAAATGCATTTAAAATTAAACTTCGATAAATGCACATAAAATGTAGCATTTGATCCTCATATCATCTCACATAGTTCTCGCACTAAAGAGAAACAATAGATAATCTTTATTTATTTAATTTTAATTAGTACTTAATCACCATATATATATTTTTATTACTAGTGGGAGGATCAAAGAAATAAATACATGTCTTAATTAATTGAATGGTCGACCCTTCGATGTTTTAAATGTCACGCTACCAAAACACATGTATTAGAATAATTTTTATTTTATTTTATTTTTTATCAATTGCTACTAGATAATAATTAATTATAGTATGACTCAATGTCTACATGCTAATTATTAGTATTTAATTAAATGTGAAATCTTAAAATGCAAGTGCATTTTGAATCTTCTGTCTAATAACTCTATATACAATTATAATTCGATCGTTGACCTTACATATATCGTGATAGAGAATATATAACTTGTAATTGCAATCCACCATTAATTTTGCTCGGTTATGTTCAGTGTATAATACGATAAAAAATCGAAATAGTAACTTAATCATGTTGGGGTATGATTATCCTCTCTCATTGGTGGTAAACATGGCGACTTTTCGAAAAGAAAGGGTCATCGTAATCTGCGTAGGTCGATATTCAATAACAATATTTTAAAGTAATATTTATCTGTAAAAATGTCTACATACATTTCAGCTGTATCTTTTAGGCATGCAAGAAAAGGAGTTGACTTCTAACTGCGATCAAATTTATACCCAAATTTGGCTATTATTTAATTCATGTGTAATGAAATTTTAAATAAAGAATAATATTAAACTTTTTAAATTTTTTATTAATTTTTAAATAATTTAATATATAAATTGTCAAGATCTTATAAATCATTAGATAATGTATAATTAATAAGATCTTAACAACTCATATGTTACATCATCATTAAGTATAAATTTAGATAAAATATTTAGGAAACCTAGCGTTACTCTTAAACAAATTATTATTATTTCCTTAGAAAGCTGACATCAAAGGATTAAAAGCCTGTTACAACCTATTAAAATCAAATACTTGTGTGATATAATATGTACTTTCGATTATGAAGACAATTACTCGTATAATAATAGAATAAAATTAGACACACAAAAATTATAAAATACATTTTATGGGACTAAAATCCTATATGATGTGCTCAAATAGTGTAACTAGTGGCAGACCTAGACATTTATATTAGAGAGACATTTTATAACAAAGTAAACTAGAATAAAAATTAATTAAGGTAAAAACAATTATAGTTCATATAAGTTTCTTTTTTGTGAAATTTGTCATATAAAGATGGACAAAACTTTCTACATATAATGTTAAATATACATTATGGAACTCAAACTTCTATCACGAATGTGAAAAGAAAATATATTAACTACTTAAATTATAAATGAAGGTATAGTTCACACCTAGTTAAATATGGTTTTATTTTAAAATTTTGATCATGATAACCTCTATTATTTTAACAAGTAAACTCTATAAAATAGCACTAAAACACTGGTGAATTTATACATTATCATTAAAGGACAGAAAAAATTCATAACATTTACTAAGTTATGAACGAGATGTGAAAGAAACCTAAAAGATTGAGAAATTGAAGGAAAATTAGTCAATAGTTTATGTAAATATGATATAGTTTGCGATAAAAAAAAAAAAAAAATTGTTTGTGATAACTAATGGTAATTGTTCATAAATATCTTTTTTTAAAAAAAATTATTCTTAATTCATGGTAGATTATAAAAGTTTTCGAAGTCAGAACACTTCAAGGTTAAAGATTTGCTTGATAAGTATCTATGTATTTGTTTTTACAACCTAGGTTCGAACACCAACTAACCCATACACACTGTTCATTACCTTTTAAAACCAAAAAAAAAAAAAAAAAAAAAAAAAAAAAAAGAAAGAAAAGGAAAAAAGAAAAAAAAATAGCACATATGTGAGTGAGGATACTGAGAAAGAGCACAAATCTAAGTGAGGATGTGTCTCCTACCATCAAACCATTCAATATTTGGTAATCATATTTACTTTGAAATTATATATATCGATTCACTTATATATTTAAATATCTAATACATAACATCATATACCTAATAAATTTTCATAAAATTTCTAGGGGAACACGTGTCTCTCGTGGTTTTATGCTAGGTCCGCCCCCTAAGTACAATTAATTCAAAAGTTATTATTGAAGAAATTAGTTTAGGTAATATTACTAAAATCATTGAGTTAGCAAATTAGAATTTAATTCAAAGAATAATAGTTGTTCTATAAATAAAAACTAGTAGTAGATAGCATTAAATAATGAATTACATGTGGTTGTCCAAGTATTTGTTTCCCCGTTCTTTAACTTATAATTATTATCTTTCCAATAAATGAGGAACTAGTTGAATGATCATGTTTTGATTTTTATGATACTGTTATAACTAAATTAAGCAAAGGACAGATATAATTAACCAATTGAAATGAATTGGTGTTGATAATGAGGAACTACTTGAATAATCAATGTCAATTAATTTCCATTAGTTAATTATATCTGTCCTTTGCTTAATTTAGTTATAACAATATCATAAAAATCAAAACATGATCATAATCACTTTATTATTATTATTTTTTTAAGGTGAAGAAAATTAACTAATTTTAATTAAGGGAGAATTTTATTTTGGTTCCTATATTTTCTAGAAACTTTTTGTTTTTAAATATAAATCCGTTTATAACGTTCATGATCTTTTACGTTACAAAAATCTTATCAAATTAGTCCCTCTGACGTGATCTTTGATGATTAACATTAGCAAAAAATAGTAAAAGACTCTTTTACCTTTAACTTCATATACACATTTAATTGTTGTTTTTATTTATTTATTTGTTTGTAATTTTTCCATCCGACATGTGTCTTTGTTTTATCAATTAGTGTTAAAAAACGAAACTACCCCCACATGTATAACATTTGATTGCTTGTTGACTAATGGTAGGGATTGTTTTTTTTTTTTTTTTTAAAGCAAATGATAGTGATTAATTTGATGAGTTTTTGAAGCGTGAGGAACTATGAATATTATAAATGAATTCACATTTAAAAAAAAAGAAAGAAATTTTTAAAAAATATAGGGACTGACCTAAATGAATTGATCCATCTACACATAACAGAAATATAATGATTGACCCACTTCATTAGTGACAGGACCCTCCTAGATCCGTATCTTGAATCCAAAAAGATCCTGTAATAGTTGGAAAATCATACGAATTCTAAACTCGTTCATTTGAAATTATTTCGAAAGTTTAATAAGGTATAGGGTAGTTTAATAAAATTTTGGTAGCATAAAGGCTATTTATTTGACTATCCCACTTTGCGACAAAGAAAATATATAGTTCTAAAATTCAATTCCACTCTAAACTGCTTAGGACTTGCAGTCATGCTTCCAATTCTCATTCCAACACAAATAATTTTATATCTTATAAAATTGAGTAACTATGATTACAATATTCATAGTATCAAAAGTAGAAGTTTATACAACTAATAAAAGTTTTGACTACTTTACATCATAAATGCAGATATTAATATGTAAAAACACATCTATTAGTATGTGTTACAGAATGATCAAAATACATATAGATATTATCAAAATATGGTTTTCATGCATCATTTGCTTGAGTGGCTCACCTTTACCCGTTCAGATGCTTCCTTTAAGACTAGGGGTGGCAATTCGGGTTGACTGGTTGGGTTGGACACGACATGAACACGATTCAATTATTTTTGACCTGACACGAACACGACACAATAAATAAACGGGTCGAACCTCTTCAACACGAACACAACACGATAATTAACAGGTTGACACGGAAATAACGCGATTAACCCATTTATTTATGAGTCGTTTATTGACCTGTTAGTAACCCATTAGTGTCCTGTTTAGCCGACACGTTTAATGATCCATTTAGCTGACACATTTAATAATTTGTTTATTGACCTTTTTATAATTCATTCAACCATATTTAATACATTTAAATTTTAATATAGATCTAACAAAAAATTAAAATTAAAATAAAGATTCACAAAACCTCTTAAATTTACAAATACAATCCAAAACCTAAAAAGATACAATCATTCACAAATACAATCCAAAACATAAAAATATATATCTTTACCACTAAAATTACATGAATACCCCTCCAATATAAAATTACATTTTTACCTGTATCAAACGGGTTAACCCGTTACCCGTTTAAGAAAGCACGACTTGACCCGATTAGTAAACGGGTTGGACAAGTTGACCCGATTATTTACCTAACTCGTTTTTACTAAACCCTAACCTGTAATAATTGTGTCGGTTTCGTGTCAACCAGTTGTGTTGGGTTTCAAATTATCAGCCCTATTTAAGACCTGACAGATTCTTGAAAAATGATTTTAAAATATAAAAGAGTGAGCGCTAAAACCCAGTGAGTGAATATAATTTTTCGAAAACCAAATGAATCATTTGTGGTAAAAGTTAATGTGATATAAAATATGTAAAAATATAAAATCTAACTAATTCATATTCGACAATAATTGACTTATTACTAAATTTTCATCTATAAAACTTTGTATTGTAATAGCTAGAAGCATTTGTGTTGATTATCTTTAGATATGATTTTAGATTTGCAATCTACACCAACTAGTACCCAAAGGAAGTCTGCCATATGTGGTAGTAGAGAAACTTAATACACATGCAAAGGAGGTGGATAACTCTGTCATTCACATGTTAGGCGACTCAATGACTCTCTCTCAAAGCCTCAATGACTTTTCTGACTTCTACCAAGCATGTGTTAGATGACTATCTCAGCCTTACTCACGTGATTCTAATTTGACCATTAGAGGAGAGGGTACACTTTGGTGTTCTACTTTCAATTTCTTGCAAGTATAGTTCCAAATACATCCTGTAAAGCTTTCTAAATTAAATATTAAGTTTCTAAGAAAATCTCATCCATGCATGTATATATAAGAAAAAGTCACAATTTCTTATGCAATTTATAAATCATACTATAAAATTCATAAATCCAATAATTAATTTATAAACCATATAACATAAAGTACTTTATTAAATCATAAAATTTAATTTGGAAACTCAATACAATATATAAAGTTCACAAATCATCAAACATATTTTAGAATCACCAAAAAATATAGTTTCTAATTTCATAAACCATAAGGTATGCTTTAAAATCACAATACATAATCTTAAATTCATAAACTACAAAGCATACTTCAAGATTTCAAAATAAAATTCATACTTTATCAATCACAAATCATATCTTAAAGTTTATGAAACACAATTCAAAGTTTATAGGTTCTAGTATACCTTAATGTAAAGCCCCTTTTTATGAGAAATATATTTTTTTTTTTTTATGAATAGTGTTTTCATGTTTACAGTGTTTCTGAGTGAATAGTGATTTTCAGGTTCGTAAAGCCTAGAGTTTTCTCTTTTTATGAAAAATAAAATTTTTTCGAAGAATAGTATTTTCGGATGAATAGTGATTTTCGAAAAGTGGACCTCACAAATAAAAAGTTATGGAATAAGTATTAAAGTTAAAAGAAATGAAAACAGATAAAAAATGAGTAAATTCGAATAGATTATAAGCGATCCGAAGTTTATCAGATAAAAATACAATTTTTGGTTTTAGTACCATACATATACCCTTATTTATTGAATAATAAAATAATTTAAAGTGTCCGGATGTGAAATTAAATTATAGTAGAATCTTCGGATGGATCGGAAATGATTTTGGATATGAGAATTGGTATGGTGATTAATTAAAGATTAAAATATATTAGTGTCAAAGAAAATTACCAAAAAGGATATGATTATATTAAATCGATAAAAGACATGTACAAGGGCATTTTAGGAAATTGGAAAGCATGAAAGTGATACATAAAAATGGGACATGTGGTGAGTAAAGAGAGAAAAGTGACATGCAAGTATGACATGTGGCAAGAAAAGAGAGAAACAGATGCATACATGAATGACAAGTGTTGATGAGAGATAAGGATTATATAAGTGCAATTAAATGGAGAAAACAAGAGAAGCAATTCATTTTGAAAGAAAGAAGAGAAGCACTCGATCAAACACAAAAACAAAAGAGAAGGCATTTGGCCAAAAGCGGTGTTTGGTCGAGAGAGAGAAACCGAAGACAACTTGTTGCACTTGAGATTTTGAGGTGATTTTTGAGTGATTTTCAAGCCATTTAAAGTTGCATGCAAGCTTAAGTGTAAGATTCATCGATTTCAAGAGATAAGGTTTGAGTTTTCATGACTTTTCTTGTGTAAATGGTTGGATTTGTAGTTTCTATTGGATTGTTTGTAATTTTTGTGTTAGGTTTAAGGATTTGTGACCTTAAAATTATAAGTGTTATGTTGCATGTGAGTTTAGTGTAAAATTTGAAGGAAAGTTGATGTTGGTTTTGCCTGAAAGTCACGACTAATATGAGTTTTAGTGGTTCAAATTGAGTTTGGTTATTTTGCCATGAAATATGCTGTGATATTGATGTGAATTTTAGTGTGAAACTTGAAGAAATATTGGTGTTATGTATGCATGTGGCTCACTATAACACCCTCCATCCGACTCCCATTAAAATGAAAATCGAGTCGAAAAATAATACCTTTCTTGACTATTAATTATTATTATACATATGTAAATATATACTAATTATTTTTTATTTATTTTTTGAAAATTTGGCGGAGTTTCGTATGTTTTCTAAAAATCCTAAAATCATAAAAACCTGCAGATTTTAAAAGAAAACACTTCTAAAATAAATCTAATTTCTCAATTACCATTTCGGACAATTTGTCCAACTCAAAATCACTTCACCACGTAATCATCTATGAACACAACCTTTAATGAAAGTTATATTAATTGAAATTAAACACTAATTAAATGATAAGTAATAATAATTCACAAAATTATTTTACAAACCAAAACTTTGCAATGGTTTATATGTATTATCATTTTCAAAATCTCGTGTATACATTGACATGTACACACATGCATTTGTTCCATATCCATGTACTCTAATACACATATATGATATCAAAAGAGTAACTACCCAAAGGTGGAGGGATGTGACTCACAAACAATGCAGCAAATATCTTCTTTTAGTCTTTATCTACAATACCCAAATCTCAATCTACGCGTGGTAAATCCAACGTATTAAGTATTTCTACTTTGTGGGTGTACGCCAAACTTAAATTTCATTATGTCCCAAAAATACAAGATTGTAAAGTAAGATTTCACAGTTCTCAAATTTTTATAATAAATCATAAAGAGATTAATATACTAGTAAACACACACATAAAAAACACATAAAAATAATTTTTTTTCAAGTATGACCTTACAAAACCAAATTTAAACTCAACATCTCTCAAAATACAAGTTGTAAACCAATATTTCATGATTTTCAAACTTTTATAGATAAGTTTGCAAGAAAATTAGATTACTATTCAATACACACATAAAACATAATAATTTTCATTTTTAAACATATCAACACGATTTTCTTTAATAATGTTCAGTGCTCTTCGTAAACACTAACATAATATCATAGATTGGACAACAAGTTTCTTTGGTATCGGACACTCGGTGACTACTCGTCAGATCGTATTCTCACATAATACATAAATTCGGGGACCGGATACTCGGTGTCTCTCAAGGTCCATGAATCTAGTATCAATATCTATAGGCAAATCAGTGAAGTACTGCTAATATCACCCTATTGGTATGCCAATTACCAATCCTCAACTACCAATGTTCAGGTTTACTAGGGTCCTTATAAATTTCATAAATCACTAATAATTTAACAATTTAACCATTTCCGTTTCCAAATAAAATTTTCATTAGAAACATAACGTATAAATTTTCAATCACGTTTTTCGTCATTTAATCAAAATATCAAACGTACATCATAAAACATCATTTTACACTCGATTATTCATCAAAATTAGTCAAATATCGTATTGCCCTTCACCTTACTAGTACACGGTTAAGACACTAAACTTGTCCGTTTCTTTCCAATTCCATTCCGTTTCCATTTGAAAGTAATTAAAATCAAGTATAAACGTCATTGTATCACAAATTATCAAAATAATCTCACAAAACCCCCTATATACAATTTTGGCCATACTTCTATTTTTTTTTATCAATTTGTCAAATTTTTCACCATAAAATGCCACAAAATCATTCATACAAAAATTCCTACATAGTCATGAAATCAATTTGATAAAAATTTAGACAAAATAACATACTAATATAACAACACCCTTACTAGTAAAAACTGAAAATTTAAAGCAAGTGTACACCAACTTTTTGAGCAACTTCTATGGCTTTTCTACACCTTCAATTGAAGCTTGAGACTTCTCCTTGTTATTTTCTTGGCTTCCTTGAGCTAGTTCCACACCTATGTTTCAAGAATGCAAAATTTATCCAAAAATAAAATCTACTAACTCAAATGCAAAAGTAGTTAGAGGTATATGTCCATGAATGCATCTACATCCTTTCTAACCTCAATCCATCACTTTAAGACATTAAATCCTCAAACCAACCATAATCTAACACATAGGATACCAATTAATTACTTGATTCTAATTCAATATATATATACCCAATAATTTCACAACTTCACCATATTTTCAATCAATAATCTCACATTCATTTCTTTTACTTTCTTTTGCACTAAAACACTCAAACACATCATAAACATTACCAAAACACATTAAAAAGATTGAATGACAATTTACATACCCATTCTTGATCTTAACCAAAAATTAACGTCCAAACTTTCCATTTCAAACTTTTTTTTTCTTTCATTCCTTTCATTCCTTTAATACCAATCAATCCAAATCCATCCCAAAACCTCATACAACGTATTCAAACATTTAAAATCAATTCAATACATACAAAAACAAAAATTGTCCATACACTAATATAAATGCTCATCACTTTATTTACTTGATTTTCTTTCCAAAAATCATCTCATATACTAATACCATATCTCCTATAAACTCATCCAAATATTAAAATCCATCCAATTACCTAAACTTTTCCAAATTAAGCACATACTAGTATATCGCACAACTAAATTATTCACCTCATTCCAAACTCAAAAATGATACTCAAATGCATCAATTAATCATCAATTACTCAACTAAAGCCTTAAACTTCAAAATCAATTAAATTCCATCAACTTTAATATATCAAACCCTAACCTTACCTTACTAATTTTTTGACCCAAAGCTTCTTGATGTTTTCCTTCACTTCCAAGCTCAATTTGATGATGATCTAACTCTATTCATGTCATAAAATCTATCAAAACTTATTTAAATTCATTCTACAAAAAATACCTATAAAAACTCATATCAACTAACATCGAAATAACTCAATTTCACTTACCAATTCTTCTTCACTTCTTCTTGATTCTTTATGGATGATAACAAGGGTAGAAAATAAGTGAAAAACTCTTTGAATCCTTGGTCTTTTCTTCTTCTTCTTCTTCTTCTTCTTCTTTATGGTTCCTTTTTTTTTTTTTGTTCTTTTTCTCTCGGTTTTTGGCTCTCCCTCACGATCTCTCCTATCTTTTCACGAGCTGCTCTTTTTGGCCGAGTGATTTCACTCTTCTTTCATCCTCCATGCATTCAACTTTATATACTATCCAGCAAATGACCATTTTGCCCTTAAAGTTTACTCAAGATCACAAAATTATCATCCATGAGATCTTGCCAAGTGTCCTCATCCTTATCTTTTATGCCACATGTCACTTTTTTCATGGTTGCTTGTCCTACATGTCTATCCTTTCTTATCTCTTTTGGTTTGACTTTTCTGGAACGCTCGAATTCAACTTTTCCGGGACTTTTTAGAAATTCTATCAAAATTTACCGATGTCTATATTCGAACTTTCTATATATTCTTAGTAACCTCAGTGACTTTTAAAATTTATTTCATGCTCCTTTTTGGCTCTCTATAAACTCACTAAATCGCCTTCGACGATTTCCAAATTGATTCCAATTTAATCTGAATCCTCTTCAGAAGTGTCGTTTGAGTTTCTAAAATATTTTTTGAGCATTTTAATACTCATTTTGACACTTCTCTAAATTTTTAAAAATTTTTGAAAATCCTTTCGAATTTTCAGTTGGATCTAGAAACGGTTTCGTTTTACCTCAAACGAACTCATTTTTTATCCGTTTCAGTTTCCTTAGACTCTATTACTTATTCAAGAGCTTTTGACTTCAGGACCCGCTTTTTAAAAAAATTCACAATTCACACGGATACTATTAATCTGGAAACACTATTTCTCTAAAAATACTATTATTTTGGAATGGTATTGCTTCAAAATACTATTCATAAAGTTTCGGGTGTTACACTCACGACCAAGAGAGTATTCAATGGTCCAATTTAAGTTTGATTGCTTTGAGTGATTTTTATGCATGTAAATGTGTTGAAATGTTGATATTTGGTGTTGAAATTAAAAGCAAAAACTGGTATACTAAGCTGCCATGTTCGGCCATGGATGCACTAAAGTGTTAGACAATTGTTTTTAGATGTTTTGGATGATTTTCTAGGTTATGTTGATGATGAAATTAGTATAAAATTGAAAAGGAATTCACTGGAATTTCAAATGGCTATTTTACGATCAAGCTTTATTTATTTTCAAAAGTGTGATATTTTATGAAATTGACTTGACTTTATACCCTTTTACATGTATTGGAGCATGATTAAGATAAAAAAGAAATTGAATAAAATTGATGGTGTAGGTTCGGCCAACATGGGCCAAAATGATTAAAAAATATATTTAATGCATTGATGTGAAATTTGGATTTTATTTGAGGTGATTTACATGCTTAAATATTAAAAAATTTGAACGAAAATTATATGCGAATAATTGAGGTTGATACGACTTAAAAAAAGGAGTATTTCAATATCCTTGTATAGTTAAGCGTTTATGTGTTAATGTATGATATAAAAAGTGTGTATACGAATAAGTTTAGTTGCAGCGTTACCTAAAAATAGAACATGGAAATACATAGGTAACGTGGGGGCGGGGGAACCGAGATTGTGAATTATTGTAAGTTAGGAAACGGTGAGTGTCTCTTTCAAAATGTTTTGATGCAATTATTTTCTATTCATTATGAATTTATGTGTTATGTTTAAATACATGTATTGAAATGTTGAAAAATTATTTTAAAGTAAATATATTTAATATGAAAACCTCTCATATGAATTTTAGAAAGTTTATATGAATTATGAATTATATGATAAAAAACAATATGTATGAAAATGTTTTTATAAACCTATAGTACACTTTATAGGTATCTCAGATATTACCGATAATGGTAGAGTACCTTAAGCGATGCACGATTCCACTTGCAAGCGTGTAGGATTCCATTCTGCCATACACAGGGTATATTATAAGCTAGCTAACTACCGGAGTAATGCAGAATTCTGCTCATAGCAATATAGGATTTTGCTACTTCGTTATCGGACATATGGCTTAAGCGATGCATGATTCCGCTTGAGAGTGATGCAGAATTTCGGTCTGCTATATATGTAGGGTGCCATATGGTATTCAGACGTTGGTGGTTAACTTATTTCACAAAGGGAAATTTTTCAGAAAATTGTATTGCCATTATCTTTTATAGTATACAACAAAGATAAAATAATACAGACTGCTATGTTATAATTCAGTTTTAAAAAGCGCTTTGGAATTTTTTTTTTTTTTTCCGAAATAAGGAAATTTGCTTTTCAATATGTTATTAAATTCCAATTTTATTATGTATGAATTATGTTTATACTAAATGTTTATGCATGTGTTTGATTTATATGAGTTTTTCAAAAAATACATTTCAGTTTTATAGTATTGAGACAGTTATGAAATAATATTAAAGTTTTAAGGAGACGTATTTTAGAAAGTATAGTGTGAATAGAAAATTTATGACACTCACTGAGCTCGTTTAGCTCACATTTAGTTTTATGTTTTATAAACAAAACCTTTTAGCTGTAGGTATTTCGGTAGCAAGGACTCCAACCCCAGAGTAGTCGGATGACGTCGTGTGCTGCTATGTACTATGTTTATATATGTATGATATAAATGCTTTTGAAAATCTGTATAATAACTTTTGTATGTAACTGTATGCAATTTTTGAAAATTGTATTTATGCATGACATGTAAATGAATTTCAAGTCGTCTTTTAAATTTGAAAGCATATTTGAGATTAATTATAGTTGATTTTGAAAAGAGAGCCAAAGCCCAGAAGTTGAGACTGTTATTGTTTTAGAAATGTATTAGGTTTTTTATAAAGTTTTGTAGGGTCGAATTTTTAGAAAAATAACCATTGTGTTACCAAAATTTTTATAAATTCTGTTTTGCAAATGTACATTAAAAAGAAAAAATTTCCACCCATTTCCGTTAGAAAAGAAATTTCTAAAGGGTTTTAAAAGGTTTTCAGTAAAGGTAAAAGGTTTAGCTTTATAGAAACCTTTCAACCAGAGTAGATTTTGATTGGGAGGTCACCGTGAAGTTATCGGACGGGCTGCCTTGAGTATAAGAGTTCGAGTCCATCACTTAAGATTTTTAAAACCTACTCTAAAATTCACCCATCATGCAACATATATATTAAAACATAATTCATCTTTCTCAATTCATGAAACATACATCAAAATCTTAAAACATGCTTCAAAATTTTGAAACATAACTCAAAATTCATGGATCATGAAACATATTTGGTTTCTAAAATTAAATAAAGTTAAAAAATAACAAAAATACTTCCATAAATCAAGTTAAGAGAAAACATCCACTCACTAGTTTATTTTCAAGCTCTATGAAAGTCTACTTATACTTGTCTTCTCCTTGTGCCCCTTTTCACCTAAAACAACACCAAAATTGATTTAAGATTTATAAGAACTAAACCAACAAAATTGATTCGAAATTGGAACTAGTTTCACATCACAAATTCTTCTCCAAACTTCTTTGATCTTTTTCTCCTCTTCTTCTTCATTCTTCTTTCTTTCTTCTCCCTTTCCTTTGATTTTTTTTTCTTTCTCTTAAGGGTGGGTTTAGCCAAGGTAAGAAAATATGGGTGGAGTGGCTTTTAATCACATATAATCACACACACACACACACACACACACACACACACACACAGATATATATATATATATATATTTTTTTCTCATGCATAGCCATACATTTAGCCCTCTCTCCCACCACTCATTTTTTTCATCCAATTAAAATCTAACCAATTGTCTTTTATCATTTCCAATCTTGCCTTTTCATGTTTCTTTCTTTTTCCATAAATTGCCTTCAAAAATTCCATAATTCCTCATCTTTTGTGGTGGACAAATTTACCCCTCTCACATTCTTCTTTTTCACAAATTTATTGCTCTTACATTCTCCTTTTTCTATGTTTGACCTTAGGTGGGTGTATTTAGAAAAACCAATTAAGTGTGTTTAGAAAATAATTGGACCATACTAGTTTAATTTCTAATTGAGCTCACTTGAATTACTTGTTCTTTGGGCTCTTCAATTCAAGTTTCTAATTGAACCCTACCTAAACTTCAATAAGATATATATATAACCTATTAGACCGGTTCGGATTCAGAGTGTTACAATTAGTTAGGACCATTTGCCTAAATTTTTAATTTATATTATATAATATGAAAGGAATTAAGAAGGATCTAGTGATTTGAGAAAATCTTTCATGGACCATTTAGTTGTCATGTTGATATTGATGTAATATTCCAATAATAACGTCACATATAACATATTTCTCTTTCATAAGAAATAAATGTTGGTTCGACTTATATTAACAATATAACATATGACATAACTTTTTAAATGATTTTTTTTTTTTTTTATATAAATGAGGAAAGACACCAGTATTAATTTTCTATAAAAGAGAAATGCAATGTATTACATTATTATTGAAATATTACACTAACATCAACATGACACAGTAACCAAATGTCTTATAGAAGATTTTCTTAATTTTTCCAGATGGTTATAATCATGCCGTCTAATTGATATAAATGTATGATTTTTAAAATCGAGGCAGTTGGCTGTTATATGATTGTAATTTTTTTTTTAAAGTTAGTATTGAAAGAATTTTTTTTTCTTAAATACAGTATTGAAAAAATTTTCAATATTTGGTGTTGGCTATAACTTAGCAATTATTGTTGTGTTTATAAAATTATGAAAATGAAGTGTGATTAATACTTAATTGGGTAAGCTAATTAATTACTTGATTCCTTAGCGGTTGCATGCATATCTATGTATATTATGTATTTGAGTTTATTAACATTAAACAAAATTAAATGAATTTCTACCACATTTCTTTTGCTTGCTAAGAAAATCTTCTAATGAGACACTTAGTTGATGTGTCATGCTAATGTTGGTGTAACCTTTCAATACTAATGTGACACATGATATTTATTTTTCATAAAAAATTAACACAAATGTGAATTTCTAATAATAACGTGACACGTGTCATAGTTTTTTAAATGAAAATTTTGGAAGATCATAAAATAACAGGTGACATAACTATTTAAATGAAAATTTTTTCGTAAATAAGAAAAAACACTAACATTAATTTTTTATGAAAAAGAAATGTCACATATCATGTTATTATTGAAAGGTCACACTAATATCAGCATGATATGTCAATTAAAAGTCACATTTGATTTTGGTCCTTATCTTTTTGTGATTTATCATGGTTTTACCAATATTTTCATTTTTAGTTTATGATATCCTTAATTAATTTGGTTACTCTAACTAAAAGATTAATAGTCAAACATGACCGAATATATTAAAAGACTATTTTATCCCTCATTTATTTGAGTTGTTAAAAGTACAATTTTGGCTCAAAAATAGAAAATTACAATTTTACAAAAGTAGAATTACTGTATATATAAATATGATTTCAAACACCCTTATAAAAATTAAAGTTTACCTTGACCAAGTTAAAAACCAAAAAAAAAAAAAAAAAAACAAACTCTAAGTAATATAATCAAATAAAAAGGATAAAATACAATTAAAAAGTTAAAATAACAATTATAATAAAATACGCAATTTTTTTCTTAGAAAAAGAAAATTACAAAATTTGAAAAACAAAGCTTCAAAAAAAATTAAAAATACAAAAACCTTAAAATTAGTCATGAATAGTTTACGTAAAATACATGTTATTTTCTTAAATATAAATAAATAAAAAGAAAAAATGGAGATTGGCCGTCGAAGCTAATTGAGTTTGAAAGTAGTAAACATGTAAACCATGAAATTTGAACAATGAAACAACAATCAAAACAATTATATGAAACACAGATTCACCAAAATTAACTAGTTCTTCAATAAAAATCGATCAGTTGCGTAGATCTTTTCAAACAAAAGAATCAACAATTTAACTTTTACCCTAACCAACTTGCAATAGAGATACATATCAAATAAGAATATATATGTCGACGTTTGGAATCGATCGACTTGGAGATTCAGAGGCTCAGACTACAACTTTGATAATAAATGAGAATTAATGTTGTTTAAGGTTGGCAAATGATAATAAAGAAGATTAAATGTTGGTTAAGGTAGATGGATGATAGTAAAAAGGTAATAAAAGCAGAGAAGGGAGAAAGAGAACACTTGAAAAACAATGATTTTTACGTGGTTCGGTGAGTATGCCTACGTCTATGGGTCACTTTGAATGTATTTTAGTAGAGTGACAGTAATACTAGTGTTAACTTCTTTTTTACAATAAAATTTCCCCCTATTTATAGAGAATGGGGGTTACAATTAAGTGTTTAACACGCTAAAAATTATAATTATTTTCAACTAATCTGATTTTGACCATACTGCATTTATTACTACTACATTGATCATGCTTACATGCCTATGCCTGCATTAAATGCTTGGTGTAAAGTCTTCATTGCATTAAATGTACAATCGTCACTGTATTAAATGCCTCTCGGGAACTGTGGAGATTGTGCTGGTGTGAAATCAAAAAATCAGGATGATCTGACATCTGCTTCCTAATGGATTACTTGAGGTGAGCTCGGGAACCTTATCTGTTCGTCTCTACGAGCTGAAGACATGCTAAGATAGACTTCGGTATGGACGCGAGTTGAGAATACATTAAAGTAGATCTGTCATAGGGGCGAGCTGAGAGCGTATTGAGGTAGACTTGACATAGACGCGAGCTAAAGGATCTAGCGAGCTCATTGTCACGACTTGAGACCCGGGCTTTATGGGCTATTCGCTATTGTACTCATCCTTTGGGTTTTTAGCGGCCCATTTGCCTGTGCCGTGAAAACGGACATAACACTAGCCCTCAGCTCTTAGTGCGATATATGGGCTGAGAGCTGACCATATAAATTCGAATAATCATTTGTGAGCTCGCGAGGCCTCATTTCAACTTTTGATCCATTACTTTTAACACATGATGACTCTTCAGGCATCGGTACTATAAACACGTCTTAGGCCACGCATATTTAATGCGTATGTCTTGTAACTGACAACATGATAATAAGGGATTGAAGCTCGTGCTGCACCATCAGATTTATGGTGGTTACTCAACTGCCAGATCGAACAGTTGGGAGTAAAGGCCCGTGCCTATATAAGATTGGCGCTCTTTCACTTTCACTTTTCACTTTTGCCATCTTTGAGACCAAATTCTGTCAAAATTTTCTCTTCTCTTTCCTTCTTTATTTCTTCTTCATTTTCGTGCTAGTTTCTCTTTGAATTTCCTTTTTCCAA
Organism: Litchi chinensis; assembly: GCA_019925255.1. Lineage (NCBI taxonomy): Eukaryota > Viridiplantae > Streptophyta > Magnoliopsida > Sapindales > Sapindaceae > Litchi > Litchi chinensis. The sequence goes on along the minus strand of CM034463.1, from coordinate 20,984,334 downwards.
AGACTAGGACCCACTACCAGTAGACGAACATACACAATAAAACCTCTAAACTAGTTCTTAGATTTTTTTGGTTGTTTTTGATTTTTGGCGTGTATTGTCTTCTAATGTGCTTCTTGATTTCGGATCTTGCCTACATGTTTTGTGTTTCAAATGCTTTATATATTGCTTGAAATTTTCTATTATTTGCTAGAATAATTTTGATGCTAGTAACTTTTGTTGTTTGTTGGTGTGATTTTGATGCTTGTGTTTGAGGTAGCTTGCCTTCGAACTGTTTGATAGAAGTTCATTAGATATAGGGCAAAACAACCTGATGGGCTCTCATTTTAGGCCCTTACTACTTCTAGTAGCAAGGCGCGCGACTTGACGTTTAGGAATTTCTTGCTTTAGCTCACTAGGTTTAGTATACTTTTAGTGTTCTGATGTCATCCCTTTTTCTTTGTAGATATCAGGTCGCTCGCGTCGCGATCATTAAATTGTGATGATGAAGCTTCTACCCCTGAGGAACAAATAGAACAACAAGTTAGAACTACTTAGGGCGCGACCTCCCAAAACAGTGTGGTCGCAGAAGAACCCACGAGACGAGTTGAGCCATTTACGTCTCAATCCGCAGCTGGGGAGGTCTTCAACCGATATGCTTCAGAATTACGTTTTCCAGCATTGAAGGCCTTGGTTGAGGAATACAACTTCCCTTCAGGATGCCGTGCTATGACTTCAGCCCTCCATGACCATGCGGCTTATCCCCTTTCCGGGTTCATCACTATCAATTGTGAGCATTTGACATCCGGGTTCAGGTTCCCCATTCCTGGCTACCTAATAGCCCTTTTGAACGATTTGGGCCTTGCTCCCTTCCAATTGATCCCCAACTCATATGCCCAGATTACGTCCCTGGCTGCCGCTTTTATTAGGCATAGACTCGACCTTTCTAACCCTTGGATTCTTTGTAGCTTATTTAGCTTTAAGGGTACTCATGGTCACTAGACAGAGAAGCAAGATGGGTTGTACTATATCTCAGCTCGTAATACTACTTATAAAGAACACTTGCCCAAGGGTAACGGTAAGTCTAACGTGGGAGATTACAAGTCCCACTGGTTTTTGGTTACCTGCCTTTCTCTTCACAACTTGAAGAATCTTTTGTTTGCACTTTCTCCAAGTAGATGTGGACTTTAGCTCGCATTATTATTATCATTATTATTATTTTTAACGAGCTCATTCTGTTTTGCAGACGTTTCTATCAGCAGGGTCAGACTCATTGGTGAGGAGACTGCAGCCTTAGAGAGATTTGATGTGGTAAAAAATAATCTAGATGACCAGTTGCCTTCAGACTCTGAGCTATGAGCTTACGACCTTGCCCTTCAGCTCGGTAGCAAGCGCTTTATCATGACCTTGGAGTTCGCAAGAAGAGGGAGGTCGCATCAGTTTTTGAGGCCTTCAAGGTAAAGAGCTCAAGTCCAACCAGAAGTACTTCTGAAGAAATGGCTAGGCTGGCCTTAGTAGCACCTCCGCCACGAGCTCCAACTAGGCTCGCGAAGCCGGACATCATGATCATGGATCCTGTTCTAGCAGATCCTATCCAACAGATACCTTCTGAGCTCGTTAGTGTAACTACTTCTCAAGTTGAGACAGTTGCGGCCTCCAAAAAGCAAGCCCCTAAGCTAAAGGCTACCCAAGAATAGAAAACAGTTGGCTAACCTACTGCCAAGAGGATTAAGGCTCCAGCTAGGGATAGCTCGTCCGTGCTAGAGCCCGTGCTGAAAGACAAAGGGAAGGATATAGCCCAACCCCCGCTTTCCAAACACCAAAAGGTTGGATAAGAGACGACAGTAGTTATTGGAAGGGGCTCAGTGTCTGGGCTTCGGGGTGAGCTGAAGAGTAGGCTAAGGAGGAGTCTGAGGGAGACTTTGAGGAGCAAGCTAAAGCAGCGGTCGAGCAAGAGTTCTTTATCGACCTTTTGAATCTTATGCCGCAATTCATGAAGAACTATACTCCGAAGCTCTAAATGGAGGATTTGGCAGGTCAAAAGTTGGTAGGTTATGGAGCTCGCCATACAGTACTGGTAAACTTCAAACTTATTCACCTTTGCTTAATGTTCCTAGCTTGAGCTTTAACCTCGATCTTTTTTCAGACTAGCATGACTTGATGAAGCTAATGAAGGAGATTGAAGATCAGCTGAATGAGAGGGTAGCTTTTAAGGTCGTTGAGCAGGAGTTCGAGGCCGAGAGAAAGAAGCTATAAGATAAGGTCAGCTTCTTCTAGGGGGAGTCTCAGAATGCGAAGTCACTTGTTGGGAGGCTGGAAGGTAAGTTGAAAGATGCTGATGAAGCTCTATTTCGTGAGATGGCTTGCCGGGAGAGTGCGACCATTAAATTCAGTAAGGTCGAAGAGGAGCTGAGGAAAACAAAGGACGAGCTTAACGCAATTGTGGTGTGAGCTGAAGTTGTCGAAAAGAATGCTGAGATTGCAGAAAAAAGGGCTTAAGTCGCAAAGAAAAAAGTCAGCCTGACACAACAAGAGGCGACTGTATTTAAATAAGAGCTCGTTAGAGCACAAGAAGAGATCACCCAAATTGAGGGGCACACTCAAGCTTGGATCGCTTAAAAGTGGGATGATGCTACTTTGGAGATAGGCAATGCGTTCTTGTACATGCTCTGGCTTCAGCACCTAGACATAGACTTTTCATTTTTTGGATCGGAGGCAGTCGAAAAAGTCCAGTTATTCACAGATCGCACTGCCAGTACTCAAGGTGCTCAACAAGGCGACGCCTCTCTAACTCCTCTAGTCATTCAAGCAACAACTCCCCAAGGTCCTCTACCAGATGCAGCTTTAGAAGGGCCTTCAACTCCTCAGGATTCTTTAGCTTCCCAGGACCCCCAAGATCTTTTTGTTGTTCAAGTTCCAAATGAGGTTTCGTAAGACAGCCTTCCTCGGATGCATCTGCCAACACTTAGCCAAGCCTTTTGTTTTTTGCTTCGTTGTAGTTGTTGAACTTTCCCCTCCTTCTATGAGGGTTTTATTTTTTGATGGTTATGTATTGAATTACGATCTTGTAGGTTGAGATCGTTTTATGAAATTTTTCCCTGCAATTTGCTTTATTTTTAGCCAAGTGCGAGATATGCATAGTAAAGATTGCAAACCGATGTCATTGATTTAAGATAATAAATAACGAGCTATTGTCAAGAATTACTAACTGATAATATGGGTATGTCATAATCACGATAGAAAATTAGGTCCCAGATATTAATCTGAAATAAATTAAGTTGCACCTTTTAAATGAATGAATAAATACTTACAACTCGTGGGATTCTCATTCAGATATATGTTTCAGAGCTTACTAGCAATGAGACTTTACAAGCTGTTAAGTATTTTCCCGAACTTTGATGTTTACAAGTCGCTAAAGTCTACATAAAGCATAAGCTCGCAGTTCGCTAGAGCATTTTTTGTGAGTGCATCGATTCGTGACTCACAGGCAGCTTCTTTCACAGACAGCTCCTTTTGCGAGTGCATAGGTTCGCGACTCACAGGCAGCTCTCTTTGTGAGCGCATGGGTTCACAACTCACAAGTCGCACCTTTTGTGAGAGCATGTTTCGCAGCTTATAGGTCGTGCCTTTTGCGACGACATGAATTGGGGGTCCTTGGTAGTATCTTCCAAGGTGCATTAACAACGAACCCTTTCAAAGATGAGACCTTTTCAGAATTAGAGGTCCCTAGTAATACCCTTCATGGCGTATGGGTAGCAATCCCTTTCATAAGTGAGACCCTTTTAGAATTGGAGGTCTCTGGTAATACCCTCCAAGGCGCATAGGTAACAACCCATTCCACAGGCAAGACATTTAAAAGTGCATGAGATGGGCGCCTTTTAGGTAGCATCTTCAAGAGTGCACAGATGGCAACTCCTTCCATTGGTAGCCTAGTTAGTAACTCCTTCCACAGACATCGCCTTCCAGAGTGCATAAGATGAGCAACTCTTCAGATAGTACCTTTCAGGGTGCCAAGATAGCATCCCCTTCCATATGCATTATCCTCAGAGTGTATTAAATAAGCAGGTTGCCAACCGTAGAGGCACTTCGTAGACTATGGAGGATGATAGCTTGCAGATAATGAGAGCGCTATACAAAGCATCAATGAGAATAGATCGCGAACCAGGATGCGAATGAAAATAGCTCACAAATCACCGAGATATATTACAACGCTTTGAATGTATTAGCTTGTTGGTTGTGGAAGTAGATTCCATAGAATATATAAAAGATAACAGCTTGCTAGCCATCCGAATACTTTCTTGGGCTCGAGTGATTGCTTGCTGATTGTAAAAGTATTTTAAGAGAATGATAGATAGCAGCTTATTTTATAGAAGCAATTTTGAGCATAAAGAAATATAGTCGTAACCCTTTAATAATAAGTTTTACTTAATAGATTAGCTCATTTCTGCATTAAACAAATCACAAACAATAGCAAAACATGTGAAGTTACTTTATTGATAATCATCAAAGAGAATTTTATAAGAGTTCAAGAATGAGCTGATAGTTATGTATAATAAGGGCAAAGATGCTCTGCATTCTAAGTGCGGAGAAGCTTAGCTTCTTCCATGTTGGTTAAATACTAGGCCTCGTTCCCTAAGTTTTCTTTGATGATGTAGAGGCCTTCCCAATTTGGGCCAAAGGTTTCATCGTTGGCTTTGAGAGCCGTTGGGAGGATCAGACGCAAGACTAGGTTACCTGTCTTATAGCTTCGAACTCGGGCCTTCTTGTTGTAGTATCTGGCGATCCTTTACTGGTACACTGCAACCCTCATGCATGCTTCCTCCTCGACTTCTTTGAGCAGGTCCAGATTCGCAGTGAACAATTGGTCATTGTCTTCAGGTCGGAACATTTGTCTTCGCTGGCTGGTAACTTCGAACTCTGTAGGGATCATGACTGCTGACCTATAGACTATGGAAAAAAGGGTCTCTCCAATGGAGCTACGAGCTATTGTCTTGTAAGCCTAAAGCACTTTTTGAAGTTCATCTACCCAAACTCCTTTCCTCGCCTCCAGCTTGGTTTTTAAGGTCTACTTAATGATCTTGTTTACAACTTTGACCTGTCCGTTGGCTTGAGGATGGTCCACGACCGAGAAGCTTTTCACAATTTCGAGATCATTGTAGAAATTGATGAACTGATCGCTACTGAACTGGGTTCCGTTATTTGTGACGAGCTGCTGAGGAACCCTGAACCTTCGGATGATGTTGTTCCACTCAAATTTCTCAATCTTTGTGGTGGAGATCTCTGCTAGCTCTTTGGCTTTGGCCCACTTGGTAAAGTAGTTTACGACAACCATTGCATGCTTACACCTTTCGCGAGCTATCGGTAAAAGTCCGATTAGGTCCATCCCCTAGATCGCGAATGGCCACGGGCTTACCATTTGTTAAAGGTAAGTTGGTGGAACTCGCGAGACTTTAGTGAACCTCTGACACTTATCACATCTCTTGATCAAATCGATGGCGCCTTACTTTATGTTTGGCTAGTAAAACCATTGTCGGAGTGCTTTTTGAGTTAAAGACAGCCCCCCGACATGATTACCACAATGACCAGTACGTATCTCCTTTAGCACGACCTCGTGATCCTTGTCATCGATGCATCATAGAAGTAGAGCTGAGAAGCCCTTCTTATACAACATGTCATCATATATGCAATAGCAGGCTGCTTTAGCTCGCAGGCGGCGTGCCTCTAGCTTATTATTTAACAATTTCCCCTTTTGTAAGTAGCTCAGTATTGGGCTCATCCATGAGTTAAGGTGGACAGTTATGGTTATTACTACATCTCTTCTTTCTATGATGAGGGCTGGCAAGAACTCCACTGGGATGGCTCCCAAGGAATTTGTGTCTTGGGTGGTTGCCAAGCGAGCTAATGCGTCTGCGTAAGAATTTTGAGCTCACGGGATCTGATTCACCTTGCATCTTTGGAAGGTTCACAGTAACCCTTTTACCTTTTGGAGATAATTAGCCATCTTAGGTCCTCTTATCTGGTACTCCCCCCGAACGTGGCACACCATGAGTTAAAAATCACTAAAAATTCTTATATACTCAGCTTACACTTTCTTTGCCGGATGGAGTCCAGTGAGTAGTGCCTCATATTCTGCTTCATTATTGGTAGTCTGGAATCCAAACCTTAAGGCATAGAGGATCTTATGACCTTCAGGACTAATCAACAGCACACTAGCCCTAACCTTATACTTATTAGAAGATCTGTCCACATACAGTTCCCAGGTCAGGCCATCGCAGGACTTAGCTTCTTCTTCTATAGGTCTTGTAAATTCAGTAATAAAATCTGCTAGAGTCTAGGCCTTAATCACTAATTTGGGCTTGTACTCTATGTCAAATTGAGCTAGCTCCACAGCCCACTTGAGTAATCGACCTAAAGTGTTTGACTTTTGCAGGACCTGCTTTAGTGGGTACCGCGTGAGGACTTCAATCTTGTGAGTTTGAAAGTATGGACGTAGCTTTCTTGATGTGACCACCAGACAGTATGCTAACTTCTCCATTTGCGAGTACCTGGTCTCGGTATCGATCAGTCTTTTGCTGATATAATAGACAAACAACTGCATCTTCTCCTCTTCCCTCACTAAGGCGGCACTCAAAGCGTGTTGGGACACTTCGAGGTACAAGGTGAGCTTCTCTCCTTTCTTTGGCTTAGACAGGAGTGGAGCTCGGCCCATATAGTCTTTTAGCTGCTGGAACACCACTTCACATTGCTTTGTCCATTCAAAATTCTTTGCCCCTTTTATTGCATTGAAGAATGTGATGCACTTATCGGTGGCTTTGGAAATTAACCTGCTGAGGGCTGCAACCTGACCATTGAGGCTCTGAACATCCTTAACCCGAGCCAGGGATCTCATCTCGATCAGCGCCCTGATTTTCTCGGGGTTGGCCTCAATTTCTCTGCTATTTACTATGAAACCAAAAAACTTATCAAATGCCACCCCTAAGGAATACTTGAGTGGGTTTAGCTTTATCTGGTATTTTCTTAGTGTTTGGAATGTCTAGTTCAGGTCGCGGACATGGTCAAACATTTACTTAGACTTCACCAGCATGTTATCCAAGTAGACCTCTGTAGTCTTCTTAATTTGTTCCTGAAACATCATATTGATCAGGTGTTGGTAGGTTGCCCTCATGTTCTTCAGTCTGAAGCGCATCACCTTATAGTAGTATAGGTCTCGGTCTATAATAAATGAGGTATGCTCTTCATCCTTTGGGTTCATTGGATCTAGTTGTAGCCCGAGTAGGCATCCATAAAACTCAAGAGCTGATGATCAGCTGTTGCATCCATGAGCTGACCAATCCTTGACAAGAGGAAGCTATCTTTTAGGCAGACCTTATTCAGATCAATGAAGTCAATATAGGTCCTCCATTTTCCATTCTTCTTTTTCACGAGGACTGGGTTAGCAACCCAGGTGAGATAGTAGGTCTCGCGGATGAATTTGTTAGCCAGTAGCTTCTCCACTTCCTCTTTTAGGGCGGTGTACTGCTCTGGAGTCATTAACCTTCTCTTTTGGCGAACTGGCTTATGGTGAGGATCAATATTCAATTTGTGACACATAACTTTGAGATCTATCCCCACTATGTCTTCATGATTCCATGCAAAAATATCCAGGCTCACTTTTAGGAAATCAGCAAGCTGGATCCTGACCTTCGGGGCTATGTCTCGTCCCAGCTTTAAGTACCTCTCAGGGTCCACCTCGCTGACCTGCATATCTTTTAGCTCCTTGATCGGTCTAGTAGCTCGGTCAGCGTCCACCTTGTAGGGTCAAGGTCGTGACTTACTCCCTTCTTGGTTATAACTCGTTGTTCACCATTTGAAACCAAGTTTACCTTCTTTCCCTTAACTCTCATTTTCACAGCTTTCTCATAACAGCGTCTGACCAAGTGCTATTTTGCTCGGACGCATCCTATCCTATTAGAAGTTAGGAATTTGACCTTGAGTGTTTTGGTAGAGGTGACCATATCCAGGTCGTTAATTGAGGGCCTCCCTAATACCACGTTATAAGCTGAAGGGCAGTCAATTATTAAGAAATCTGCTAGCACGGTGACCTGTTGACTTAGTTCCTCGAGAGTGAGTGGCAATCTGATCTGGTCCACTGATGTAACATCTCTAGTAAAGCCACAGAAAGGCTCTCGGGAAGGCATCAGCTGTTCAGCTCCAAGCCTCATTTGGTTAAAACAGTCCCTATACATCACATTGATCGAGCTCCCAGTGTCAATCATAATCTGTCGCATCTCTACGTTGCTAATGTTGGCTCAAATGACCAACGCATTGTTATGGGGTAAGCATACACCCCTTACATCTTCCTCTCTGAATACGATATCATCTGAGGTCGCTCTTGCTTTCTTCACGGGTCCCTCCAATCCACTATAACTTACAAGCAAGACGTGGTTAGCTTTCCGTACATATCGTTGGTGTGACCTGTAGGATATACCTGCGATATGGGGACCACTATGTATGGTAAAGATAGTTCTTACCGCAGGTTCATGTTCTTATTCGGGAGCTCATTGGGGCTGCTGTTGCGCGGGCTGTTGTTGTTGAGGTCGAGGGTGCTGTTGCTGAGGTCGCTGACCCGCAAGTCGTACTACATACTCTCCCAAGCGACCTCGTCCGATCAGATCTTCAATGGCATCCTTCAGCTGCCAGCAATCTGAAGTGTTGTGTCCGATTTCATTGTAATCAACATAGAATTTTCTTGGGCTTCGGAGCTTGTTTGGGACATTTATGGGGTCGGGTTTTTCGAAATCCTCTCTGCTTCTTTCCGTGGCAAAAATCCTATCATGCATGTCTGACAGGACGTTATAGCTTTCATATCGATCTCGAGGCTAAGGTCGTTGTCTTTTTGGCTTTGGCTTAACTCGTTTTGTCACTATGTTGATAGAGCGATTCTTCTGCTCACCATTCCCACTCCTATCTTGACTCTTCCTTTTCTTATGATGGGAATTGCTCGCCTCATTGCGTTGGGCAATGGACTTCTTAGTTCCGAAGGCTTCCTCCCACTGTATCTCTTTGGCTGCTCGTTTATAAAATTCACCTAGGTCCTTCACTAGGGACTTATATATGCTCTCGTAGAGCTTCCCATCTTTCCTAAGCCCTACCAAGATCGCTGTTAGGATGCTTTCATCTAAAGAACTTTCAACATTACTGATCTCGTCCTTGAATCGGGTAATGTAGTCCTTCAAAGGCTCATTCTACCTTTGGAAGATGGTAGCAAGGTGACACAGATACGTGGGCTGCCTTCTCATAGCTTTGTATTGATTGATGAATTTCTGCTGGCACTCTCTCCTACTCCTTATACTACAAGCTGAGAGGCTTTTGAACCAAGCTCGCAAAGCATCCTCTAAAGTGGCTAGGAAGACTCAGGATTTGACCAACAAGTTGTTTGTCTGGAGGTCCATTTGTATGTTGAACGCATCTAGATGGTTGAAAGGGTCACTTTTTCCATTATACGGTGGAATATTATGGAGCTTGAATTTTCGAGGTAGAGGTTTGTCTTAATCTCCCTAGTGAAGGGGACCCTCTCATCATGACGCTCTTTCTGATCCTAGGGCTTAGGTCGCGTCTCCAGTTGCTGGACCATTTGCAGTAATTCTTCCACCACTGGATCTTGGGGCTTGGATCTCCTAGATATGGACCGCCTACTCGTGCTCCCCTGTTTGCCCGAGTAGTGATCTTGCCATCTGCGTCTTTAGTCAAAATTTTCTACCTGTCGCGGGCCCCTACAAGGCTTATGCTCGTAGTCGTCACGATGCTCGTGAGCTCGCTCATGCCTATAACTAACTCCTGTACATCGGTTGCCATCATGACTTACCCTTACTCTCAAATCTGCGAGGTGAGGCATAGTTTCCCTCTCCCAAGCTCGTCGTCCGTTCCCTCTCGAATTCAAACTTAAGGAGTGGATTGATTCTTCAGACAATGGCTTTTCCTTACCAGCTCCACCTTCTGAAGTTGGAACTTTATCTACGGGTTGCTGGCGAGCTTCTTTGTAGGGAACGACCTCAACCCATCTCCACACGACCTGGGTTTAAGTTTATGTTAGTGCCTTAACCACTTCAGTCAGTTGCCTTATTGTGTTTTCTAAGGCTTCTTGGCGCTGTTGCCACTCCTAAATGGCATCTCCCCTGGACGGCATGGTGTTTTGCTGGTCTATCTGACCCTCAGGTTGCTCATCCACCACACCAACATTTCTGGTTGTTCTTATTGTAGCCATTACAGTTTGTTGAGATTTAGGCATTTAAAGGAGAGATTTCAAAGTCGTAGTTGGGCATTCCTTCTAGGGTCAAAAGATGTCGACGTTTGGAATTGGTCAACCTGGAGAGTCAGGGGCCCAGATTACAACTCTGATAATAAATAAGAATTAATGTTGTTTATGGTTGGCAAATGATAATAAAGAAGATTAAATGTTGGTTAAGGTAGATGAATGATAGTAATGAGGTAATAAAAGCAGAAAAGGGAGAAAAAGAACATTGGAAAGACAAGGATTTTTAGATGGTTCGACGAGTGTACCTACAGCTACGAGTTACTCTGAATGTATTTTAATAGAGTAACAGTAATACTAGTGTTAACTTGTTTTTTATAATGAATTTCCTTCTTATTTATAGAGAAATGGGGCTACAATTGAATGTTTTACACACCAAAAATCATCATTATTTTCAACTAATCTGACTTTAGTTATACTACATTTATTACTACTACACTAATCATTCTTACATACCTATGCTTGCATTAAATGCTTTGTGTAAAGTCTTCATTGTATTAAATGCACAGCTGTCATCGTATTAAATGCCTCTCGGGAACTGTGGAGATCATGTCGACATGAAATCAGAAAATCAAGACGATCTGACATCTGTTTCCTAAGGGATTACTTGAGGTAAGCTCGGAGACCTCATCTGTTCGTCTTTGTGAGCTGAAGACATACTGAGATAGACTTCGGTATGGATGCGAGTTGAGAATGCATTAAAGTAGATCTATCATGGGGGCGAGCTGAGAGCGTACTGAGGTAGACTTGATATAAGCACGGGTTGGAGGATCTAGTGAGCTCATTGTCGCGACCTGAGACTCGGGCTTTATGGGCACTTCGCTACTGTACTCATCCTTTAGGCTTTCAGCAGCCCATTCACCTGTGCTGTGAAAACGAGCATAACAATATAGATCATCATATTACAAGGGAAAAAAATGACGTAGATATCCAATTAAACCACAAGCAAATTCATTTAGAAAAATAAGTAAGAAGAACCATAACCTAAGTAAAAGATCACTAAATTATCAAGTAACGAATTACACAATACTCTTCTAAGGTATGCCTACAATCAACGAATTACACAACACTCTCCTAACATATGCCTACAATTAGACATAAACATATTTACCATTTTACTACACCAAGGCCTCACACCATTAGTTAATTTTCGTTAACTTCGACAATTGATTAAGATTTTTGATCAAATGATCATTTTGCTCATAAATAAGATAAAAACTTTAAAAAAAAAAAAAAAAAAGGTGGAAAGCCAGATTAGATCTCTACTATCAGATGAGGTTCATCTAACAGTAAAGATCCAATCTATATTTCCACCAACAATATTAAAAAAAAAAAATTAAAAGATACTTTAAAAATGAAAAACAGAAAAAAAAATCTGTAAGAAAAAATCTTAGATGATAAAGATTGAACCAGTTCTTATTTTTTTTCTTCACTGATTTGGTGCGAACTAGACCGTGATGAATTGGTGATGAACTTAATTGCCATGATTTGGTAATTGTTTTTTTCTTCTTTTTTCTTCATTGTTTTTTCTTTTTCCACCCATCTTTGCCATCCTTTTCATCATAACAAACCCAAATGAACATCTCAATCAATCTGGATTTGTGGTAGTTTGTGTTGATAGAGATTGGGTTAACTAGGTTTGGCAACTTGGAATTTGTGGTTGAAGATGAGGGTGGGTTGGCTAGGTTTGGCAAATGAAGATGAAATTGGGATTTGAGATTTTGGTTTGGTCGAAAATGAAGATGAAGTTGGGATTTGGCAAGTTTGGATTCAATCAAACCTCAAATACAACAAAGTCTAGGTTTGATCAAACCTAGATTTTCTTCAAGTCTAGGTTCGATTGAACCCAGATATTAAAATATCTGGGTTCAATCGAACCTAGATACTTCATGTTTGGTTGAGAATATGGGTTCAATTGAACCCAGGTCGTCAAATCTTGATTGGACTAAAGATCAAATATGAAGGATGTTAAAGATCAAACATAGGATTATTGAACAAATTAGAGTTGGAATAAAAACCCAATAGTAAAAAATCATTAAATTGAAGGATGTTGAAGATGAACAAACCTAGATGACTGGGGTTCGTTCATTAATGATTGATACTCCAACTGATAGAGATCTAGATTGGATGATGGTGTCTAGATCTCCAGTAGTTGAAGATGATATATGTATATATATTTTTAATTTACAAAAATGTAATTAAAAAATAAAAAATAAAAAATGAAAAATATTAATTATTGTTTTTAAATTAATCCCCACCATCTATTATGTGATGGATTGTGGAGACTTTTTTAAAAAAAAAATATTATTTTTTAATATCTATTTATTTCCTATAATTTTAAATTTTAAAATAAAAATATAAAAGATGAAATTGCCCTTTAGTCAAATAAATTTAAGTAAATTTAACAGAATTTTATCATCGGATTATGAGTGTTGTCTAGTAAAAAAATAAATGTGTTTCCGTTTGATTCTATGCATACTTTACGGGAGTGTTGTGCAATCCATTGAGTGTATAACATAGACAAGGAAATAGAACATCGACGAATCACAGACCAATGAGAATCAAGTTCTCATGACTAGTTCCCAATTCTATAATATGGTACGAAAACCCATATTTTTAGTGTTATTTCATTTAATTTTGCTTCCACGAAAACCAACATATGGGTTTTGCTTGATTTGGTTTATTGATATACATATCCGATGGATCTTTATTCGGTGGAATTAGGCTACCTGCATTACCGTCAAAGATTTATTTATTTTTAATTTTAATTTTATCTTTTTAAATTTTCTAATATTTACTTGCCATTGTCATCATTTTGAAACCAATATATGATGCAATTGACTAATTTTACGTTGGGAAATTTGACTGACTGAAGAATTGAATGTATTTTCAAAAATTTAGAGAACATCCGTGCTTAAAAATACGAAGTGTAATAACAAGGTGATAAGTTATAAAAAAGTTAAGAAAGTTAAGAAACCTGTATAAAATTTTTCCTGTATAGATTGTACCAGTCTATAGTCAGTAATTCAAACCATTGACCAAAGAACAATCAAGAATCATGTTCAGTTGTCGCATGAGAAAGAAATAGAAAAAATGTAAAAGAAAAGTGAAAGCAACCAAAGAGTGATCACATTGATATATACGACCAAAAAATGATGATGGTAGCTCATATCGATTATCTTAGCTAATGATATAGGATCACTATAAGAGAGAAATTTGGGTAGGCGCAATAATTATATCGTGATATTTAATTTTGAATGATATTAATTACTTCCATATCATGTTGTGATTGAGCTAGCAAACAATACACCGTGCCCCAAGTTACTTTTTCTCTATTTTTTTTTTTTTTCTATAATATATAGTATAAAAATGTTTAAATATATAAAAAGTAATATTTTTCAGATATAGTGATAAGTAAACAAATAATAAAATAGTTACTTATGATGTATTTGAGTATTTCTTGTTTGAATTTTCCCATAATAAACCTCATAACAACATGCAATAATTTACTTAAATAATTGAAGAAGGAAGGACATAGGGGGCAAGCAACTATATAGAAAGCCTTTCACTATCATCAAATTATTTTCATTAAAATTGAAAATTAGTATGAGGAGGCAATTATCCACACGTATGCATTGCAAGAGATAAATTTCACAGATGAATTGGACTGTTATGTATACAAAAGACTTTGGTAAGAATTTTGGATCTAAATCTATAGGCGATGCAATTTTATTAATTAAACTAACATACTAATAACTTCTTATCTGTATATATATATATATATATATATATATATATCATGACTTTTCGATTATTTCTAGAAATTTGAATCTCTTTGACCTCACTTATTGATTTAAAAAGATATTAATTGTTCTTTACATCGTAAATGATAAATAATATGTTGTATATTCTCTCGCCAAGACTTAAACACCATTTGTGGGGGAAACACGCATGGAAGTGTACCTCAATATTTATCACAAAGCAAATAATATATAACACAGAAAATGAGATGAATCTAATTATATTATTCAAAAATTTACATGAAAAACCTTAACTCGGAAAAATATAAAGGAATTATTTAATATATGTAAGATTTATAATTTTTTTTTCTAGATTTTCTGCTGGAAATATTTATGGATTTTTGTTAGTTTTATTAACTTAAAATTAAAAAAGAAAAATTGTTTTAAATTTTTAAAAGTAAATAAATCATTTTATAGATATGGCTTATCTTTTTTTAAAAAATTGTGCTTATCCTTCTTTACACTTTTATCTATCCTTTCATTATATTTATGGATTATATGAGATTAGACCGTCTCCAAAATAAATGATAAAACTGATAAGAACTGGTCCAATCATTCATGATTGGAATTTTTACTTAATTTAGGATTATATTAGTTTAGGTTTATCATATTTACGATTATTGTATGTTGTAGTTATCTTCTATTAAATATTGTGATAATTTTAAAATTATCTCTAGTTAGTCTTTAGATAATTAGAATTAGTATTATCGGTTTGTTTGTCCTAAATAGACTAGGAGTTGTAAGGTTATAAATAGCCATATGATCTTAGGCTTCAGGATATGTTATGAATGTTTTTTGGTTTTGAAGAAATTAATAAAGTCTCACTTCTTGGTGAAGCAATTATCTTTTATTTTTCGGCTTTTCTAGATAGCAATGCTTAGGGGCTAGAATTCAAGTCAATTCGGTGATTTGATTCTAGATTTGTTTCGGTTCTTCAAGTATTCTTGCTAGGAATGGCTTGGGCTAGGATTAGGTTAATTCAGTGATGCTAATAAACCGGAACTTAAAGTAGTAAAGAGAGGGAGACCACTAACAAAGAATTTTAAGAGGCCACTAGGGAAGCCCTCATTGGAGCATGTTCATGCAGAGTTATCTTCAGATGCTACTCTTGCTACTGGGATAGAAAACACTATACGGACCAATCGGATTTGAGAAAAGGATCTCTCCATTCAGGAAATCTGGTTTCACAGATTCATATGGATGGATTCATGGTTTTCACAATGATGTTCATGTTGAGTCATGGGTTGAGAACAGATACGAGAAAAATTAAGTTTCAATGTCAAAGGTGTATTCAATGAAGCATGGTAAAAAGCAATTTGTCCCTGATGAGAATAGACGGAACACGAGCTGGCAGTTTCAGTAGTTAGCTAGTGGCATAAGTGTTGACTGAAGGGAAAAATTGATTTTGAATTTAATGCGGAAACGTGGATTTTAAAAATTTTTCCAAACAAAACATACCCGATCGATGCTAATAATAACAATTCAATAATTAAATTAATAAGATCAAATCTTACCTTTGCATGAATATTGAATTGATCCCTTTTGATTCGCAAATTATTCACCATTCGATCTTCCTTGCTATGACTCTTCACAAAAGAAACTGTGTGTGGGCACAATCTTGAAGAATCAAATCACGAAATCTTTTATGAAAGATAATTATGTGAGATGGAGTAATTTGGTGTTTTTAATTAATGAAAGTTTTTGGTTCAAGTAGCCAAAAAATTCTTCATCTTAGTTACTAACATAAAAGACTCTTTTATAATAGTAAGTTAGAGTTTTCTAATTTAACAAGGAATACAATTTCCTATTTAAATTAGAAAACATAGTTCATATCCAATACGGAATCAAATTCTTTATTGGTCTAAAACTCTTTACTTTTAATTTAATAAGGAATCTAATTCCTATTAAAACTTCTTTAATTCAATTTAATATGGAATCTAATTCCAATTAAATTAAATTACTATTTCCATTAATTAAAAGATTTTTCATTAAATTAAATGATTCTAAATCATAAATAATTTAATGACACCATTAAAAAATTGAACTCAGAATCTCTACAGATAATAAATAATTAACATTTAATTAAATAATTACATATATTTAAATAATCAAATTATTTAAATAATTCGTGAACATGTCCATGTGACATTAATAATTGGACAATCCAATTATATTCTTTCATTTATTTCTTTATGTGGTTGTGAGCTAGCAAGGGGACCGAATGGACCTACAATTTGAGCTCCAATAATATCGAAATTATTAATTAAACTCTTTAATTAAATAATTCACTATTATTAACCTTAGAGTTACTCCACTAAAAACCCAAGGTTGCACTCTCAAGATTGTAGATGTTTTACACAATCTGAATTTTCAGTGTCCATCGATTTAATCATTTTATATGGTTTGATCCTCCACAAATAGTTCATAATTAGAGCTAAGTCATTAAAGTCCGTTATACCTCTCTAATTATATCTTATTCCAATAAGTACCATTGATTCTCTAATGAACAATATATTCATAACAACTTATGAATTTATCTTTCCGTTTACTCGTAAACAAAAGTCGAGCGCTCTTATTGTTCAAGACCCGAATCAACACTTTAAGGGAACTACTTATCTACTTCTCGCAAGAAGGAGTGGATTCCACTATTGTGTAGAATGTTCCCAGCCATTTATTAAATCACATCTCCAAAGTACGAAGCTTATTGACCGTAAATCTATAACAGTCTCACCCATGTAAATCAAAAGATATGACTCAACAAATAGGAGTCCATAAAACACTCAGGATTAAGATCAATCCATATATGATCATCTAGTTGATAAATATGAATTTCTTTATTTAACGGATATTAATAAAAAATTCATTTTATCGTGGTCCAGTCCTATATAATCTCTATTATATAAGGTGCCTCCATTTTCATGTCGCCACATGAACGATCCCGGATAAGATCATCGCATCAAATACAAAATGGACCGCAACTGTAGATTTACCACAAACAAAGTACCCAGCTTTGTTTGCTTTCTACGGACTCTTTAGATTACTGATCTCAAACTAAATCCTCTTGTATATAACACTTATATACTTAGTTTGAGATTACATAAGTAATCATGGATGTTACATGATATTTGTATGAAGCAAATATTTCATAAATGTATATCAAAATAAATATATTTTATTTATTAATTAATTTAAACATTTACAAATTACAAGCTTTTAGGGCATATTACTCTAACAATCTCCCACTTGCCCTTAGAGCAGATGAGACATGTCTCGTAATCCTAGACCCTCTAGATGACCTTCAAACACTTTAGCCGTTAAGGTATTTGTAAATTTATCAGCATGGTTGTCTAGTGAAGTTATCATCTTAATGACACATCTCATTATGTACAATCTCCCTATTGAGATAGTATTTCTTCTCTATATGCTTCCCTTATTTGTGGTTTCTTGATTCTTTAGAATTGACCACTATATCACTATTATCACAATAAATGGTGAGTGGTTTATCCATATCTGGAACAGCTTCCAAATCAATCAAGAATTTATGGAGCCAAACCGCTTCCTTAACTGCTTCACAAGCTGCTACATATTCAGCTTCTATGGTGGAGTCAACAATGCAAGATTACTTAACACTCCTTCATATAATGGCTCCACCACTAAAGGTAAATACTGACCTGGACATGGATTTCTTAGAATCATTGTCCAATTAAAAATCAGATCTGTGTATCCTTATGAGATCAAATCCTCTCCAAAATACACAAGCATATAGATTCTCATTCTCCAAAGATACTTGCGAATATGTTTTACAGCCACCCAATGATCCGATCATAGGTTTGATTGATAACGACTGACTACTCCCACTGAATTATCTATGTCAGGTCTCATGCATAGCATAATATGCATGAGACTGCCTACTGCAGAGGCATAGGGAATTCGTCTCATATCCTCAACCTCTTGAGATGTCAAAAGACACTATTCCTTTGACAAATGAACTCCATGACAAGAAAAATAAATTACTTTTCTTGGAATTCTTACATTGCAAACCATATAATGATCTTATCAATGTATGATGCTTGAGACAGTGCTAACTATTTGTTCTTACGATCTCATATAATTTGAATTCTAAGAACACAAATACTCTCTCAAATCTTTCATTTGGAATTAGTTAGCAAGCCAGTTCTATACCTCAAATAATGCTCTTATATCATTCCCAATGAGTAGGATATTATCAACATAAATTACGAGGAAAACCACTTTCTTATCGATGTTATGCTTGTATACACAAGGTTCATCGACTTTTTGCTTAAAACCATTAGATTTGATCAAAGTATCAAACCTTATATCCCAATATCAAGATACTTACTTAAATCCATAAATGGACCTTTGTAATTTGCAAACCTTTTGCTCTTAACCTTGGGACATGAATCCCTCTGGTTACACCATATAGATGCATTGATCAAGATTGTCATTCAAAATTGCAATCTTGACATCCATCTGCCATATCGTATAGTTGAGATATGCAGCTTTGGATAAAAGAATGTGAATGGACTTAAACATAGCTACTGGCGAGAAAGTTTCCTCATAGTCAACTCCCTCTTTCTGGGTATAACCCTTTGCCACTAGTCTAGCTTTAAAGGTCTCTACCTTTCCATCCACTCCTCTCTTCCTCTTGTAGATCCACTTACAACCTATAGGTTTTATCCCATCTGGTTGATCCACAAGTTCCCAGACTGAGTTAGAGTACATAGACTCCATCTCGAGATTCATTGCTTTAAGCCATTCCTCCTTATCAGAATCCTCCATTGCATCTTGATATGTCAATGGATCATCTACACTCTCATCGGAGATAGCGATTTGTGCCTCTCCAATCTCTCTGTAGCGGACTGGTGGTCTAATAACCCTCCCACTACGACGAGATGGTAGATGATTCTGATGAGAATCTGTCTGACATTCAGAAGTGGTCTGAATTATGTCTTTATCAACAACTATTGTTGATTGAGTACTGACTGAACCAGATAATAATGAGAAACTAATTGTAGATCTCATCATGTCCTGTGATGTTTTATTTCTCCTCTCTATAATACCATTTTATTGAGGTGTTTTATGAGCTATGAGCTGATATAGAATCTTATTCTTAATCAAGTAATCCCCAAACTACATTTTGAAGTGCTCACCTCCACGATCCGATCGTAGAATTCAATAATTTACCTAATTGGTTTTCAACTTTAGCTTGAGACTATTTGAACTCTTCAAAAGTTTCAGACTTCTATTGCATTAGGTAAACAAACCTATATTAAGAATAATCGTCAACTAAGGTGACAAAATATTCATAATCGCCTCTAGCTTTAACATTCATAGGACCGCAAACGTCCGAATGTATAAGCTCTAGTGGTTCTTTTACTCTAAGCCCTTTTTCATAAAAGGTCTTTTGAATATTTTCACATTCTAGACATGACTTACAAATAGGTAAAGAGCCAAATCTTTAACTCACTTAAAAATCTGCTCTTTTACAAGTTTGTCTATTATGTCAAGGTTACAATATCCAAAACTTAGATGTCAAAAATAGGTATCATCATTGGGAAAAATCTTTTGTCGTTTTGTTTTAAGTTCTTCAACCTTAAACATTTTAGCTTTGAGCAGTTATGAGTTAACAATCTTAACTTGTATAAGTTTTTCTTATATTCATGAACAACTATTCAAATAATTTCTAAAAATAATAACTGATTTATTATTAAAAGAAATTGAATATAATTGTTCCATGAGGTTAGAAAAAAAAATTATATTTCACTAACACATTGTTCAAAACAATAAAACAACTATAAGAAAATAGAAGTCGCACTTCTCCCACTGCTCTAGCTAACACGACATCCAAGGTGCCATCAAGCATGATGAATTTGTTCATAACATAGTTGCTTTGAACTGTATGAGGCTCTTCAGAAAAGCCTCCAGTATCATGCTTATTTAGCCAAGCTCAGGAAGACACTCTTCCATCAGGACAAAATTTAGGTCTTTATAGACCAAAATGGCATTCATAGTTATCCCCGTTTAATTTATAATTGGCAAGCATAAACATAAATGGAGACAACATTGCTGAATTAAATAATAATAAAATATTTTATTTAATTGCATTCATACAATATCATAAGTTTGGCATAAAATTAAACGTGATTTATGATACACGAATAATGAATTAGAAAATACCCTAAAAATAATTACTATGCCACGATAATCTAACATGCCACAAATATATGCCACCTTAGGGTAGGTCAAATAATTGTATGTTAGATTGAGAAAATCTCAGTCAAATAATATAACAGAATAACTCTTATTCCTATATAATCTGACTACCGTTTATTTCGGTCAAAGAATCAAATTACCAATTAATTAATCTCTTTATGAGTGTAACCCACCATTTTAGATCTCTCAGACTTAACTTGAGAATTGCCAGCCTTAGGGTAGGTCAATCCCAAAATACATCCAGAAATCCTATCCTTTGGGAAGTCAACCTTGATATTGACCTAAATGGACACCACCCTTAGGGGGACGAAAACAAAGCCGTCTCGAGGCGCCATTTAAATCTCACGGTGTTGAACTAATGATGGAGACCGTAGGATATATTGTCATGTATCCTTCTCCCACTCATTATTTTAGGATTAGGGTTTTCTACTTAATATTCCTAGGCATCATCTTAGATTATTAACGGCTAAGAAGATAATCTAAGTTACTAGGAATTTGTATGTTACTAGAATCATCATCCTATTAACATATAATAAATTACTAGATGTTTAACTCTTAAAAATCTAATTTATTATAAAAGATCTAATCTAGATAATCTAAACTCTTTAATTATGAAGATTAGATTTAATTTGAAATTACCTAATTTTAACTCTTAAAATCTAATCCACAATATAAGCCAATTATGAAGTATATTATTTATTATTAATCATAAAAAAAAAAATACTTCTAAAAGGCTTTACTAATCTAAATATATTAAACTTTTTAAATAAACTAGATTAGTAATAATGTGAATTATTCAATTTTAACTTTTAAAAATTAATCCACATTATGAGTCAATTTTGAGAAATATATCATTTTAATCACATTAAAATTATATCTCCAATTTGTTAACTAATCTAGATAAATTAAACTCTTTAATTAAATTAGATTAGTAATAATGTGAATTACCCAATTTTAACTCTTAAAATCTAATCACATTATGAATACCAATTATTCAAAATATAAATATATTTTAATCACACTAAAACTAATCATATATTTCTAATTTGTGAACCTAGGACTTTCAGCTAAAATCCTAACAAATTATAAAATTGGTATTCTATGTATTATTATCTCTATTTTAACTAATAAACTATTTAATAGGAAAAATAAATAATAATACATGTATGCATGTCATGTTATAATGTGACGAGTAGGCACTTTCTATTCTATATGACATATTTTATACATGGTAATATTATCAACAAATTATTCAATCATCGCATGATAAATAATTTAAATAAACAACATGTGTATGACCGGGTTCTTTGGTTTTAACAATCTAAATCTAATTTCAAGATTACATAAATTAACCAAGGCATTCCTTGGCCTTCACTTGTAGTCTTCATGGTCTTCAAGGTCTTCATGGGCTCTCTTGGGCTCATAATTAAATCCGATTTAACAATCAAGAACCTCCATCAAATGGATTGGGTTTTAATGTCATTTCTTGATTTTTAGACCCAAGAAAAAAAATAATTATGTGATTGTCAAGTATTGGACACTTAAGCATGCAACACATTAAGTCGGTACTGTGCAACAAAAACACTTTCAATTGCATAGTATCAAACACACATGCGTTGTGCAAACACTGAACATCCATCAAGTGTGCCATGTGTGCCATGCATAAACATCCACGCTTTTGTGTATAATGCACAATCAAGAAGCTGTAACATTTACAGCGCATGGCATATTTGTTGCCATGTGACGCGCGCATGAGCATTAATATATATATATATATATATTATTTATGTACTGCATGAACACAAGTGCAACAATTGCACTTCCAGTGCATCACTATGATACACGTGCAATGACTAAAGATGCACTGTGTGCAACAATTGCACATACAGTGTAACAAATACATGGTTGTGCTGTACAAACAGCAACCATGCATAACGTGCACAAAAATAATAATAATAATAATAATAATAAGTCATCTGTGCACACCTGTTTGCATCACACTTGCAGATTTGCACCAAACCATTCACTGCACATGCACATCTTATGTGTCTGCAGTGTTTGGTCTTTGCACATCGAATGTGCACGCATGATATATTTATTGAAAATACTGCACGCTGATAGTTCGTACTGAGCTGTTCAAAACAGCCGTGCACGGACTAACGCACAGAATTTTTAACAGCCCGTCTACCTCAGAATTTCAACTGATTTCGACCATAACAGTAGCATAATTGCAGATCAAATTCAACAGCCAATCTTAGGTCTTTTCCGCATCATATTACAGAAAAATTAAAAAAAAAAACTAAAACTATGAATTACAACAAAAATTGCCACAATACAAATTTAATCAAATTAAATTAACCAAAGAACCATACAATTAACGATCATACTATGCAATCCCCATTCATCAAACATGAAAATAAAATATGCACATCAATAATTAGTGCCTACTCTATGACATACAATGAATCATAATCAAAAGGAAATTCACTAATTATTGAATTAATTATTAAACTAGCGAAAACCGGGCTCTGATACCAATTGAAGGGAAAAATTGATTTTGAATTTAATGCGGAAACGTGGATTTTAAAAATTTTTCCAAACAAAACATACCCGATCGATGCTAATAATAACAATTCAATAATTAAATTAATAAGATCAAATCTTACCTTTGCATGAATATTGAATTGATCCCTTTTGATTCGCAATTATTCACCATTCGATCTTCCTTGCTATGACTCTTCACAAAAGAAACTGTGTGTGGGCACAATCTTGAAGAATCAAATCACGAAATCTTTTATGAAAGATAATTATGTGAGATGGAGTAATTTGGTGTTTTTAATTAATGAAAGTTTTTGGTTCAAGTAGCCAAAAAATTCTTCATCTTAGTTACTAACATAAAAGACTCTTTTATAATAGTAAGTTAGAGTTTTCTAATTTAACAAGGAATACAATTTCCTATTTAAATTAGAAAACATAGTTCATATCCAATACGGAATCAAATTCTTTATTGGTCTAAAACTCTTTACTTTTAATTTAATAAGGAATCTAATTCCTATTAAAACTTCTTTAATTCAATTTAATATGGAATCTAATTCCAATTAAATTAAATTACTATTTCCATTAATTAAAAGATTTTTCATTAAATTAAATGATTCTAAATCATAAATAATTTAATGACACCATTAAAAAATTGAACTCAGAATCTCTACAGATAATAAATAATTAACATTTAATTAAATAATTACATATATTTAAATAATCAAATTATTTAAATAATTCGTGAACATGTCCATGTGACATTAATAATTGGACAATCCAATTATATTCTTTCATTTATTTCTTTATGTGGTTGTGAGCTAGCAAAGGGACCGAATGGACCTACAATTTGAGCTCCAATAATATCGAAATTATTAATTAAACTCTTTAATTAAATAATTCACTATTATTAACCTTAGAGTTACTCCACTAAAAACCCAAGGTTGCACTCTCAAGATTGTAGATGTTTTACACAATCTGAATTTTCAGTGTCCATCGATTTAATCATTTTATATGGTTTGATCCTCCACAAATAGTTCATAATTAGAGCTAAGTCATTAAAGTCCGTTATACCTCTCTAATTATATCTTATTCCAATAAGTACCATTGATTCTCTAATGAACAATATATTCATAACAACTTATGAATTTATCTTTCCGTTTACTCGTAAACAAAAAGTCGAGCGCTCTTATTGTTCAAGACCCGAATCAACACTTTAAGGGAACTACTTATCTACTTCTCGCAAGAAGGAGTGGATTCCACTATTGTGTTGAATGTTCCCAGCCATTTATTAAATCACATCTCCAAAGTACGAAGCTTATTGACCGTAAATCTATAACAGTCTCACCCATGTAAATCAAAAGATATGACTCAACAAATAGGAGTCCATAAAACACTCAGGATTAAGATCAATCCATATATGATCATCTAGTTGATAAATATGAATTTCTTTATTTAACGGATATTAATAAAAAATTCATTTTATCGTGGTCCAGTCCTATATAATCTCTATTATATAAGGTGCCTCCATTTTCATGTCGCCACATGAACGATCCCGGATAAGATCATCGCATCAAATACAAAATGGACCGCAACTGTAGATTTACCACAAACAAAGTACCCAGCTTTGTTTGCTTTCTACGGACTCTTTAGATTACTGATCTCAAACTAAATCCTCTTGTATATAACACTTATATACTTAGTTTGAGATTACATAAGTAATCATGGATGTTACATGATATTTGTATGAAGCAAATATTTCATAAATGTATATCAAAATAAATATATTTTATTTATTAATTAATTTAAACATTTACAAATTACAAGCTTTTAGGGCATATTACTCTAACATTGACTACCTTTGATGCAGAGAGGAAGCAGCTAATGACTGTAGAGCTTAATTCAGATCATGATCAAGAAACCTACAGAATTTTTTATTCCAGATCTTACCTGTGAGGGCAAGGGCATTTTTTGAAGAACAGAGGAATGATGAGAATCGGTCCAATCATTCATGATTGGAGTTTTACTTAATTTGGGATTTTTATTTAATTTGGGATTATATTAGTTTAGGTTTAGCATATTTAGGATTGTAGTTATCTTCTATTAAATATTGTGATAATTTTAGAATTATTTCTAGTTAATCTTTAGATAGTTAGAATTAGTATTATTGATTTATTTTTCCTAAATAGAATAGGAGTTGTAAGGTTATAATAGCCATGTGATCTTAGGGTTGTTTTGAATGTTTTTTGGCTTTGAAGAAATTAATAAAATCTCACTTCTTGGTGAGACAATTATCTTTCATTTTTTACTTTCCTGGATAGATACTTAGCGCTTGGGTTAGAATTTAAGTCAATTCAGTGATTTAATTCTAGATTTATTTTAGCTCTTCTGAGTATTCTTATTTAGAATTGTTTGGACTGGTATTAGGTCAGTTTTATGATCTAATTTTAGATAATCAATTTGTAGAGAATCAATTTGTGGGTTAATTGATTCAAAATTTATCTTGTTCTAATGTGATTTTGGAGTGATTAGAACTTCTTGTTAGATATAAAGATAGGTCCTCAATAAAAATATTATTATATGCCATTGGTAATAACTCTATTAATGGCTACCACACAGTCTCAACCTGTAAGGAAAGAAACATTAAAATAAAATAATTCACATGTGACATATGCATCAAATCATCAATTGATCATGAAACTCATCCCTATTATCTGTGAGTATCCAATGCAGGTTATAAAAATTAATATAAGAGTAATACCATATAATCCAAAAATTTATCCAAATTTATAGCTCAAATTATATGACAGATTTATTTGTAATTATCATATTATTAATGTAACATCTTAAAATTAATATGGTAACCATGAATCAATTTGTCATATCATTTAGATAAATTTTTCAGAAATTGTAGTATTATTCTTCTTAATATGCAAGAAATGCGTACGAATATACTATATAGCTTATAGAGAACCCATTGCCATCTTTTCATTCTTTTTTAATTTTTCTTTTTAATTTTATAAAAGTCTTTAAAAATTTAAATTGAATACACCTCTTAGAATATCTTATGTTTTAAATCCAATGAATCTCCACTCCTTATTTATGATATTAATATTTGGATAGAATCTACAAACTTTTATTAGTCTCTTGAGTAAATAGAAGAAAATTAAAATGCAAACCCCAACCAAATTTATGTTTGATAAAGAATTCTTGCTCGAGATTACCCATCATATAGGACAAAATATAGAAACACCCTCGATGTTTGTAAATATTACAC
The DNA here is from genome assembly GCA_019925255.1 of Litchi chinensis. Classification (NCBI taxonomy): domain Eukaryota; kingdom Viridiplantae; phylum Streptophyta; class Magnoliopsida; order Sapindales; family Sapindaceae; genus Litchi; species Litchi chinensis. The sequence continues at coordinate 20,958,221 of CM034463.1, read as the reverse complement.
ACATATGTCAACTATGACCTTTTTTGTATTAATATCACTTGAGGTTATAAACTCAACAAAAACACCTTAATCAACTATTACTAATTGTTAACCAAACTTTAAAATAATCAATGATGGGCAATTTGGTCTTTTTATGCTTTATTAAATAAATTTAAAAATCAGTCAATCAAAATTTGCTGTGTCATTATCTTTTAAGGACGATTTTGTCTTTTAACCTTTAAAACGATACAATTTTTTTAAAAAGAAATTTTTAAAATAAAATAAATTTTTTTTTAAAAATTAAAATAAAGAAAAACGAGATAGAAAGAGGACATTGGTCTCCACCCTAGACATGGAGACCATGGTTTCCATTGAATGGTTTGTGATGGGGACCACGGTCTCCATGGAAACCATTTGGGCATCGAGCTCATGGACTGCTACTGTCACCAGTCACTGCGGTTCAATACTATTGACAAAGTCAACTTCTCCTCCTTCAATTTCAAGGTACAAACTGTTGGTAGTTATCGACAGTGGCAATTCGGCGATGGAAGAAACAAAATTTCCCCGGTTAAGTGATAGACCTAGTGGATTTTGAGTTTGCTCTCTAAAACCAAGGACCTTGGTCTCCTCAGTTTGCTCTAGAAGATGGCGGCAACCTTACCCTCAGCCCTCACCTCCAGGGATCAGCCGATATTATTGGCAACAACAATGACAAAAAATTTAGGAAATCAAGTATCACTCTATTGAAAAATGAGTAATGTTAGGCTTCACAAAAATTTTATCCAAATGATATGGCATGTGAGTTGGCAATATTTTGTAAATCATAAGATAATATGATAATTAATAAGATCTTGCCAACTCACATACCATATCATTTGGCTAAAATTTTTATGAAGCTTAGCATTACTCACATAAAAGTATATCCATCAAATAGATACTAGAAATACTATTAAAAGAAAGCATTTAATCATTTTGGCTTATAATCTTCTGAAATTGATTATAAATCAAAATTTTTAAGCCAAAATCTTTACATTCCATTTATATATAATCATCTTCATATTTCATACCTACAATGTTTTTTGTTTGGATAAGATCATGAATCTATCCATAGAATAGATACTAGAAATACTAGAAAGGAAACCATTTAATAATTTTGGTTTATTATCTTCTTAAATTGATTATAAAACAAACTTTTAAGCCAAAATTACATTCCATTTACATATGATCATCTTCATATTTCACACCTAAAACTTTTTTTTTCTTTTTTTTTTTGTGGATAAGATCATGAATTGTATATGATCTTTTTTTTTTTTTAATTTTATTTTTTTTTAGTACAATGACTGTATCTAGGATAAACTCAGGGGGCATCTGGGACCTTTAACCGAGATGTGACACTGGTGGCACGGCCCGGGGGACTACTCCCATTGGAGAGGGAACCACCCACATAGAGGTGGAGAAGAGACCCATACGAAAGTGGGGAAGAGACCCATATTAGAGTGGGGGGGCGACCCACACAATTAGTGGAAAACTAATCATCAATAGTATAGTTATTATTATTATTATTATTATATTACATAATATTAATATATATATATATTGGACTTAAGGGGTGTCGAACCCATGCCCCCTTACAAAAGGAGGCATGGGTGGCTGTTGGCGTCTACCACTGCACCAGCAGCCAATTGACAATTGTATATGTTCTTGATGTATTACACTAAAATAATTTTTATTTTCCCATTTAATCGCATACCCTAGTATTCATCGTCCTCGCTGTTTTATATATAAAATATTCTTTTTCCAATCTATGCTCTGTAACACTGTAAGTCAACTATACAAAGTCTTACTTTACTGTTACCATCATCTCTCCCCACGCATAACACACTTGCCAGCACTTTTGGTGTGTGTATATATCCACTACAACCCCCCTCCACAATCTTCTAACTCTATAACAAACTTGAGTGTGATCAGCTGTGTTAAAGAGAGTTCACATTTAAAAAAAAAAAAAAAATGGTGGTTGGTAGCCCTGGTGGTGGTCTGGCTTTGGGTGACATGAAGAGCCTGAGTGTCCAAGTCATAACAGGGCGTTGGTTCATGGTTTTTGCATCATTGCTAATCATGTCCGTGGCTGGTGCAACCTACATGTTCGGTCTCTATTCAAGTGACATCAAATCTGCTCTTGGATACGACCAAACCACTCTCAACCTCCTTAGTTTCTTCAAGGACCTTGGAGCCAAAGTAGGTGTCCTGTCCGGCCTCATCAACGAAATCACTCCACCGTGGGTGGTGCTGTCCATGGGCGCTGTCCTCAACTTATTTGGCTACTTGATGATTTGGCTTGCCGTGAGCAGAAAAATCGCCAAGCCAGCAGTCTGGCACATGTGTTTGTACATATGTGTTGGAGCCAACTCTCAGTCTTTTGCCAACACAGGGGCGCTTGTCACTTGTGTCAAGAATTTCCCGGAAAGCCGCGGCGTCGTTTTGGGGATTCTCAAAGGATATGTGGGTCTAAGTGGTGCCATCATCACACAGTTGTACCATGCCTTTTATGGTAATGACTCCAAGGCTTTGATTTTGCTGATTGGTTGGCTTCCGGCTGCTATTTCTTTAGCTTTTCTTCGAACTATTCGGATCATTAAAGTGGTTCGACAGTCAAACGAGCTCCAAGTTTTCTATAATTTCCTGTATATTTCTCTTGGTCTTGCCGGATTTTTAATGATAATAATCATAGCAGAGAAGCAAGCAAATTTCACTCAGAGTGAATATGGTGGTAGTGCTGCTATGGTTATTTTCTTGATGTTTCTACCTATAGCTGTCGTTGTTATAGAAGAATACAAGCTGTTGAAACTCAGGCAAATCTCTTTAAACGATCCTTCTCCAATCAATATACTCACCGAAAAACCAACACTTGATCCAACCCCATCTCCAGAACCTCCCTTAACATCGAGCCAGATCGAAAGAAGCCTCGTCACAGCAGATCAATCAAGCAACCCAGATGACCAAAAACAGGCTTCGTGTTGGAGAACATGTTTCCAGCCACCAAACAGAGGCGAAGACTATACAATTCTGCAAGCACTTTTCAGCCTGGACATGCTGATCCTCTTCTTAGCCACAATCTGTGGCGTTGGTGGGACGTTGACAGCCATTGATAATCTGGGTCAGATTGGAACTTCTCTAGGATATCCTACACGAAGCATAAGTACATTTGTTTCACTTGTAAGTATATGGAACTACCTGGGTCGTGTAGCTTCAGGTTTTGTCTCTGAAATCGTTCTAATAAAGTACAAATTCCCTAGACCACTTATGTTGACACTGATCCTCCTTTTGTCATGCGTTGGTCATCTTCTCATCGCCTTCAACGTCCCCAGTGGACTCTACCTAGCTTCCATCATTATAGGATTTTGTTTTGGTGCTCAATGGCCATTACTCTTCGCTATCATCTCAGAGATCTTTGGCCTTAAATACTACTCAACTCTCTACAATTTCGGGTCAGTGGCCAGCCCGGTTGGATTGTATTTGCTCAACGTTATGGTGGCTGGTCATTTGTATGATAAAGAAGCAAGGAAACAACTGGCTGCTCTGGGAGTCACAAGGAAGCCTGGAGAAGAGCTGAATTGCATTGGAGTTGAGTGCTTCAAATTGTCATTTATCATCATTACAGCAGTCACTCTGTTTGGTTGCTTTGTTTCTCTCATTTTGGTGATAAGAACTAGAAAGTTTTACAAGAGTGATATTTACAAGAAATTCAGAGAAGCAGCCGCGACTGTAGAGATGACTTAGAATGGTTTTCTCTCAAAGTTGCACCAACAGATTGATTGATCGATAATGATGATGATGATGATGAAAGAAGTATGTCATAGTTTTCTCTTTAAATCAGCTTCTTCTTCTTCTTTTTTATTTTATTTTATTTTATTTTTTCTTCTTCTTCATATGTGTAAGTTCACGATGTTCGGTGTTGAACATCCAGTGATGACTAAAAAGTCTACAACTGTCCTTTAATTTCTTGTTTTATAAAAGAATTATAGCTAGGGTATGAATAAATAAAACAGTCAGCAAGATACCTCAAAAAAAAAAAAGGTCAGTTAGAATTACTATCACTGGCTTTTTGTGTGTTCGATTTGAGTGTTATGAAATTTATCTTAAAGTGAATGTTTGATTCTGTCAAAATCATGTAAGTATCTTTATATCAACTTCTTTTCTCGGACAAAAATTCTCTTTTTCCTTTGAATTTTATCAATCATTTGCAAAGTTTAAGATTGGTTATTGTTAAACCCATGTACAGTAAGAAAATGAATCCTAATTACATTTATTATTAATTGTTTAAAACTTTGATGAAGAGGTAATGACCATTGCCTTATATGTCTTGGTAGCGAATAACATTAGTTCAACTTAACAATATTTTATATTTGAATTATATTCAAATTATCCCATAAATTTACTTTGAAATTAATGTATTTATACATAGTTAAATGATTAAGTGTATATAAGTTTTATAAATATTATATGATTCTTTTATTATGAGAAGTTATAATACATTATATATATTCATTCAAAAAAATTGTAATTGTATATAAAATTATACATATGACTTAATTTTATTAAATGAATTTAGATACATACTATGTATCAATCAAGATAGCGTCCCTCTTACCATTCTAATTTTTTGAGACAGTCAAATATATATGTATGGCTGTGTCTTCAAAGCAAATAAAAGTACAGCTAGCATCATTAAAAAAAAAAAAAAAAAAAAAAGAAGGAAACAGCGAGACGGATAGCTATTGGCTGGCGACTTTGACGGCAGCTCATTTGACTAGAAAGTCTGTTTCCATATCTTTCTGGTCCGCCCTAAATGGAGCTACATTTTATAAGAAATTTTAAAAAACAGAGAACTCTGCCGAATGAAGTTCCTCTGAATAATACGCGCAGTTGAATACAAAATTAAAACAAGTTGCTTTTAAACAGGCTACTTGATAGTCCCTCCAAACTGGGTTGAAATTTGGCCTAGGACAAGAAGTTAATCAGGAAATTGAAATGACAGCTATCTTTAATCACAATTTTGAATTTTATAATGCACCGCTTCAATAGCATGCAACAAATTAGCTGGCATCTAAAAATTAATTGCCAAGTAAAAGGAGTGACTTCAATGGTCAAACTAGCAAAGGACAAATATATCCAGAACTTGTCTAGCTTCTCGCCATTCCAATATTTTGTTAAAAAATCTGCATGGAAGGTTGACAACTAAAATAAAAAACTAGGGCTTTAATATTTGGAAAGAGGAATTATAAGAGAGAACAAAATTGGGAGAAAAAAGAAAGCTGTCTTTGATTAAATTTATTTAAAAATACTGCCCTTAAACAGTTTTACAATAAATTTAAAATCTCAAAAAGATAGTTTTATAAACCTATATTGAGGATCGATGTTGAAATTAATTTTTCAAAAAGATAGTTTTATAGACCTATATTGAGGATTAATGTTGAAATTAATTTATAACTTGTGAAATTAATAATGTTAACATATCATAATCTCAAGTTTTAAATATTATAATTGAGTAATTTTCTATCAATTTAAGCTTTTTGATTTGAAAATAATTATTGATGTAAAAAAAGTGCTAACACTCAAATTAATGTGTATTGGATGAGTTTAGTGATCGAACGAATGCAATTATGGCATAGTAATGGTGCAATAGAGATTTAAAAGCAATAAATAGATGAAGACAAGAGAATTGTTAACTTGGTTCGGCTCTATATAAGAGTGACAAAAATACCTGATCCGATCCAAACTCAAAAGAACTCGTTTATATAGAGTAGGTTTGGGTCGGAAAGTAGCGATTCGTTTGGGGCACATGTCTAGTTTGGGGTAATCCTCAATAATTTCAAGTCAGGTTTGGGGCAAGCTTTCTTTTCCTGCCCCTACCTGGTACCTTATCTATATATATACATAAAAAAAAAAAAAATCCTAAATCTGTGACTGGGTATTAAAAAGGGTTATTATATGGCGTCAAAGTCTTGCGTTGTTAACTGTCAGAGTTTTTATATGAATTTAGAACTCATTTGGAAGAATCATGGATATCATAGACAATACGTGGGAAAACATTTGTCTTTGCGGAATTCTTCCTTGTGGTCCTATGTCTAGGAAATTGAAGTCTATAATTTTCTAGCTTCTTATATAGTTTTCAGTTTTCGCTGTTACTCTTTCTCTTGAAATCTTAATGATTTTAGAATTATTACTTTACAAATACTTTAATTTTGTAAGAAAAATGCACTGACAATGAAAGTTAAAATCAAAATAACTAAATTATTGGAAACTTTAGTTCTTCATAATTTCTTATTGATGACCCCCCAATATGACCTTGGATAATTTTACATTATTATTTTATGTTAACATAATAGCTTCAAATGTTAATTTTATATCTTTGTTACAATTAATTCTTTGATTTCAAAAGCTTTTAACACTATGTCTTTTGTTGTAAAAATTTTGTGTATTTTATAAATTTTATATTAATAATTATATAGATGTGACGTTATATTATAGTTAAATTGAACTATTGGAAGTTTAAATGTGCATTTTTTTTTTGTTTGTATATTTATTTTTGATATTAATTATATTATTAATGAAAAATTAAATCAAATCAATAGGCCAAGTTTAAGGTAAGTCCCTTCAATTGGGCTTGGCTTTTGGGGTGTAAAGTAGTAGTCCATTTGGTGCATGAATAGGGTTTAGGGCACCCCTCAAAAATTTCGGGTCATGTTTGGAACGGACCGATCGAGACTTGATCTGATCTATTGCCATCCATAGCTGTATAGTATAGAATTGTACCTACATCTATGGTTATGTTATTGTTTTTGGGAAGAAGGTAGGCAATTAAGGTTTTGGTAGGGATCTCAAGGGCTTCAACAGAGTCGTCCTTTTTTTTCTTGCATGAAGGACTTTATTTATAGCAATAGAGATCTTTGTTCTTATACAATTAGGATACTAGGTTATAGAAAAGATTTGGATTCATTTCCTATTTTATGTCAAATTGCATTAAATATATAGATTCAAATCAAAATACGATCATGAAAATTTCCTATATGGTGTAGTTTCCTATTGTATTTAGAAGTCTTTTCGCTTCAAAAATCCTACTGCAATAACGAATGACACGAGTTGCTATACTTCGAGTTACTATTTGAAGAAAACTTAATTTGCCTTATATGTGAGCTACTTAGTTCGATCTACTTGTTACTCAGAACGTGATGAGCCTTATATATTTCCTACTAACATGACATTGTCTTATGTACCTTGTAATGGTAGTGCTCTTTTAAGCTTTAGGTTTCTTAACCCCTTCTTGGGTCAAACTAGGCTCAAGGTCTAGATGTTATTTTTAGGCACAACATTAGCTCTCTAACTTCTAATACGAGTTGATCATTTTAGTCACATTAGAAGTTTAACTATTTCGTCTCCTTCAAATAGCTTTGGATAGTTAATAATTGTTGACGGGACTTGATCCGAACTCTCTCTAACGGAATCCAGTGATCTTGTCTAGCACCCCACGAAACCCTTTTGGACTCTAGCTAGCATCACCAAAAGGACACCGTTGAGTGAACCCTTAAATTTTTTATTATTGTTAAATAATAAATTTTAAATCTTAAAATTTTCTTTTTTCAAACATTTAGGTTTTTCTAAAAAAATTCCGGCAGTATAAGGGCTGTTTATTGAGCTATGCCAACCTATAACAAGAGAAATAAGCACTTCTAAAATTTCATACATATTCTCCACTTCCAATTTGGACCTCCGGTCCATTTCAATCCAAAACCTAGCTACGATAAATTTATTTCCACCAAAACCATTTCAACTTTGAAAATATATTTTCATGTAATTAAATCAAAAGCATTTACACATAACTCAAATATTTACATAATGCATATAAAATAGTTATTAAATAATTCATTTACATAGTCATGATATATTACTACAAACTTGGCAAATTTTCAAAATTCATTTACAACCAAACATATAACATGTATATGATTTTCTCTTAAACAAAATATGCATGACTATGGTTTCACAAAAGCATCAATCATCTTTAGCCCACCTAGTCTGAAGTAGAAGAACAGACAGCCTGATCATTCATCCTTGTACCTGGGGAGGTTTTTAGAACATAAAGCCAACGAAAAGTAAGCTAAAGGAGCTTAGTGAGCATTTACAGTTTTTCTATTTAAACTAATTCTTTAAAAATCTACCTCTCAAAATATTCGAAAGGAATTTCTATTTCTTAAAACATTTTCATTTCTAAACCATACACTTTAAAATTTTACTAAGCGATTTTAAAGGCTTGTAATCATGTGTAAAACATGACAAGGTTTCGTACTAAAATAGAATCATAATATGCTAAAATATTTCATTGAACTTTAAAAAATAGCTAAAACATTTTTTTTCTAAAATCCACATCTAGTGGTGGGCTTTCCGTTCTAAAAGTCGTATTAATGAGAACCTAAAGAAGTTACAATCACATGGCGACTAATCTAGTGCCGCACAATATGAGGTCATGTGGTGTAATATACCCTCCCTATTTTAGTATTATAAATGTATTGTACACTATTGTCCCATTCATGGAATAAAGAAATAATTCAACGTGTCTAAATGCGAAATTGAACCATGATGGAAACTTCGGATGTGAAATTGAATCACGATAAAATTTTCAAATGGACTGGAAACGATTTCGAAGACAAGAAATAACATGATAATCAATTTGGGGTTTAGTATGGAATGGTTATTAAAAGAAATTTTTAAGAAAGGGTATCGTTGATTAAATAGACTCAAAATATGTATATGTGGATTTTTTTATTTCAATTGTGAAAAACATAGAGAAAAAGGGGGCAATTTTATAAAATCTCATCAATGGTATGCATGTAATTTTGTATCAAACTTGAAGGGCATTTTGTCAAGGCTATTAATATATATATAAAGTGAAGATTGGACTAAAAGAATGAAGAAGAATTGAGAGAAAGGGGGAAGAGGACAGTTTCGGTAGAAGCAGAAGCACCAGGGACAACAAACATTCTTCACTCATTCCAAGCCATTTTTCAAGTGATTTTAAGCCCTCAAAAAGTGGTAATCAAGTCTAGGGAGGTTATTTAATAAGGGTAAGTGATTTTCAAGTGAAAATAGTTGAGTTTCCATGAAGTTATTAGATGAAAGATTGAGTCCAAAGCTGACCATGGATTGCATGTGACCTTGATTAAATTTTTGTGTGTTGATTTAGAGTTTTGGAGCCTTGAATTTGAGTGAAAGCAAAGCAAAGGATCCAGGACCAATTTGGTAAGTGTGCTAGTGTGAATGAAATCTTGATTTAAAGCTTAAGTTGATGTTGATTGTGGATTAGTTGTTTGGCCATTGAATTTGATGTAATTTAGCATAGATTTTAAGTGTAAAAAACTTGATGAAGTGTGGATGTATATATGGATGATATATACGATCAAGTAAGGGTAGTGTGATGCAAGTTGTGTTTGAATTGTTTGAAATGATTTCATGCATGAAACTGTGTAAGAATATTAAGTCATATTGTTAAAATGAAAATAAAAAACATGGTTTGTGTGTGTGCTATGTATTCGGCCATAGGGAGCTTTGTGTGAGGGAAAATTGTTTTGATCCTTTTGTATGGAATTAAAGGTTGTTTTGATGGTGATTTTAGCATGAAATTGAAAAGAATTTAATTGGATAACAAAATATGCATATTTCGGCCAAGCTATGCCATTTTATGTAATTGTGATGTTTTATGAGTTTGGTTAAATTCTATGATATATTACATGCCTAAGAATGTGATTTTGGTAAGAAAAATTGAATCGGATGGACAAGTTAAAATGGGGACTATATTCGGCCAAGAGGGGTTAAAAAGGGGTGAAAAGTTTGTTTAATGCATTGATGAGAAAAGTGAGCTTCTATTGTGATGTTTTGTATGTTTAAAAATTAAAAAATTCAAACGGAAAATATGCACAAATAATTGGAGTTATTATGGCGAAAAAATGGGGGGTTTAAAATCATTGGATGGTTAAATGTTTATTAGTATGTTTATATGCCAAGGAAAGTGCTAGTATATAAGTCGAATTTAGTTACGATGTTTTCTAAATGTAGAATGCGAAAATGTGTAGGTAACGCGGAAATTGAAGGAATCCTAAAGCATGTGATATTGTGAATCAATAATTGGTGAGTGTCTTTTAAAATATTTCGATTTGATATGATAATTATTTATGCCATAATATATGAATAAAATTGATTTTTAATTAAATATATCATACATGAAAACATTTTGCATGGATTATGGGAAATTGAAAGGATTATATGAAAGATGTATATTATAATGAAAACAGTTATGGGAAATGTATGGTAAACCTATGGTATGCTTGATAGGTATTATAGATATCTCTGGTTGAGGTTGTGTACTCTAAATGTGCATTGGCAGGGCAATGTCAAGGGTGTTTGTCACTAACAACGGAAGAAAACCCGTAGAGGGGATTGTGTTAAGTCAATGGTTCAATTTAGTGTGTCGCCTAATGCACGTGCAGGGTATATTATCAGCTAGCTTCCACTTGAGTGAGGAAAAATACCGCTCCGGAGCGAGGGAAAAATTCCATTATATGATACTGGATAGATGGCCTGAACGAGGAAAAATTTCGGGAAGGCCGGGGCGAGGCAAAATTCCACTCTCTACCTAGAATATCATGTAGTACGAACCGTTAATGGTTGACTTGTTTTATTCAAAATTTTTCTGAAAATAGAAGTACTACCACTACTTACATTTTTCAGCAGAAAACGGAAGACATGCATTATTTTGTTTTATTATTTAGTTTTATAATGAAATCGAATAATATTTATGAAAATTTTTATCCATCCGATTATTTGAATTATGATTTCAGAGAAAAACCGTTTTAAATATTAAATAGATTAAGAGTTTATAAAGTGTTTGAAAACTAAAGAGAGATTTATTTTGTAAAGTTAAACTTTAATGGGAAATTTATGACACTTACTGGGCTCGTGTAGCTCACATGTTATTTTATGTTTTATAAACAAGACCTCTCTAGGGACAGATGCAGGAACAAGCACATTGGCAACAGGGACTCTAGTCCAGGATTAAACAGATTGAGTCGAGGGTGTCGCTGTGATTGTATAAATGTATCGTTAAGCTTCAAAAAAATTTAGTATATAATTGATTATACAGTTTTCTCTAATTTTTGAAAATGTATAAATAAATATATGCATGACATGTGACTATATTGATAATCCTGTGGTTGCTTATAAATTGATAAATTGAGGGTTTGAGGCCTAGAAGTTTAGAGAAAACATTTGATTTTAGAAGTGTTAAATATCTATACAAAATTGTAAGGTGGCATTCCTAGAAAACAACCGTTATGCTGTCCTAATTTTCATTAAATCTATTTTATAATCATATTTCTAAAGAAAAGTAAAGTTTCCAAATACAGAAAAACGATTTAGTTTCACGGGAATATTTCGGTCAAATCGGATATCGACTAGAGCGGTCACTGTAGAGTTGCCGACAGGCTACCATCTATACGGAAATGGATGTATAGAAACGGGGTCTGTTACATGGTGACTCAGCTAGCACCACTCATCATGACACGACTAACTCATGACTCAACGCCCCGATGTTAGTGACACGCCCTCCCAACACTTGTCGTCCACGTATAAGGTATATCAGCCGAGTTTGAATCTATAAATTCTATAATTTGGGTAAGCTATTAGCATTTAAAAACTTTCTTTTCATATAATTCAAGATTTAATTTCTCATTCTATAAGCATGAAGATATAAAAACATCTTGCATAATTTTTTACTAAGAAATAAAATCTCATTATTTCTACAATTTTATGCATAAAAGATTTCTTTTCGAACTAAACAAAAAAGTATTCATAAACTAATATACTTGATGTAAACTTATAAACATGCTTAATAGTAAACTAAAATGCATTTAATATTTATAAAATATTTTTACACTCACATGCTTCCACTTTACTAGAATACCCTTCAACAATTCTTGATTCCTTTGTTTCCTTTCACCTATAATACACATTCCAATTTAGAATTCATCACCAATTCATTGGAAACTCATATTAATTCATCCAATTGGCATGCAAACCAACATGCCCTTCATCTAGTCCAATTACACTATCTTTCACATAAGCTTTATTATTTTAATTTTCCATGCATTAATCATCTTAAATTCATCTTAACATCATCCTAAATCATTCAAATAATCAAAACATAAAATGTACCCCTGACATCCATACTTGGCCGAATACACCCTATCATATAATCTATGCTTTTTCTTTTCATTTTCTTAATGCACATCATCTTAAAATCATGAAAAACATCACATAAATATATCAAAATATTAAAATCAATCCATTGACATCAAACCCTTGTCATGGCCGAACACACACCACATGCATCCAACATCATCTTTCCATTTTTATGGCCATTAAACACATCAAAATCCCTCAAATCTTCATCTAATGTCTTGAAATCAACTCAAATAAAGTTTTCTTGAAAAATTACATAAACCCTAGAATATTAGAATGCTTACCTTGGCTTCTTACTCGTCTAATGGCTTCATTTTGAGTTCTTTTCAATTCCGCACTTGAATACAAGTTAATTTATTTCTAAACATACCAAAAATTTCATTAACTCATCAAGTTATCCTATAACCATATAATCATCAAAATACCATGAAAATTTAAATAAACTTACTGTTTTCACTTCATCTTCTTTGCTCAAACCTTGCCCTATCATCAAATTTGAGTGGATTTAGTGATTCTAGTATGAAAAATTGATCAAAAAAGTCTTGCCCTTCTTCTTCCTCTCTTGATCGAACCTATATCCCTTCTCTCTCAATTTCTTTCTTTTAATTTCTCTTCATTTTGCAAGACACTTCAGCTATATATAGGCATTTATTGGGTTTAACATTTGCCCCTAAACTAGCCTTAAATTTACAAAAGTGCCACTAATTAGATTTTAAAGCATTTGATTGGTTGAAATCTAACTACCAATTCAATTCTAATTAATTTCATTCCATTTCAACCAATTGCAAACTTTTAGTTCACTTGTCTCCAAAATTGCCCATATGCCATCCATATTTTTACACTCTAAGGTTTTTCCAAAATACCTTTGCCATAACAGTCTATTTACCAAATTGCCCTTTTCTATATAATTCTTCAAAATTTCCAAAATACCATTGTCATGACACTTTATTTACATCCTTACCCCTTTCTAGAAAATTCTTTTATTTCATCAATTGCCCTTCAAATTTCTATAATTCCTTCCATTACTTTTCTAGGAAATTCTATTCCCCCTTTTCACATATTTAACCTTAGGTGGTGTAATTAGGAATCCAATCAAATGCGTTTAGAAAACGATCGACTTTACTAGTTCTTGTATTCGAATTCCAGTCTATCTGAAATTTCTACTAGAATCCAATTACATATTTGAGTACTTTACAATCACTTTATTATTCTATAAATAAGGACATACTTGTACAATACATTGTACAATACATGTATAGTGCTAAAAATAGGGAGAGTGTATTACAAATTCTCTCTCCCCCCCCTCCCCTCTCTCCTTATAAAAATTTCATCCTCGAAATTTACAAGACTATCTATTGAAAAGATGAGGATATTGTTGGTGTATCTGATCTTCATGCTCCCATATAGTCTCTTCTACGTTGTGATTCCTCCATAAAACTTTCATCAAGGGAATAACCTTATTGCATAAAAGTTATTCTTTATGATCACGTATCTAAACTGGCTCCTTCTCATAAGTCAAGTTTTTCTTTAGTTGCACTGGTTGTTCTCTTAGTACATGTGAAGGATCTGCTATATACTTATGAAACATGGAAACATGAAACATGTCATGAATTTTGGCCAATTCAGGCGGCGGTTTCAGACGATATGCCATCTCTCCAACTCTTTCAACAATTTCGTAGAGCTCTATATATCACAAACTCAATTTTTCACGCTTTCCTAATCTCAACACCCCTTTCCATGGTGATATTCAGAGGAAAACCTTATCGCCAACTTGGAATTCTAGGTCCCTTCGTCGATTGTTCGCATGGCTCTTCTATCTATCATTTGTTATCTTTAGCTTGTCCCTGATAATTTTGACTTTCTCTGAATTGACTTGGACAAGCTCGGGGTCTATCAGATTCCTCTTACCTACCTTGTCCCAACAAACTAGAGTTCTGCATTTTCTTCCATAGAGAACTTCATAAGGTGTCATACCAATGCTGACTTGATAACTATTATTATATGCGAACTCTATCAAAGGTAGGTACGTATCTCAGCTTTCTTTAAACTCCATCACACAAGCTCTAAGCATGTCTTCCAACGTCTGAATAGTTCGTTCAGATTGACCAACCATTTGTGGGTGAAACGCCATACTAAAGTTCAATTTGGTGCCTAGAGCTTTTTGTAAACTTGGTCAAAATCTGGAAGTAAATCTGATGCGAAAACCCCAAGATCAAGTCTTGAAACCCCCAAAACCATATTTGGACCGAGAACCCCAATTCCTAAAACAAGATTCAATTGTATGAAATCTTGACCTGTTGTTGTATTGCAAACAAAAACCAAGACATTCAAGATTAGAATTGAACACCACAAAGGTTATATTAACCCTTGATAAGTTGGATAAAAGTTCAATGAAGAACTTAGGAGAAAATAGTTTATTATTTTGCAAATCCCGTAACTATTCATAAAAGAGGCATAAATACCTATTTATAGTGTTTGTAGTTCACAAAGAAACCCTAAAGATGCCCTAATGAGCTTAGTTATATGGCCTATTCATCAAATTTAAATAATCAACCCAAAACAATGTAAACATAACACCATATTAATGAAATCACATGCATAACACATGACATGTGTTTTACATAATGGGCTAAAATAAAATAAATTCTAGACTTTAAAATCAGGCCCATATGTGCAAGTTAGGTTGACATATTGGGTTGGCCCCTTGACTCCACTTGACTATCCATTGTAGGCCACCATCAAAGGTCCACCATAAGCATTATCATACGCCCTCAGCTCCAAATCAATAAAATGTTACACAAAACTTGAAATGCTATTTTAACCTCTTTAACCTTGCTTTTGTGATTGGTCCATCGGGTATGCTTAATTCATCCTTGGAATGGGCATCCTTGTCACGTGCACCATCAACTCCAATGCCATGTTTGCTGCTTACATCATTCCCTCCCTCTGTAAAAAGATTCGTCCTCAAATCTGCATCCATGTCAAAAGGAGATAGGTTAGCAACATTGAATGTAGCAGAAACACTGTACTCATCAGGTAAATAAATCTTGTAGGCATTATCATTGATCTTCTCTAAAACTTGGAAAGGACTATCACCTTGAGGATCAAACTTAGACTTTCTTTATGTAGGAAATCTATCCTTCCTTAAATGCACCCAAACCCAATCTCTAGGTTCTAAAGTCACATGTTTGTGCCCCTTATTGGCTTGTTGTGCATAGGTATTGCTTTTTTTCTCAATATGCTGCTGCGCTTTCTCATGAATGGTGTTAACCAATTCAGCCTTTTTCTGACCATCTAAGCTTGTAACTTCATTCAAAGGTAAAGACATCAAATCTAACATAGTTAAAGGATTAAAACCATACACAATTTCAAATGGGGAACAACCAGTAGATGAATGCACACTCCTATTATATGCAAACTCAACAAATGGCAAACAATCTTCCCAAGTTTTCAAATTTTTACCAACAATGACACGTAATAAGTTTCCTAAAGTTCTATTCACTACCTCTGTTTGTCCATCAGTCTATGGATGACAAGTTGTAGAATAAAGCAACTTAGTTCCTAACTTACCCCATAAAACTTTCCAAAAATGGCTTAAGAACTTAACATCCCTATCAGAAACAATTGTTTTAGGAACACCATGCAAACGCACAATCTCCCTAAAGAACAAGTCAGCAATATTTGTTATATCATCAGCTTGTGACATGTAATAAAATGCGTCATCTTACTTCATCTATTCACAACAACAAATATATTAGCTTTACCCCTTTTTGTTCTTGGTAAACCCAAAATAAAATCCATTGAAATATCAACCCAAGGGTCCGTAGGAACAGGTAAAGGAATATATAATCCATGCGGTAAGACCATAAATTTAGCTTGTGTACATGAAATGTATTTAGAACATATTCTTTTTACATCTCTACGCATATTAGGCTAAAAGAAATGTTCATGCAATATGTCTAATGTCTTAGACACACCAAAATGACCCATTAAACCTCTATTATGTGGCTCACGCACAAACAATTCTCTCAAAGAACATATAGGCACGCACAATTTACCTTCTCTAAACAAGAATCCATCATGCCTATAGAACTTTCGAAAAGCTTTATGCTCACATGCATTATACATATTAGCAAAATCAGAATCGATAGCACACATATCTTTAACTTGTTCAAATCCTAAAAGTTTAGAACTCAAAGTTGTGATTAAGACATATCTCCTAGAAAGTACATCAGCTACCACATTCTCTTTACCTTGCTTGTACTGAATGACATAAGGAAAGGTTTCAATGAATTCCATCCATTTTGCATGACGTCAATTCAACTTACTTTGCCCCTTCAAGTACTTCAAGGACTCATGATCGGTATGGATCACAAATTCCTTTGGTCATAAATAGTGCTGCCATATTTCCAATGCCCTTACCAAAGCATAGAGCTCTTTGTCGTATATGGAATAATTCATGGCAGCTCCATTGAGTTTTTCACTGAAGTAAGCAATGGGTCGTTTGTCTTGCATATGAACAGCACCTATACCAATACCAGAAGCATCACATTCAATTTTAAATGTTTTAGAAAAATCTGGTAAAAGATGCAAATGAGCAGAACTTAGCTTTTCTTTCAACATGTTGAATGCGATTTCTTGCTCTTCACCACACTTAAATCCTACACTCTTCTTGATGATCTCGGTTAAAGGTGCGACAATGGTGCTGAAATCTTTCACAAACCTCCGATAAAAACCAACTACACCATGAAAGCTCCTCACTTCTGTTGTTGTTGTTGGCGTGGGCCAATTTTTGATGGTCTTCACCTTCTCTTCATCAACTTCCACGCCTCTGGCACTAACGACAAGACCAAGAAACACAACTCTATCTATGCAAAAAGTGCACTTCTTCAAGTTAGCATATAATTTTTCACATCTCAAAGCTTTAAACACACATCTCAAATGACTAATATAAGCATGTAAGCTCTTGTTGTACACTAAAATGTCATCAAAATAGACAACCATAAATTTGTCGATAAATGCACGCAATACATGGTTCATAAGACGCATAAATGTACTAGGCGCATTAGTTAAACCAAAAGACATAACCAACCACTCATGTAAACCATGTTTAATTTTAAAAGCAGTTTTCTACTCATTTCCTTCTTTCATTCTAATTTAGTGATAACCACTTTTATGATCAATTTTAGAAAAGATAGTGGATCCATGTAGTTTATCAAGCATATCATCTAATTGAGGAATGAGATGTCGATATTTTACCATTATTTTGTTGATAGGACGACAATCCACACACATCCACCATGTTCTATCCTTCTTTAACACCAACAAAATAGGAACGGAGCACTGACTCATGCTTTCATGAACATGTCCCTTCGCCAAAAGCTCTTCAACTTGCCTTTAAAGTTCCTTTGTCTCTTCAAGATTACTTCTATAGGCTGGTCGATTTGGAATAGCAGCTCCGGGCAATAAATCAATTTGATGTTCTATCCCCTTAATTAGTGGTAACCTCTTCGGTATCTCTTCAGGAAAGACATCCTTAAATTCCTGTAAAAGAGCAACAACAACATTAGGCAAAGAAGTGTTAAGGTTAAAATCATTTAAATAAGTCTCTTTGTATAAGAGTACAAATATTGGCTTGTTTGCAAAAAAGACACTCTTAACATCTCTTTCTTTCGCATACAAGCTCAATTTGCTCTCTTTCTTTTTTCTCTCATTTTGGACTGTACTCTCTTTCTTTTCAATCAAACACTCTTTATTTTCACTCAAACTCACTTTACTCTCTTTCTCTTTTCTTTTTTTTTGAGATGTGCTCTCTTTATTTTCAATTGGACACTCTTTATTTTCACTCCTTTTTATTATCTCAATCTCAAAATCTCTCTTTTCACTCTTTTTAACTCCATTCTTATTCTTCTTATCAAGAGCTCTCTTAATCCTTAATTGATCCTCATACACTTGCATTGGAGTTAAATGAGCAAGTGTAATCTTTCTCTCATTTTTCTCAAACATGTATCTGTTTTTGTACCCATCATGAAAGACACGTCTATCAAATTGTCAAGGCCTACCAAGTAATAAATGACCAACATGCATAGACACCACATCGCACAACACCTCATCCTTATACCTTCCAATGGAAAACGAAACTAATACCTGCCTATTCACTTTAACTTCTCCACACTCATTTAACCATTGTAATTTGTATGGCCTAGGATGTTTCAAAATGGGCAAATTCAATTTCTCTACTAAAGTGGTACTAGTTATATTCGCACAACTACCACCATCAATGATCATACTATATGTTTTTATCATGGATAAGACATCTAGTGTGAAAAATATTTTCTCTTTGAACCTTATCACCATCATTCTTTTTCACTTGAGTATTTAATGCACGCCTTATAACCAAAGCATGACCCTCCACGACATACTCTACATCACTAGCATCATCTAAAGGTGGCATAGAATCACTCTCATCATCCTCAGTCTCTATATCCCCATTGTCACGCAAAATCATTGCCCTTTTGTTAGGGCATTGAGAAGCAATATGTCATGTCCCTTAACATTTAAAACATTTAATATCTCTATTTCTTTGAAGATGGGAAGTGTTTTTACCTTTCTCTTTGCTATCCCTATGACCTTTATGCTTGTTTTCATCTTCCTTAGGCTTCGAAACAGCCTTATCATCTTTCTTTCCCAAATTAGACCTTCAATTGGAACTTGAACCTGAACTTGCATTAAACTCAACTCTTGTTACCCCTCTACGTTTCAATTGCTTCTCCACTTTCATTGTCATGTGCACCATATCTTCTAACTCCATATAAGGTTGCAATTCAACTATATTGACAATATCTTGATTCAGCCCACTTAAAATCTAGCCATAGTAGCCTCTCTATCTTCTTCAATGTTTGCTCGAATCATAGCCATCTCCATATCTTTATGGTAATCTTCTACATTTTTAGAGTCTTATGTAAGACCTTGCAAACATTGATAAAACTCTCGATAATAATGACTAAGAACAAAACGTCTCTTCATGACAGCCTTCATCTCATCCCAACTATCAATAAGCCTTTCACGGTTTCTCCTCCTAGTCAATAACAATTGATCCCACCACACAAGTGCATAATAAATGAATTCAACCGCAGTAAGCTTCACCTTTTTTTTTTGGAATAATTGTGGCATTCGAAGACCATTTCCACCTTACACTTCCATTCAAGATACACATCAGGATCATTTTTACCTTGAAATGACGGTATCTTTATCTTGATACTACTGATGTTGTCATCTTGTCAATTCTTACCTCTATAATTTCTATTGCCATCTTGTCGATTATGACCTCTATGATCTCCTCGTGCTCTTCTTTCTTGCCTTCCACCTCGAGGCATATATCTATTGTTATATGTAACCTGCTCTTCTTCATCTTTAACATCCTCGGATATCTCATCATTAAATCATGTACATGTGGGAAAACAACTCGTCTCATATGTCTTCTACCATTTTGAGATTGCATAAGTGGCTCTTTATGCAAGTTAGCTATGGTAGCATTTTGCTTATCCATTCGGTCCCTTATTTCACCAAAAACAAGATTCATTCGTTCAAATTGTTGTTGCATTGCCTGAATTGTAAAATTCAGATTCGGATTGGCACTGTCACTTTCGTGATTAAACATGTTTATAAACCTATAAGAAAATATTAGTAATAAAAAAAAATGACCTCACCAAACACTCCCTCATGTGTTTATGCTCAATTGAATGTCACTCCAATCTATTGTGTTTTACTCTTTTTCTATGACCTGTTCTGTCACTTTTTTTTTTTTTTTTCTCACTCTCTATTTTTCCTTGAATTTCTTAAAGAACTAATCACCAATATAAACCAAGAGTCACCAACTTGTAGCAATTCAATTAACTCAAGACAATGGCCAAACAAAGAAAAAACCAAGGAAAACGAACAACAATGAAAATTTGAAGGATTTAGAATGAATTTAAACAAGATATTAAGAAATATGAAAACAAACTGACAAGAAGAAGAACCAAGGAAAGATATGCACGAAATTCATATAATGGATGGTTCAATCGACGTTCTAATGTTCTCAAAACAATGGAAATTATGAACAATAGTAAATCCCCCAAATTTAAGGTTAATTAGACAACAAAAAAACCTTAACAGTCCCAATTCTATATGAAATTTGCAAAGTGAAATTCAATGAATACTTAAGCTAAAATTAATACCAAACGAATATGTAAATAAAAAAAAAAAAAATACACATTCATCTACTTGATTATATTAGCTGCAAATGATTTCAAGGTTCTATATTTTTTCTTTGTTTTTTTTTTTTTGTTTCTTTTGCTCTTTGTTTCTTTTTTTTTTCTCTCTTTTTTTTTTCTATTCTTTTTTTTTTTTTTAAATATCACCAATTCAATAAAAAAAATGACAGCCCTTGGTTTCACAAATTGTAGAACTTAGATTAACAAAACCATGAAAGAAAAGAAAAACAAAAGTATAATAAACAAGATGACAAAACATAAATAAGATAGAATAGAACCTGTTTGAGCCAAAACTCTGAGCAGCAAACATGGCATTGGAGTTGATGGTGCACGTGACAAGGATGCCCGTTCTAAGGATGAATTGAGCATACCCGATGGACCAATCACAAGAGCAAGGTCAAAGAGGTTAAAAATAGCATTTCAAGGCTTTGTGCAACATTTTATTGACTTGGAGCTGAGGGCGCATGATAAGGCTTATGGTGGACCTTCAATGGTGGCCTACGATGGACTGTCAAGTGGAGTCAAAGGGCCAACCCAATATGTCAACCTAACTTGCACATATGAGCTTGATTTTAAAGTCTAGAATTTATTTTATTTTAGTCTATTATGTAAAACACATGTCATGTGCCATGCATGTGATTTCATTAATATAGTGTTATGTTTACATTGTTTTGGGCTGATTATTTAAATTTGATGAGTAGGCCATATAACTAAGCCCATTAAGGCATCTTTAGGGTTTCTTTGTGAACTACAAACACTATAAATAGGTGTTTATGCCTCTTTTATGAACAGTTACGGGATTTGCAAAATAATAAACTATTTTCTCCTAAGTTCTTCATTGAACTTTTATCCAACTTATCAAGGGTTAATCTAACCTTTGTGGTGTTCAATTCTACTCTTGAATGTCTTGGTTTTTGTTTGCAATACAACAACAGGTCAAGATTTCACACAATTGAATATTATTTTGGGAATTGGGGTTCTCAGTTCAAATATGGTTTTGGGGGTTTTAAGACTTGATCTTGGGGTTTCTGCATCATCAGTTGGTATCAGAGCTTTGGATATTAATTCAGGTTTGATTTATCTATTTGATTATTTTTTTGTTTTGTTTCTGTGTTATTTTTTTCGTTCAGCTGCAACATCAATATTTATTTTAGGGTTTCATGTTAGAGTTTTATTTGTTTACCTATAAAATGGTTAGTAACCTTAAGCAAAAAAAAATTTGAATGATGATGTAGCCAACTTCTTGAATGAAAAGAATAGAGACTTGTTTCTCTTTTGTTCTTTATGAACATGTGATCTTATCAAGCTTTGCTTGTGGCGATTAAACCATGACTTATCTTCCATCTTCTCATCTATGTCTTGGGAGTGGCGTCAATATCCTTCTTTTATAATTTTGATTCTTGATTGAATTCTAATCATTGAGTCAAAGTTCTTTATAACTTTGGTTCTTGATTGACATATAATCAATTGGTCAAAATTTCTTTTTTATAAACCTGTTTTAATCTTTCTTGGGATTGTGTTTCAATTTGACTGTGGGTTTCGTATCGTTATATACGGGGTTCTCATCAAAATCAGGGATCCCTATCCGAAACTGTGGAAATGGGTGTACCGTGTAACCTCACAATTTTGTTTACATACAAGTGGGCCAGCTTATCTAATGTGTAATTGCTTCTGATTGGTAGGAAATGAGTAGATTTCGTTAGCCTATCCACGATTACCCATATGACGTCATATCCACTTTGGTTGTGTGGGAGTCCTACGACAAAGTGCATAATGATCTTTTCCCATTTCCATTCAAGAGTAGGTAGTGGTTACAATAGTGCCACTGGTTTTGAATGCTCGGCCTTTACCTGCTAACAATTTAGACACTTAGAGACGAATTCTGCTATGTCATTCTTCATGCTTTTCCATCAATAATACTCCTTAAGGATATGGTACATTTTAGTGCTCCTAGGATGCATAGCATTAGCCGAAGAATATGCCTCTTCCACAATCTCTTTCCTTAATTCTCCTACATCCGGTACACACAATCTTTGCCCCAAGGTTAATGTCCCATCATCCTTCAACAGAAAGTCCTTTCGTTGTCCGAATTCTATTTCACCTCTCAACTTAACCAGTTTAGGATCTTGAGTTTGTAGCTCTTTTATTCGATCTATCAAAATAGGGTGAATATGGAATGTAGCTAACAATGCTCCTAAATCTGCCATCTCTAGTCGCACTCGTAGCGACCTTAACTCCACCAATAACGGAAGATATACAGTCTTCAGTTGTGCAATTGAACTTGTAAGCTTCTTGCTCAGAGCATCTACTACTACATTTACCATTCCAAGGTGGTACTAAATAGTATAGTTATAATCTTTAATAAGTTCGATCTACCTTCTTTGTCTTATATTCAATTCTTTCTGAGTAAACAAATACTGTAGGCTCTTATAATCGGTGAAAATACAACAAGGGACTCCATATAGATAATGTTTCCATATCCTCAAAGCAAACACCACGAATGTAAGTCTTAGGTCATGTGTTAGGTAATTCTGCTCATGCTTCTTCAGTTGTCTAAAAGCATATGTAATTACCTTGTTGTGTTGCATTAACACACAACCTAGGCCTTGCATAGAGGCACAACTATATATGGTGAAATCGTCTTTCCCTGATGGAATTGTGAGTATCGGAGCTGAGCTCAATGTTTTCTTTAATTCATCAAAGCTTCTGACACTCATCTAACCACGCAAGCTTCTCTTCCTTTCGAGTTAGCTTCGTCAATGAGGCGGCTCTCTTAGAAAACCCCTCTATAAATTTCCTATAATAACCAGCCAAACCCAAAAAGCTTCTGACTTCTATCACACTGGTAAGCTGTTTCCAATTCACTATCGCCTTAATTTTCTTAAGGTCTACTGAAATTCCTTCTGCAGAGATCACATGTCCCAGAAATGCAATTTTATCTAGCCAAAATTGGTATTTATTGAATTTGGCATATGCTGATGCTTCTTTAAAGTCTATAAAATAGTTTTGAGGTGTTTCGCATGTTCTTTTCGGCTACCCGAATACACCAGTATATTGTTTATGAACACTATCACAAATTTATTAAGGTAGGGTCGAAAAACCCTATTCATCAAATCCATGAATGTTGTAGAGGCATTGGTCAATCCGAAAGGCATGACCAAGAATTCATAATGCCCATTCCGCGTCTTAAAGGCAGTCTTGGGAACATCTTTATTACAGACTTTCAGCTGATGATATCCTAACCTCAAGTCAATCTTGGAGAACACCTTGGATTCTTGAAGTTGATCAAATAGATCATCTATTCTCGGAAGCGAGTACTGATTATGTACCATCACCTTATTCAATTGTCTATACTTAATACAAAATCTCATGCTTCCATCCTTTTTCTTAACGAACAAAACTAGTGCTTCGCAAGGTGAGGTATTCAGCCTGATGAAACCCTTATTTAGTAACTTTTCCATCTACACCTTTAGTTTTTTTAACTCAGCTAGGGCCATTTTGTAGGGAGTGATTAAGATTGGTTGTGTTCCTGAAACTAAGTCTATCTTAAATTCGATCTCCCGATTGAGTGGTAAACTAGGAAGATCCTTCGGGAACATATCTAGGAAGTCCCTAACTACTAGAACGTCTTCCAAGCTCACTCTATTATTTTTCACTTCTACTGTATAGACTAAATACCCCTGATAAAACTTTCTGAGCATTTTATTAGCCATCATTACACTTATCATACTAGTGGAAAGCACTTTTCGTATTCCCCAAAAAATCACATTACGTTCATCTGCTCTGATAAATTTGACTTCCTTCCGAAAATAGTCCATTATCGCGTAATGCATGGACAACTAATCCATCCTGAGTATTACATCAAAATCATGGATGTCCAATAGAATAAGATTTATCGAAAATTCTTGGCCCTCTATGACCACCTTACTATTCATATATACTTTTTCAGCTAATAATGAATCTCCTATAGGAATGGACACTCTCAGGCTATAATCTAGGGGTTTGGACTCTATACCCACCAATTCAACAAATTTCATTGAAACAAATGAGTGGGTAGCCCCTAGGTCTATCAATGCATATGCATCACAGTCAAACACTGTAGCAATACTTGTCACAACTTCAGAGGTAGCATTTGCCTCCTGCTGAGTCACCGTAAAAACACGAGCTTGTGTATGAGGTTTACCTGGCTGACCTTTTAGTGGCAAACCCCTACCTGTTGCTCTATTGGGCTACTTAGAACTAATAGGCCCTCTAGTCTAGGAACCTCTCCGGTCTAGTCCTCGACCTCTACTAGTTTGCCTTGGTGTTGCGGTTTTGATCTTTGACTTAAAGGTTGAAGCTATGCTTGGGCAATCCCTCATAAGGTGACCCTCCTGTCCACATCAGTAACATCTGGTACTATCTCTAAAACATTCACCCGGATGTGTCTTGCCACATTTCTTAAATATCGGCCAATTCTTCCAGCTTTCTTTGGTGCTCTTGGACCCAACCGATTGTTTTACTGAGCTTTGACTTGATTGTGCCCTTGGACCTGGTTTTCGACTGTCGAATCTAGTTAATCTCTCCCCAGTCCTTGCAAACTTACTAGATCCTCCTGAAAAGCTATCCGACCATCCACGTTTCTAAGTTGGTTTTCTAGGCTTAGGGATGGCTTCCATGCTCTTTTTTATCCCAATTGCTGCTTCTACCAGCTTCTCATGCTAAGTGTTGACTGCTGATGCCACATAGGCCCTCATTTTGGGATTTAGGCCAACCGCAAACCTTTTCGCCTTCTATTCCTTATTATCTGTAATGAACGGAACAACTTTGACCAATTCTGAAAATCTCTTCTCATATTCTGTCACTGAAAGCGCACCCTGCTCCAACATGAAAAATTCTTCCATCTTGGTATCCTGGTAGCTCTTCGAATAAAATTTATCCATGAATTCTTTCTTTAATAGCGCCCCGGATACTCCTCCCGTGTTCCGCCTTTGTAATGCTTTTCACTAATCTTTGACTTTATCCTTTAGTAAGAAGGTAGAGAATGTCACCATCTGATCCTTGGAACACCTCATGACTTGAAAAATTTCTTCATTAGTCTCTAGCCAAGATAATGCACGCTCTAGATCACCGGTTCCATCATAAGGTGCTAAATGCATGCTCCGGATCATCGGTTCCATCATAAAGCTTAGCGTCCAATTTTCCAGCACGTTCGATTGAACCTTTTGTTTCCCGCGGCTAGTGGAGCGCCACTGTTAAAGCCTAAGCCATCTATTCTACATTCATATTTCCACCCGTTGGCTCTGCAAGTTGTTAGAGTCCTGCTTGAGTTTGATCTATAGGCATGTTGACAGGCTCATCAACACGTTCTTCCACGTGTGTAGGTGTCTTAGTAGCTGCCCTTCTCGTAACTGGACGACCTCGACGATACATGATTCTATAAAATTCAATCATGAATGATGTCATGAGATGCATGAAGTAAAAATTAACATTGAAAAATCGTGCAACTACAAGAAAACCCATTCTAAAAGTAACAACTTAAATATTTACAAAACTTTATCTCAAAATCATGCAAAACCAGGCTCTGATACTACTTTGATGGGACCCATTCAAACTCCCTTTAATGGTATCCAGTGATCCCGCCTGATATCCCATGGAACCCTTCTAGACTCTAACTAGCATTACCAAAAGGACGCTGTTGAGCGAACCCTTAAAATTTTGATTATTGTTAAACAATAAATTTTAAATATTAAAATTTTCCTTTTTCAAACATTTAGGTTTTTCTAAAAAAATTTCGATAATATAACAATTGTTTATTAAGCTATGCCAACCTATAACAAGAGAAATAAGCACTTATAAAATTTCATACATATTCTTCACTTCTAATTTGGACCTCCGATTCATTTCAATCTAAAACCTAGTCATAATGAATCTATTTCCACCAAAACCATTTCAACTTTGAAAATATATTTTCATGCAATTAAATCAAAGACATTTACACATAACTCAAATATTTACATAATGCATATAAAATGTCATTAAATAATTTGTTTACATAGTCATGATATGTTACTACAAACTTGGCAAATTTTCAAAATTCATTTACAACTAAACATATAACACGTTTATGATTTCCTCTTAAACAAAATATGCATGACTATGGTTTCACAGAAGCATCAATCATCTTCAACCCACCTAGTCTGAAGTAGAAGAACAAGCACCTTGATCACTCATCCCTGTACCTGTGGAGGTTTTAAGAACATAAAACTAAAGAAAAGTAAGCAAAAGAAGCTCAATGAGTGTTTATAGTTTTTCTATTTAAACTAATTCTTTAAAAATCTACCTCCCAAAATATTCGAAAGGAGCTTCTATTTCTTAAAACAATTTTATTTCTAGAACTATATACTTTAAAATTTTACTAAGCAATTTTAAGGTCTTGTAATCATGTGTAAAACATGACAAGGTTTCGTACTAAAATAGAATCATAATATGCTAAAATATTTCATTAAACTTTAAAGAATAGCTAAAACATTTTCTTTCGAAAATCCACATATAGTGATGGACTTTCCTTTCTAAAAATCGTACTAATAGGAACCCAAAGAAACTACAATTACATGATGATTAATCTAGCACCGCACAATATAAGGTCATGTGATGACTCGGCTAGCACCGCTCATCATGACAAACTACAATGACATCTCACTACTACGCAACAGAATTATCCATTGCATATATAGAGCAAGATAATACCAACACGTGTAGAGGGCGACACGATTGACTCATGACTCAACCCCCCGATATTAGTGACGCGTCTTTTCAACACTTGCCATCCACGTATAGGGTATATCGATCGGGTTTGAATCTATACATTCTATAATTTGGGTCAGCCATTAGCCTTTAAAAACTTTCTTTTCACATAATTCAAGATTTAATTTATCATTCTATAAGCATAAAGATATAAAAACATTTTGCATAATTTTTTACTAAAGCATAAAATGCTCATTATTTCTATAATTTCATGCATAAAAGATTTCTTTTCAAACTAAACAAAAAAGTATTCATAAACTAATATACTTGATGGAAACTTACAAACATGCTTCAGAAGTAAACTAAAATCTATTTAACATTTATAAAATATTTTTACACTCACATGCTTCCACTTTACTAGAATACCCTTAAACAATTCTTGCTTGATTCCTTTATTTCCTTTCACCTATAATACACATTCCAATTTAGAATTCATCACTAATTCATTGGAAACCCATACTAATTCATCCAATTGGCATGCAAACCAATATGCCCTTCATCTAGTCCAATTACATTATCTTTCACATAAGCTTTATTATTTTAATTTTTCATGCATTAATCATCTTAAATTCATCTCAACATCATCCTAAATCATTCAAATGATCAAAACATAAAGTGCACCCCTAACATCCATGCTTGGCCGAATACACCTTATGATATAATCTATGCTTTTTCTTTTCATTTTCTTGATGCACATCATCTTAAAATCATGTAAAACATCACATAAATACATTAAAACATTAAAATCAATCCATTGACATCAAACCCTTGTCATGGGTGAACACACACCACATGCATCTAACATCATCCTTCCATTTTTATGGCCATTAAACACATCAAAATCACTCAAATCTTCATCTAATGCCCTAAAATGAACTCAAATCAAATTTTCTTGAAAAATTACATAAACCCTAAAATATTAAAATGCTTACCTTGTTTTCTTACTTGTCTAATTGCTTCCTTTTGAGTCCCTTTCAATTCTACACTTGAATACAAGTTAATCCACTTCTAAACATACCAAAAATTTTATCAACTCATCATGTTATCCTATAACCATGAAATTATCAAAATACTATGAAAATTTAAGTAAACGTACCACTTTCACTTTACCTCATTTGCTCAAACTTTGCCTTATTACCAAATTTGAGTAGATTTAATGATTATAGTATGAAAATTTGATCAAAAGAGCCTTGCCCTTCTTTGTCCTCTCTTGGCCGAACCTATCTCCCTTCTTTTTCAATTTCTTTCTTTCAATTTCTCTTCATTTTGCAAGACACTTGAACTATATATAGGCATTTATTGGGTTTAACATTTACCACTAAACTAACCTTAAATTTACAGTGCCACTAGTTAGATTTTAAAGCATTTGATTGGTTGAAATCTAACCACCAATTCAATTCTAACTAATTCCATTCTATTTCAACCAATTGCTAACTATTAGTTCATTTGTCTCCAAAATTACTCATATATCATCCTTATCTCTACACTTTAAGGTTTTCCCAAAATGCCCTTACCATAACACTTTATTTACCAAATTGTCATTTTTAGAGAATTCTTCAAATTTTTCAAAATACCCTTGTCATTACACTTTATTTACGTTCTTGCCCCTTTCTAGAAATTTTTTTTGTTTTCATCAATTGCCCTTTAAAGTTCTACAATTCCTTTCATAATCTTTCTAGGAAATTCTATTCCCTTTTTTCACATGTGTAACCTTAGGTGAGTATAAGTAGAAATCCAATTGAATGCATTTAGGAAACGATTGACCATACTAGTTCTTGTATTCGAATTTACCTCATATCTATTTGAAATTTTTACTAGAATCCAGTTACATATCTAGGTACTTTAAAATTACTTTATTATTTCATAAATAAGGGCATACTTGTACAATACACAATACAGTACATGTATAGTGCTAAAAATCGAGAGGGTGTATTATAGTTGTCGACCACCAATCGTAACTATCACATCCCACTGATGCAACTTATGCGATTGTGGCATCGTTCAAACTCCTTTATGTACACAATTAGGATCTCAAGGGCTTCAAGAGAGTTGTCCTCATTTTCCTGTTTGAAGAACCATATTTATGGCATTAGAGTTCTTTGTTCTTATACAATTAGGATACTAGATTATAAAAGAGATTTGAATTCATTTTCTATTTTATGTCAAATTGTATTAAATACATGGATTTTAAATCAAAATACGATTATAAAAATTTCCTATTTGGTGTAGTTTCTTGTTTACTGTAGAAGTCTTTTTGTTTCTAAAATCTTGTTGCAATAAGGAATGATGTGAGCTGCTATACTTTGAGTTGTTATTTGGAGAAAACTCAATCTACCTTATATGTGAGCTAGCTAGTTTGATCTATTCGTTACTTGTAGCATGATGAGCCTTATATATTTCCCACTAACATGACATTGTCTTATAGGCCTTGTAGTGACATTGCTCTTTTGAGCTTTAGGTTTCTTAATCCCTTTTTGGGCCTTACTAGGATAAAGATCTAAATGCTATTTTTGGATACAACATTAGCTCTCCAACTTATAATATAAGTTGATCATTTTGGTTGCATTAGAAGTTTAATTGTTTTGTCTCCTTCAAGTAGCCTTGAATGGTCAATAGTTATCAACCACCAATAGTAAATATCATATGCCATTGACATAACTTATACACGATTGAGGCGTTGTTCAGACTCTTTTATGTACACAATTTCTCCTAATTGTTGATTCTGTGACAATTATCACAACTTTTGAATTAACGGTTACATTTTGAGGATTTATAAAGGAAAAAAGAGGCAATTTTTTCGTCATTCTGCAACTTTTGAATTCAGAGCAGCAGACATTTTTTTCTGAAAAAGTTTCCCTCTTTGCTTTAAGCTTTATTGATTCTTTTCTCCAATCATCTATTCAACTTTCCAACCACCTTCACTCAAGCATCAAAACACTATTTTACCTTTTTAGAAGCAAGCACAAATTTGCTACATCTCTAGTTCACCCGATATTTTGAAAAATGATATGTTGAATTGCTTTTTGTTATTTTTGCAAATGTATTGTGTTTACTCTAACTCATAGAACAACCCTAGATTGAATGACTTCTAATGTTTGAGCATGTTTAGGACACTAGATAGCATTCTAGGTTTTTTCTTTTTATTTGTTTCAATTAACCGCTAGAAGAATTGATATTATGTTTTACGTATAGATGTGTAACTGTAATCAACGTGACCATGTCATTAGTGTTAATAAGAACTTAATATCATGTGAGAGTGTCCCTCTTTTTGACTGGATTGGTGGCTAGCAAAGTGAGTAAGGGTAGATATGACTAATAGGTTAGTGTTGGTGAGACGACAATAGATGAGGTCAATTCTAGTAAGGCAACTACCAGTGAGCTTTCTTTCAGAGAATGGTTCACCTCTATAATAGGTGAGCAAGAATTAATAAGCCTTGCCTTTGAACTTAGAATCCCTAGAAATAAAGACCTATTACTTCCTTCTCCCTTAGATCTTATTGCTTACCCCCTAGCTTTTTACTCAATTGTAGGTGCTTTCTAAATTCTAGATCTTCTTCTCCTTATGCAACCTTACTTTCAAAAGGTCTTAAACCACCTTGACGTTGCTCTTTTCCTGCTCATACCTAACAATTATTCTCTTCTTCCTATCTTTTTAATTTTTTTTGGAAATATAGACCTCTAACCCTCAGCCTAAATGTGGTCCAGCATTTGTTCTAACTAAAAAAGTGTCCTGATTTTGATGAGGGATTCTATTACTTGGCTCATAAAGCAGGCCATTTTAACCAACTATGTCTAATATTAGGGAGTACAAGTACCACTTCTTGTGAACTGCCCATCTAATATCGTTGTTTCATTTTGTTATGTAGTGACTATTTTCTCTTACAATTTGAGCAATTTATTGTAGTGTATATTTTTTCACTAACCAACTATTTTCCTTTGTTTTTAAAGGAATAGAAAGGTTTAGATTGAGTTCCTAAGCTTAACCTTGTAGAACAATCTACTAGGGCATTAGTGACTTAGGAAAACTTTAAGATTTATAGCCTAATCAACAAGCTTATTGACAGGCCCCTCTCCTTACTAGGCCTGCCGGCCGCCTTACGGTAGCCCTCCAGAGGATATCTGATCCAACTGGAAAGTTCCCGTAAAGCTACGCCGTTTACTTTTTAAAAACTTTCTGTTAATGCTGAAATGCGGTAAAAATTTTCTTTTTATTTGAACATTTATAAAACAGATTTATAAAAATTTGGGCATCATAACGACTGTTTTTCAAATATGTCACCTTGTAAATTTCAAAATTTAACATTTCTATAACAAACATTTCTCCACTACTGGGCCTCAGGCCCTCAAATCATTTCCACAATCCAATCACAAACATTTTCAATTTAAAATCCATAAATATACTTCATTTTCATTTTAGGTAAGTAGATAAATTAATTTATCAAATACTGCATTTCATATATACAAAATATTGTATAAACTTCAAAATATTATTTACAACTTAATCATCAAACATTGCATGGAATGCATGAACTATACTTTTAATCTAACTTATGCAGTGATGCTGCTGCGTCAGGCCACTTACGCATCTGATGGAGCCTCTTCCGGTTGACGGCTCGATCCTGTACCTGGAGAGGATTTTTATAAAATACGAAAATAGGGTGGTGAGTATAAAACTCAGTGAGTGGATAGCTTTTCATTAATATGTTCTTTTTCTAAAGTGTATACTTTCTCCCAAAATACTTTGTAAACTAATAATCTTTCTAATAATTTATTAAAATTACAAAACTGAGTAATGCTTATAAATCTTTCTTTATTTCTCAAAGCTGGAAATCAGTTCTAATTTAATAAACTTCACGCCTATTGACGTGCTTTTCTCTTTTATCAAAACTAAGTAATTTTTATAAACCTTTCTATTTTTCTCTTTTATCTCGTCAAAGGCAACCCAGGGAATATCTACTCCTGGTGTGATAGCATATAAAATCTCGCTAACCACTAGGAGTGGGAATCTACCATGTGTAGTCGCTGAAAGCGGGCCCACGCCGCGGACAGACTACACTACCCTATACGTGTATACGGATCACTTATACCTCGCTCACACAAGAGTCGACTAGACTCAAATCTCACCGACTGACTTCCTCTCATCTACCATATCACGTATAGAGCATTCGGTCGGGTACTAAACTGGGGCTAGGGTAAACCATAGGCATCTAAAATCTCTTTTTCAATAAACTAAAAATTCTTTCTTTTTCTTTTAATCACTTGAAATAAAACTTTATTTTTTCTGAGGCCGAAGCCTATTATCTGTAAATAACTTTAGCATGTAAAATTCTCGAGTATAATTACTCATATACTAAATTGCTTTGATACTCAATAATCATAATTACAATTAAATGAAAATATTCATGCAACTCATATCAAATATGTAACATGCTAAAATAACTTGAAAATTATATAATAAACTCTTTTACTAAAACAATAATTAAATAACTCACTTCTCATGAAATAAATTCATAAATGCTTTAAAAATAAAACCACTCACTATTTTTCTTCACAACTATCACTTATTCCACACCTCCCTTTTTGATGCTTGCTTCCAAATCTTACAAGCACATTTCCACCATCAATTTCACCTATAAAATTTCATTCAATGATTCCATCATTTACCCACACAAATCTTCAATAAAACTATACTAACTAGTCATTTGATAATTCTCTCAATATATTTTTCTCAATGAATTCACAACTCTATCAACTTTCCAACTTATGTTCTCACATCCATTACAAGTTATTTCTCTAGTATTAAAGCATTAAAACACCTTATATCCATCATCCACATGCATTAAATCATTGAATAACATTCTAGGAATCATTTCTTTACATTTAATACTTTAACACCCAATTTTCCAATTTTCCATCTTTATTGCATCTTTTTAATTCCAATCACTTTAAATTCATTAGTAAACCTTGTATCACTTCTTCAAACAATTAAAATCAACTTAAATACATGTAAAAACACAATGATCCATACACTAATATATGTGTATATATCCAACAACACAATCAATTTATATTTCTTTCCAAGATTTCATTTCCTTCATCATAATTCCTCACATGCCACTTCATTTAATCATCCAAAATAATTCCATTACCTCTACTTCTATAATTTAATCAAAAACTAGTATATGACAACTTCATTATTCACTTCATGGCAAATCAAATAATCACTCATAAATAACTTAATAAACTATCACTTAACAATCTGCAACTTTAAACTAAGAAAACTAATCCATTTCATCAACTTTGATAATCAAACCCTAACCCTTACCTCTCCAATTCTTGATCCAAGCTTCTTGATTCTTTTCCTTCACTTCCAAGCTTATATTGATGATGATTAACCTTGATTTAGATTCATATAACTCATCAAAATCTCATATAAATCCATAACAAAAAGGATCCATCAACCAAACACAAAACAACTTCACTTACTCTTACCCTTTCTATATGAAGAGAGATGGGTTTGAGACACTAGAAGGTTAGATCATCTCCTCCTCCTCTTCTTCTTCTTCTTCTTCTTCTTCTTCTTCTTCTTCTCCTTCGTCACGACTGCAATTCTTCTTCTTCTGCAGTTCGGTTTCAGCTTGGACGTCCAGCTCTCCCTCTCGGTTCTTCTCACGCACGATCTGCTCTCTCCCAATTTCAGCTTGCTTCTCACGATTTTCTTCAGCTCTTAACCGACTTCTCTCTCTCCCATTCAGCTATCAAGCATTCATATATATACTAGCCCTCTTTTAAATGTCAAATTTGCCTTTAAATTAATTCCAAAATCACACAATTGCCACTTGACACTACTCTCTTTCGGTTCTGGTTTTTCTTCACGGTGCAGCTTTGCTTTGGACGATTTCAGCTCCCTCTCAACCGACTTTACTCCCCTCCAATCATCCATCATGCCTTTACTTAAATACTCACACTTATTCCATGCCAAAATTGCCATTAATTAACTCTTAAATCACCTCAATGCCACTAGATATAAATGAACACATATGATTGGTTAATTATTTCATCCAATTCATCACTACCAACTCATCCCCTCCTTTAATCAAATCTTAACTCATTACTTACTTTTTAAATTAAAGATGGCACAACAACATTGGCCTTCATCCAAGCACATAGATTGTGCTTCTTTGATGAATAACTTCTCCTACACTTATAATATTACAATTAACTTAAATTTTAATCCTCACTTAACACCAATAAATTCCAAAAATATTCCATGATCATCCTATCGTCGAATTGACCATGCAATCCTCTAATTGGATGCCTTAACATTTAATTTCATGCTTCGAAAAAATTTAATCGGTTATAAACTCATTAAAATTCACAACGTTCCTCACGAGAGCGTTTTTATCGATAAATATTCGGAACCTTTAAAATCCATTCAAACGAACTCATTTTTACTCCGTTTCAGTTTCTAATAACTCTAATCCATATTCTGAAGCTTATGATGTCCGGGGTCCATTTTTCGAAAATCAGTATTCACGCGGAAACTATTCATCGAAAATACTATTCACCAAAAAAATTTTTATTTCACGAAACTTAAAGAAATATTCATTTTCCCGAAAATCACTATTCACCCGAAAATACTATTTACACGAAATCACTATTCATCTGAAAATACTATTCCATCCGAAAATACTATTTATTCGGGAAACACTATCTCTTCCAGGAAAATGAAATTTCGGGTCTTACACTTATTATTATTGAACAAGCTTTTGAACAAAGTTGACGATGGTAAGATCAACTTGCTACAACACCATGCAAACATCTCCAAGAAACTCCCTTATGACTTTCCTCTTGTTAGTGTGTCTAAAGAAAAGAGGGCAAAGAAAAAGCAAAAAGCCTTCGAGTCGGACAGAGCCCTATTAAGCACCAAGAGCTTGCTACAATCTCTACACCTACAAGATCTGCTCCAAAGGACATAGATAAAGAGAAGGTCATAGCTTAACTGCCATTCTCCTTTATTGCCAAAAGCCCATAATGGATACTCCATCACCAAAGTGTCCATTTTAGAAAGTGAAAACAAAACCCTCACATTCAAGTTAACACCCCGACTTTGCTTTCTTTACTTTGTTTCTCACATCGCCCCACCTTTCCTTCATGCCCTCGACCCCCTTTTGTCATTATCTGACTGCCATTCTCTTTCATTGCCACCTCACTTTCTCTTCTTCCTCTTTTTTTTTTTTTTTTTCTTTTCCACTCATTTTGTTCTGACTTTTTTTTTTTGTTGCCGTTTTGCACACCGTCTTTCACATCGCCATACCTTCTTTTAACATCATTCGACCTTCTCAAAGCAAGTACTCTTTTCTCTTCTTCCTTTTTTTTTTTTTTTTTCTTTTTCTCATCTCTTGCTTTTCTCAATTTTTCTTTTTGTTGTCACACTGTTATCCTTTGTTCGCACACCATGCCATCGTCGATCATTAGTTTTCTACTCTTATGCTATGCTATCATCATCGTTTGTTCCTTCTTCTTAGTTCACAAGTTATGTTTTAAGTGAAGTTTCTTGTTTGATTATTGTGGCTTTGGTTTAAGTTTTGAGTTGTGGGTATTCTTATTTTCATGTTTTAAGTTTTGGGTTGTGGTTTATTTAATCAATTTATTTCAATGTAATGAATATGTATTCAATGTCATTTTTTAGGGTTTAGATTGGAATAATAGTTGACGTTTTCAATTGAGTAAGGAGTTTTGGATGTGAATGCATATGTGGTTATTTAAGACATTTAGTTAGTTAAGTTTGTCTAGTTCTAATAAATTATTATGGGATTTTGGGTATTTTCATTTTTCAACTGAAAAAAATTACAAATACTATAACATTGTTGAGCAATAGTTGGAGATGTATGTTTGTTATTTTGAGAGTGGTTTCATAATTAAGTTTCATTTTTTCAGTATTGTGATGATGTGGGTTTGTTTTGTTTTTTTGGTGAATTGAAGTGGGTTGATGATGGTTTTTTGGTAGATCATTGAAGCGTTGAAGTATTGATGATGGTTTTATGAAATGAAGTGTTGTGATTTTGTATTTCATTTTTGTGGGTTAATGAAGTAGCTTTTGTTTTAGTAACATGTTCAATTCATGAAATTGATGTGTGTTGGTTGTGGTTGTGTGTGTAGTTTGTTGTTTAGAGAGTGGTAGCATAATTGTGTTTTGTTTTTAGCGTTTTGATGATGTGGGTTTGAACTTTTTTTTAGGTGAATTGAAATGGGTTAATGATGGTTTTATGGTAGATCATTGAACTGTTGTGAATTGAATTGTTGAAGCATTGATAATGGTTTTATGAATTTAAGTATAATGATGATGTATTTTATTTTATGGATTGAAGTGTTGTGAATTGAATTATTGAAGTGTTGATGATGGTTTTTGTAACATGTCCAATGCATACAAAAAATATTGTCCATGAGAAGGAAGAATTACAAATAGTTTTCAAAGAATAAAATGTGTGGACATATTTTATACTTGTTTTTTTTTGTCTTTGAATAAATTTTATATTTGGTTTTTGGAAGATTAAGAATGTTGTGAGAAGTGGAATTTTCTAAAAGTCTCATTTTGTTGATTACCTTTTATGAGCTCGTGATTGATTTTTATTTTTTATCTTGCTTTAACATTCGGGAAGCCCACTTTGAGTTATTTTTATATATAAATTCTTGTGGTTTAGATTGCATTTGTTTGGTTTTGTTGAAGACTATTGTAATGAATGCAAATCACTATCGGTTGTGAATAAATTTTAGAATTTGATTAAAAATTAGAAAATTTAATTTATAATCAAATTAAAAATTTGATTAAAAATTGTAATGAAGACTATTGTAACGAATGGCCCCATTTATCTATAAGTATAGACAAATAAAAATAAAACTTTTATATAAATATCACATTTTGATACAAAATCATACCTGGTTCCCAAGTCTCAAGCACAATGGCAAACCATGCAGTAGAGGAACCAAATTTTGTCAAGACAAAACTGATTTGTAACTTCTTTGCAGGCTCCTCTTGCAACAAACCACTAGTCAATCTCAAAGAACAGCTTCGTGTATCTGCATATATAGGGAAAAAAGTAGTTATGGGCTTTAGGATTTTGTCTCAGAGATGTGCTCATCCATCCATATAACGCACCTTTTTTTGAGAAAAAAACTTAAAATATAAAAGGGAAAAATATTAAAAATAACTTCAAATATAAAAATAACATTATCATTATTTTTTTGAGATAAATTTTTGTCTTCTATTCAGTCATTTCATTTTAAATTTTGCCGAACTCAGCCATGTGATGATAGACCTCTGCCCATTATAATGACACGTTGCCCTCGCCTTTAGTAATTTTAATGGACAAGGTCTAACGGTAGGTGTGATGAGCAAATGAAGGAATGTAAGAGAAAGAGACAGATGGAGGTGTGAGAAAAAGATGGGAAATGAAAAATCTCATTCCCACTAAAACCCACTAAAAAGATTGGGAATGAGGATTCCCAATTGATTATGAATATAGAAACTTTAGGATATTTGGAATCTCAAATCCTTTGCTCTTCAATTGCTCTCTAAACATGAGATTTAATGATTTAGGATATTTTGAATCTCAAACCCAATTCAAATCTCATGTTCCAAACATATCCTAAATGTTGCTTTACCTATAAATACGTTTCATCTTAATAGCTAAATTGAAACTTGGTCATTTTTAAATTGTCAATACCACTAGAATTGTGTTTTTTGCACTTATATTTCAAAAAATGAACCATTTGATTGAAGCTTCAAATAGGAAAATTTTATCAAACCATTATTGGTTGTAATCAGATAAACCAAACATATTCACTGATTTTTACTTTTTAATATAGAAAAATAAAGTCTACAATTTTTTTTGTCATAATATTAAACAAAAGCGTACATTTTCTTTTCTTTTTTTGGTAGGCTAGAGGCAATCATTTAGTCCAACTAACAAAACAAACACAAACCAATGTAGAAATAAGAACAAAGGGGCAAAAATATCTTTCATTTTTTAAAGTAAATGAAAAAGATAAATATAGACCAGGATAACAGTAGAAGAGCACAAAGCTTTACATTCCTTCCCCTCTATTTATACAAATTATCTTCAATTTGATTTATCCTGACCTCTAACCCATGAATGTGATGTTCCAACAAATCTGTTATTTGTTCCAACATATGATTTTCTTTCAACAGCTTCTGCTTTTCGTCGTGCACTAGTTCAATTTGATGTCTGGGATGCACCTGCCGTTCAGCATGATCTGACAGGACAACCTTATCAGTCCATTGTTAGTAATCGCACCTTTCTGACTACAAAAACCCAAATAAGGCAAATGTAAAGGAGATATAGGTATTGCAATATAACCAACACTTACCACCACTTTTAGGGCATGTTTCGAACTTTTTTCCAAGGTTCACGACTGTGTTTGACATTCGTGTCTTGACTAGGAAACCATAGTAGCACTTGTGCTCGCTAGTTCTAATCATTCCATACCGAATATTAGAACATGAAGAAGATATAACCCTAAGAGTGAGAGATGTAAAAGATGGTAGAAAACTTGGAAAAGAAAAATTAGGCACTAATTGCTTAATAAATATGTCCAAAAGGTTCTTGCTTAGATAGATTTCCTTTTTTATACCCCAAAAGCCACCTAAGGTTCAATATGCCCAGAAGGTTTCTGTTAAGGGTAAATATGACCTTTTGATGAACGTTCTTGATATTGAGATTCATTTGTCATATTATCTTTTATAGTAAATCCTTACTTTATTTATATAAATGAGTTTAATTGTCCCTGAGTTGGATGTTAGAGTTTGTGCCCCCGGCGCCCTAAATCGTAAACATTTAAATAAATAATAAATAAAATATGTTTTATTTTTTCAATTTATTTGTATTTGTTAAATGTTTACTTCATATGATTATGAAGTAACATTCATGATTATTTATGTGATTTGAAACTAAGTATAAAAGTGATATATATAAGAGGATTTACTTTAAGATCAGTAATAAAAAGAGTTCGTAAAAAACAAATAAAGTTAGATACTTTATTTATGGTAAATTTACAACGGTCCATTTCGTAATCAATACAATAATCTTATTCGAGATCGTTCATATGACGACAAAAAATAGAGATACCTTATATAATGGAAAATATATAGGACTGAACCACGATAAAAATAATTTTTTATTAATATTCATTAAACGAAGACATTCACATATAGTTGATTAGATGATCGTATATGGATTGATCATAATCCTGAGTGTTTTATGGACTCCTATTTATTGAGTCATATATTTTGATTTACATGGGTAAGACTGTATTTTATTTACAATCGATAGGCTTCATACTTTGGATATACGATTTGATAAGTGACAAGAAACATTCTACAAAATAGTGAAATATACTTTTTATGAGAAGTAGATGAGTATTTAGTTTAAGTGTCTATTTGGGTTTTGAACAATAAGAATGTTCGACTTTTAGTTTATGAGTAAATAAAAAGGTAAATTCATAAGTTGTTATGGATATATTGGTCATTAAAGAATCAATATTACTTAATAGAACATGATATAATTATAGAAGTATAATAAACTCTAATGACTTAGCTCTAATTATGAACTGCTCGTGGAGGATCGAACTATATAAAATGATTAAATCGATGGACATTGAAAATTCAGATTATATAAAACATCTACAATTTTGCCTGGTTGCAACCTTAAGTTTTTAGTGTAGTAACTCTAAGATCAATAATAGTGAATTATTAATTAAAGAGTTTATTTGATAATTCCGATATGATTGGAGCTCAAATTGTAGCTCATAGCCACATAAGAAACAAAGGAAAGAATATAATTGGATTATCCAATCATTAGTGTACATATAAATTTTATGGACACATTCATGAATTATTTAAAAATTTTGATTATTTAAATATATAGAATTATTGAATTAATTGTTAATTATTTTGTTACTTGTAGAGGTTATGGTTCAATTATAAATGGTGTGGTTGAATTATTTATGATTTAGAATCATGTAATTTAATGAAAAATTATTTCAGTAATTCATGGAAATTATAATTTAATTTAATTTGAATTAGATTTCATATTAAATTAATTAAATTGTATTTTAGTTAATTGGAATTGGATTCCATAATACATTAGATGTAAAGTACTAATTTAATTTGATTGGAATTAGATTCCATATTAAAATAAATTAAAGGAGTTTAAATTTAATAGGAACTGAATTCCATATTATATCAAAAGTAAAGAGTTCGAAGGCAATAAGGAATTTGATTCCGTACTAAATATGAACTACATCTTTCAATTTAAAAAAGAAATTGAATTCTTTGTTAAATTGAAAAACCTAGCTTACCATTGTCAAAAGGTGTTTTATGTTGAGAACAATAAAGAGGTTTTTTTGGCTACTTGAACCAAGATTAAAAACACCATACTGTTGCCTTAAGAATTTTCTTTAAATAAAAATATTTGGTGATTTGATTATTCGAGATCATACCAATAGACAGTTTCTTTATGCAGAGTCGTACCAAGGAAAATTGGGTGGTGAAAATCTGCGAATAAAAAAGGGATCAATTCAATCTTTATGCAATATAAGATTCAAACTTATTAATTTACTTATTAAATTGTTATCACTTGCATCGATGGGGCATGTTCATGTTTGGAAAAATTTTTAAAATCCATATTTCTGTATTAATATAAAATCCATTTTTCCCTTCATTGGATACTTGTTATTTGACCATCTCCAACCTCACAGACCCCATCCCTCATACGATGGTAGCCCATTTGGCGACCCTACAACAGCCTTCCAGACGAGATCTGTCTCGGCTAAAAAGTTTCCATGAAACTAAACCGTTTACTTTTACTGAAAACCTTTTTATAACCTTTTAAAAATTTATTTTTGAATGGAAATATGTAAAAAATTCTTCTTTCTTTTTAATATAAATTTGCAAAACAGGAGTATTGAAAATTTTGACAACACAACGACTGTTTTTCTAAAAATTTCATCATACAAAAATTTATAAAAAATCTATACATTTCTAAAGCAACCCATTAGTATGGAAATAACTGAAATACAAAATGTCACTTAAAACATTTATATGTCATGCATCAATATGTTTACACATTTTTCAAAAATGCATCCATTTGCAAACGAAAGTTATTATACAGATTTTCAAAAAATATTTATGACAAATATGCATAAACACAGCTGCACACGACTAAATCCGTTTACTTTTAGATCAGAATCCCTACTACTGAAGCATCTGCACCTACACCTACACTTGCCCCTAGGAGGTTTTGTTTGTAAAACATAAAATAGAGTGAGCTAAACAAATTCAATGAGTGTCATACATTTCTATTCAAACTACTTTTGAAAATAGCCTCCTTATAAACTTAAAAAAAAAAAAAAAAATTTCATCATCGTTTCAGTACTATAAAACTGTAATATATTTTCTGAAAACCTCATCTTAAACAAATGCATGTATAAACATTCAGTATAAATATAGTTAATGGATAATAAAACTAGAATTTAATAACATATTGAAAAACGAATTTCCTAATTTCGGGAAACTATTTTGAAACGCTTTTCAAATATGAAAACATAGCAGCCTATATTATTTGATTTTTGTTGTAAACTATAAATGGTGGTGACAATACAATTTTCTGAAAAAAAATTCTTTATGAAATAAGCCAACCACAGACGCCTAAATACTAAATGGTACCCCAGGTATATGGCAGAGCGAAATTTACCATCGTTCCAAGTGGCATTTACCATTGCTTAGGCGATATGTCCAGTTATTACGCAGCGAAATTTACCATCGCTACGGAGCAACATTTACCATAGCTCAAGTCATATTTTCGATTATTACGTAATGGAATTTACCATCGCTATGGAGCAATATTTATCATCGCTCAGGTGGAAGCTAGCTTATAATATACCATGTACGTGCATGGGTGACACACTGGACTGAACTGACTGACACATTCTCTCTCGGTGTTAATGACAAATGCCTCTAACAAACATTGCCAATGCACACTTAAGGTACTCAACTTCAACTGGTAACATCTATCTGAAATACCTATAATGTGTACCATAGGTTTGCAAAAATATTTCCAAACATGCTGCTTTTCATTATATAATCCATATTTCACATAAACCTTCTAAAATTCATGCAGGAGGGTTTCATGTTAAATTTATTTACTTTAAAATCAATTTTCAACATTCCAATATATGAATTTAAACATAACACATAATGTAAGCCCCTATCTTCGATTTTAGACTTTCTAGTGTTATAAACTAGATAATAAGATGAGAATGTTAGACTTCATTAATATCATCCAAATGGGTGATATTAGAATTCTAGCAAAGTTTTTAAAAACTAATTAATTCCAATAGTAAAATAAATTTAAGAGAAGGGCAAAATAGTTATTGTTCTAAATTATAGTTCTATATATGTGTAGGTGTGATTGGAATAAACTAGTGTGGGAATTGTGAAAATTATCAAAGTAGTAAGGATACCATGGAAGTTAAACAAAATCAAAGGACAAATTAGTTAAATCTTAAGAAGTGGCATGGTATATAAATAAGTATCAAACTTTGAGGGCAAATTCATATGTGAAGCCTATATATATGAGTGTTGGTTTCAACACTTAGTGAAAAATTGAAGCAAAATAGATAGTAAAGGAGGGGACGACAAAAGGAGGGGAGGAAGAACCAAGTCATTTCCAAGCTACTTTGACACACCAAATCAAAATTCTAGGGTTATTCAAGCTAAAAGAACAAGATTAAAGGAAGATTGAGGTAATTTATTATGATTTCTTCCATGAATGATAGTAGTTGGGTTGTATAATGTGATGATGGATTTAATTATTTTCTTGTTGTGTTGTTGATGGAATCTTGAAGTAAATCAAGATCATAGTCATGAATTATCAAGAAAGAAAGTAGATTTGATCAAAACTATGTATGAAATGTGTCGACGTTGATTTTCAGTCGACGAGCAATCAATGCCCAATACCTGCAATCAATGTGAGAAAACACGAAAACCAAGAAAAGACAAAGACAGAAAACAGAGGATCGAACGGAGAACACCAAGCTTTTACGTGGTTCGGCAATAGAAAGGCCTACGTCCACGACTGTCTATCTCTCAAATTCTGCAGAGTGACAGTATATTATTGAATAATGTATCTCCTGTTACAATGTTTTCAATCCCTATTTATAGGGAAAGAAGAGTTACAATTCTGGTTGTAGCAAATCAGGAAGAGAATCCTGAATTAATTACATTCCCTAAATAATTGAGAAAAATAAGGAAAAGAATTATAAGTTAATTATACTTCCTAATATATTCAGATAATATCAGGAAATTACTATATTTATCTCAAGATAATAATGACTTGAATTTGACTTCGAATTGATCTCCATATCTGACGAGGAAATCATGGTTTGATTGGGCAATTGCCATATTCGGAGAGAGAATCACTATTGAACTTGGTAACTGCCTTTTCTGGAAGATATTGTGCTTATCACGTGTCTGAGCGAGCTGACGCGTTATGGTGGTTTCGAGCTCGAGCTCGCTAAGAGACGAGCTGCGCAGGCGGCGAGCTGCGACCTGGATTTGGTCATAGGCCTGTTGATGCCAGCTGTAGGACTTGATGGTCTTTGAGTCAACACTGGGCCTCGTCTGATGGGCTTTGACTACATTGACCTTATTGGGCCTTCTTATCGGGTCTTAAATGGGCATAAATTGGACTTTTACCAGCCCAATTACTGCATCCGAAAAATACACACAACATTAGCCCCCCAGCTCTCAGTTCGCTTCAGCGAGCTGGGAGCTTGAATTTGCTGATAAAAGTTGGCTTCCTTGGCACGCTTACTTTCTATAACCGCCTCTGTGCACTTTCAAATTCCACCATTTCAGCTGCGACACGTGGCGGTCATGCAGGTGGTAACTGAAGCGACGTCTGCACGTCCTTTACTCGCTCATTTAATGCGCACGTCCTTCAACTGACGGCTGCATGATTTCCAAAGCCACATTTCATGCTGCATCGTCAGATCTATGACGGTTACATTTCCCAAAGATCTGACGGTTGGGACTCATGCTTGCTTGTCTATATAAACTGATGGACCCTTTTCATTTTCTTCTTTCATCTGTCATTTTCACTCAAAGCAAACAAGTGTTCAAGCTTTCAAACATCCAGGACCCACTGCCTTTTACGAGATTCTCAGCCTTCTTCGTCGTTCTTCTACTTATCAACGATTCAAGGTGAGACTTCTTTTTCTTCAAACTTTCTATTTTGGGCTCATCATGCTTCATCACCATTGTTGCTCCTGCAATGATACATATATTTTTATTTATTTTTTAGATGTCTTCAAGTGGTACTCGCAAGGGAATGATTCCAAGCAACGAAGCT
The DNA here is from genome assembly GCA_019925255.1 of Litchi chinensis. NCBI lineage: Eukaryota > Viridiplantae > Streptophyta > Magnoliopsida > Sapindales > Sapindaceae > Litchi > Litchi chinensis. The sequence continues at coordinate 20,913,481 of CM034463.1, read as the reverse complement.
CGTGAGCACGACAAAGCCCGAGCTCATGCCATTCAGGGGAGAGAGGCCCGTGCAGCCCTTGCTCGTCATCCCACATCGTTGAAGCGTCCTGAGGTGGAGGGACTTGTCAAGCAATTCTACATCCCTTTTGGTTGTCGCATACTGCTGCCTGATTCCAACAATTACGCGTGTTATCCACCCAGGGGATTCATCGCTGTCAGCACCCAACATCTTGAGCAGGGGTTGCGGTTCCCCGTTCCACCGTTCTTGATCGAATTTCTGAACAGAGTCAAGCTCGCACCCTTCCAACTGACTCCGAATTCTTACACCCAGTTGATCTCGCTGGCCATAGCCTTCTACAGGAACGGCCTTCATGCCCCCACACCGAGGATCATCCAGGAGTTTTACTCTTTCAAGGCCTTGGCTGCGGGAGATGGAGAGAAACCAGACGGCATCTACTATCTCACAGCCCGTCAGTCACAATACAAAGACCTTTTGCCCAAGGGAGAAGCAAAAGGCAAATCCAACGTCGGGCCATATAAGACGAGTTGGTTTTATATCTCGTGCCCGTCTCTTGCAGATCTCCGAAACTTCAGCTTCGTCCTGAAACCAGGTACTCATAAGAAGGTTTAAGCGAGCTGATTTTGTTTTGCATCTCCATTACTTATCATTTTTCTTTGATCATTTGCTGTGCAGAGCTGAAGATGGACGAGTTTCCTCTCAGCAGCGGGGAGGAACGAGCTCTTGGCAAGCTCGCCAAATCGGGCGATGCAGGTATCAGCAGCAGATTTGATGATGCCATGCTTAGGGCTTACAAACTTGCCCCTTCTAAGGAATCTCTTCTTCTGCGAGCTGGAGAAGATATGGGCAAGACGAGCGACAAGCCTAGACTTCCTTCTGTTTTCGAGGTTTCAGTTCAGGATGCGTCTACTTCCCGACCTCCGCCAGCAATCTCTTCATCATCAGAGGAGGATGTTCGCTCGGACAACATTCGCTCACTTTCTCCACCTCGGAAGACTTCATCTCGAGGTGCTCCTGCTCGCACCTCGTCTAAAGCAAGATCATCTTCAGCTCGCACACCAACGAAGGCGAAATCGTCTTCAACTCGCACCCCTTCGAAGGCGAGATCGTCTTCAACTCGCACCCCTTCAAAGGTGCGTCTAGAAAAAGTTCTTTTTCTGCTCCTGCTTCAGCTCGGACAGGATCAGACCCAGTCCCTGCAGCTCCTACTGCACAGGCTGATCCATCTTCTTCTCCACATCGCACATCTACTCCAGGGGCTCCACTGCTATCCCCAGTTCGTGCTCCAGCCCCTGCTCCTTCCTCTACAAAACTCCCAGCTAACAGGAGGAAACTTGTTCTCATGAAATCCCCTCCTGCACGTCCTACTGAATTCCAAGCTTCTTCGGCTCCTCCAGCAAAACGACCTGCCGAAGACTTAGCCACTCCAGCGGCACCTTCTAAACGCTCCAAACCATCTGGTCAGGACCAGGCTCCTGCAGTTGCCGTATCCACCAAAGTGCCTGCAGTCACTGAAGCTACTGCCCCTTCAACCACTGCTCCCAGCGAGGTGCATGTTGCTGCTGGAGCCACTACTCCCTCGACTGCTGTTCCTAGCGAGGTGCCCATCTCCAATATTTTTACAAGTCTTCAGTCACCTCCAACTTCCAGCTCGCAGCCTGGAAAAGGTGATGCTCCTTCAAATGCCGCTCCCGAGGCAACCCGAGCTGGCCCCAGCACATATGCGACTAGGCGTACTGTTGTGTCGCGACGTGGTGGTACCTTCAATGATGCACGTGATTTCCCGGAGCGCGCGAGAACTCCTTCACCCACCCCATCAGACATCGAGCTGGGTCTTGGAGGGAGATTCTTAAATTCCTTCCTTGACAGTTGGGCAACAATTATGCTCAATCATGCGAATGTCTTGGAAAATAGGAGCCTTAGGGGCGAGGACTTGGATGAGTTCGTGGCTCGTCACTGCATGCTGGTAAGTTACTTTTCCTCATCTGCTGATTTCTTTACTTGACTGGATCTTAATCTGTTCATATTTTCCAGGGTGCCCTTGCTGCAATGAAGCGGAGAAGGGAGACAAGGGCTACCCAGGATGAGATCAGGAAGCTGGAGTTCGACCTGGAGGCGGCTACCGATGACTTGGCTCGCATGACCTCGGGCAGAATAGAGGGTCAGGAAGCTCAGATTGCTGAGGCAAACGCTGCAAGGCAAGTAGCTGAGGAAGCCCTGAAGAAAATGGAGAATGAGCATGCTTTGTTAAAGGATGAGTTGCTCAAGGTGAAAGAAGATCTGAGGCAATCTGAGCAACAGGCCGCACTGGACGAACAGCGAGCTTCAGCTGCAGAAGAGAAGACTGAAGTGCTTCATCGTCAGATTGATGCTGCTCTGGCGCGAGCTGAAACTGCCGAGAAGCAGGCCGAGGAGGCCAATAAGCGGGCTGGTGAGATGGAAGTTGCCGCTAAAGGCGCCGAGGAGGCCGCAACCAAATGGGCTGAGGAGGCTGCAACCGCGGATAACCGTGCGAAGGAGGCTGAGCATCGAGCTGAGGTGCTTAGGCAACAAGTGGGGGAGGCTATTCAGCGAGCTGAGGCTGCGGAGCAGCAAGTTGTAGACATGAAAAAAGAGGCTGAGGTTGTCAACCGTCTCGCTGATAATGCCTTCGAGGATCTAACGGCCTTCAGAAATCAAGCTGCTCAGGAACTGGAAGTGCGGGTCGCGGATGCAAGGGATGAGGCTGAGGAAAGAACAGGTCGTGATTTCCTCTACACACTGTGGATGTCCCATCCAAACATGGATTTCTTTATCTTCGGGGACATAGGGCTTGAAACTATTGAGGATTTCAAATCAAAAGCTGCCCCATCCACCGCTGATCCAGAACCTCCGGCTGATCCAGATCCTCCTGCTGCGAACTAGCAATTTGTTTTCTTTCTTATGTATTTCTTTTAATTTTTCAATTTGTAATCAGTTACAATTACTTAATGAAAATTCCTTTCGTCATTTCTTCTGTATTGAATGTTTCTCAGGCCAATGCTCTTCATTTTTCCTGCGGGCTGATAATCAATGAACCCAAAACTTGTTAATAATAAAAGCGACACTTAACAAAATTTTTGTAAGTATAAATAACGGGTTTTCTAGAATATTTGGCGAGCTATGCAGGGGTTATCACCTCGCCTGCTTTTTAGGCTCATTAGGCGAGCTATGCAAGGACACTTAGTCACTTGCTTTTTAGGCTCTTTTTATTTATAGCGAGCTATGCAGGGGTCGTCACCTCGCCTGCTTTTTAGGCTCATTAGGCGAGCTATGCAAGGACACTTAGTCACTTGCTTTTTAGGCTCTTTTTATTTATAGCGAGCTATGCAGGGGTCGTCACCTCGCCTGCTTTTTAGGCTCATTAGGCGAGCTATGCAAGGACACTTAGTCACTTGCTTTTTAGGCTCTTTTTATTTATAGCGAGCTATGCAGGGGTCGTCACCTCGCCTGCTTTTTAGGCTCATTAGTTTGTTCTTACGCTGTTGAGCTCGGAGCCCGTTAGCCTGGTGTGTTGAATCAAAAACAGGGGGAGAATGGAGCTTTTATTTATAATCAATCCATATTACAGATAATGACAAACTTATTGATAATAGGGGCGGAGATGCTCGGCATTCCAAGCTCGAGAACTTCTGCTCCATTTACATTAACTAAGCGATAAGCTCCATTTCCCAAGGCTGCTTTGACAACATACGGTCCTTCCCAGTTCGGGCCTAAGGATCCGTCACTTGGCTTGCGGGCTCCAGGTAGAATGAGGCGTAGGACTAAGTCTCCTACGTTGAATCTGCGGATGCGAGCATACTTGTTATAGTACCTCGCTATTCTCTGTTGATAGACAGCTACCCTTAACCTGGCGGTTTCCCTGTGTTCTTCGAGCAGGTCCAGATTTGTTGCAAGTAGCTGATTATTGTCATTTGGATTGAAGGTCGCTCTTCTTTGCGAGGTGACCTCAAACTCAGCCGGGATCATAGCCTCTGATCCATATACCATTGAAAATGGGGTCTCGCCAGTTGAGCTACGAGCTGTGGTTCTATAGGACCACAATACTTTTTGGAGCTCGTCTACCCACGCTCCCTTCTTGGCTTCCAATTTCATCTTTAGGGTCTGCTTGATAATCTTGTTTACAGCTTCCACTTGGCCATTGGCTTGTGGGTGGTCTACTGCTGAGAAACTTTTAATAATTTTGAGGTCGTTACAGAACCTAAGAAACTGGTCACTGGCGAACTGAGTCCCATTGTCTGTCACGATCTGCTGTGGGACCCCAAATCTGCTAATAATGTTGCTCCACATAAATTTCTCAATCTTTGTCGTGGAGATTTCAGCTAACTCTTTTGCCTCAGCCCACTTAGTGAAATAATCCACTGCGACTACTGCATGCTTGCATCTCCCACGTGCCATCGGTAGGGGTCCGATCAGGTCCATCCCCTAGATCGCAAAGGGCCATGGGCTCACCATCTGTTGGAGGTAAGCTGGTGGAGCTCGTGGAATATGAGCAAACCTTTGACATTTGTCGCATTTCTTCACTAAGTTGAGGGCATCCTGCCTCATGGTGGGCCAGTAGAAGCCTTGGCGAAGTGCCTTCTGAGCTAGAGACAGCCCCCCAGCATGATTCCCACAGTGGCCTTCGTGTATCTGCCTTAGCACTGTTTCGCATTCGTGGCCATCAATGCATCTCAATAACGGTGCTGTGAACCCCTTCTTGTACAGTGCATCATCATAGATGCAATACCTGGCTGCTCTAGCTCGCAAACGTCGGGCTTCTAGCTTGTTATTGGGCAGCTTTCCATCCTGCAAGTATTCGAGAATAGGGCTCATCCAAGAATCAGGCTGCACGGATATGACCATCGTCACATTCTTTTCTTCTGTGCTTGGAGCTGGTAGGAACTCAACTGGGATTGCCCCAAGGAAATCTGCATCTCGCGTGGTTGCGAGGCGAGCTAGTGCATCAGCATGTGAGTTCTGAGCTCGTGGGATCTGCTTCATCTCGTACCTCTGGAACGCACCCAGCAGCTCGTGTACTTTTTGGAGGTAGAGGGCCATTTTCGGTCCCCTGGCTTGATATTCTCCCATTACGTGGCTGACGACGAGCTGTGAGTCACTGAAAATCTTCAAGTGTTCAGCTCGCATCTCCTTAGCCAAACGCAGTCCTGCGAGCAGAGCTTCATACTCAGCTTCATTGTTTGTCGCCTGAAAGCCAAACCTTAGAGCACAAAGAATTTTATGGCCCTCAGGACTGATCAGTAGAACTCCAGCTCCAGCTCTCTGCTCGCTGGATGATCCATCAACAAAAAGTTCCCAGGCCGGACCTTCGGAAGACTCAGCTTCATCATCTACAGGTCCTGTAAATTCTGCAATGAAATCTGCCAGAGCCTGAGCTTTGATAGCCGTCCTCGGCTTAAATTGGATATCGAACTGTGCGAGCTCCACTGCCCATTTCAACAAACGACCTGAGGTATCTGCTTTTTGCAAGACTTGTTTCAACGGGTACTTGGTGAGGACTTCGATAGTATGAGCTTGGAAATAAGGTCGCAGCTTCCTTGATGCGATCACCAGGCAGTAAGCCAGTTTCTCCATCTGCGAATATCTGGTTTCAGCATCTTGCAATCTTTTGCTCACATAATAGACTGGAAGTTGTGTCTTCTCTTCCTCCCTCACCAGAGCGGCACTCAGAGCCTGCTTCGATACTCCCAAGTATAAGATCAGTTTTTCCTCTTCTTTGGGTTTTGAAAGAAGCGGAGCTCGTCCCATATATTCCTTCAACTGCTGGAAGGCTACTTCACACTGCTTGGTCCACTCGAAACTCTTTGCTTTCTTCAGAATGTTAAAGAAAGGGACACATTTGTCCGAAGCTTTCGATATGAACCTACTCAATGCTGCGACCTGGCCATTGAGACTCTGCACATCCTTAACCCTGGTGGGCGACCTCATGTCAATCAATGCTTTGATCTTCTCAGGGTTTGCTTCAATTCCCCTATTGTTGACCATGAAGCCCAGGAACTTTCCGAAAGCTACTCCGAATGCACATTTGAGTGGATTTAACTTCATCTGGTAGCTCCTCAGAATTTGGAACATCTCTCTCAGGTCGCCAACATGGTCACCTATCTGCTTGGACTTTACTAGCATATCGTCCACATAGACCTCCATGGTCTTTCCGATTTGCTCTTTGAACATCATGTTCACCAAGCGTTGATAGGTCGCTCCAGCATTCTTCAAACCGAAGGGCATCACCTTGTAACAATATAAACCCCGATCAGTCATGAACGAGGTGTGCTCTTCGTCTTCGGGCTTCATTGGGATCTGATTATATCCCGAATATGCATCCATGAAGCTTAGGAGCTCGTGGCCAGCAGTAGCATCCACGAGCTGGTCTATCCTTGGCAGGGGAAAACTATCCTTGGGGCATGCTTTGTTCAGGTCGGTGAAGTCGATGCAAGTCCTCCACTTCCCGTTCTTCTTTTTCACTAGCACAGGGTTGGCGACCCAGGTCGGGTAGTAAGCTTCTCTGATGAACTTGTTAACCAGAAGCTTGTCTATCTCTTCTTTTAGTGCTAGGTATCGTTCCCCTGTCATTGCCCTTCTTTTCTGGCGAACTGGTTTGAAATGAGGATCAATGTTCAGCCTGTGAGACATCACCTTTGGATCTATTCCCACCATGTCCTCATGGTTCCATGCAAACACATCCAGATTCGCCTTTAAGAAGTCAGCGAGCTGGATTCTCAGCTCCGGAGTTAATCCTCTTCCCAGCTTTAAGCATCGCTCAGGATCTACCTCGCTGACTGATACATCTTCTAACTCCTCAATTGGACCGGTAGCTCGGTCTGCATCTACCTCGCGAGGGTCCAGGTCGTGACTGACTCCCTTCTCAGTCATAGCTCGTGGCTCGCCCCCCGAGACCACGTTCACCTTCTTTCCTCTTACACCCATCTTTACTGCATCTTCGTAGCAACGACGAGCTAGGTGCTGTTCTCCTCGAACACATCCGATGCCATTAGGAGTTGGGAACTTCACTGTCAGAGTTCTGGTTGAAGTCACCATGTCCAACTCGTTCATAGCAGGTCTTCCGAGGACCACGTTATACGCCGATGGGCAGTCGATTATCAAGAAGTCCGTCAGGGTTGTGGCCTGACGACCTGCCTCCCCCAGAGTCAAAGGCAGTTTGATCTGCCCCACTGGCACCACAGCATCTCCAGTGAATCCAAATAAGGGCTCTGGGGATGGCCTCATTTGCTCTGCTTGCAGCCCCATCTGGTCGAAACAGCTCCTATACATCACGTTCACTGAGCTGCCGGTATCGATCATGATGCGCCTAACTTCCACATTGCTGATTTTGGCTCGTATAACTAGCGCATCATTATGAGGACTGATTACTCCTCTGGCATCTTCCTCTGTAAATACGATCTCGTCCGAGGTCGGTTTCGCTCTTTTGGTAGGTCCCTCCGATCCATTGAGTTGGAATGAATGATTCGCCTCCCGGACATACCTCTCATGCGATCTGTTGGAAACACCTGCGATATGGGGGCCACCATAAATAGTAAAGATGGTTCTTACCGCAGGTTCCTGACCTTGCTCGGGAGCTCGCTGGGGCTGCTGCTGGTGTACTGGCTGTTGCTGCTGAGGTCGCTGGTGGTGAGGTCGCTGATCAGCAGGTCTTGCCACATATTCTCCCAAGCGACCTCGCCTTATCAATTTCTCAATGGCGTTTTTCAACGCCCAACAATCCGAAGTACTGTGCCCGACCTCATTATGGTAGGCGCAGAACTTGTTCTGATCTCTGTGCTGAATGGGAGCCCTTATAGGATTGGGCCTCCCGAAGTCCTCCTTGTTTTGCTCAGCAGCGTAAATCCTGTCCGGTGATGCCGTCAGGACGCTGTATCCTTCCTGGCGACCCCAACGCTGAGGTCGCTCATACCTTGGCTCTCTTCTCGCTTTCTTGGCGATCTGATTACTTGAGCCATTGTTTCTTCCTTCTTCGTTCCGGCCATTGTTTCTCCTCTTTGGCTGGCTGGAACTGCCCGCTTCATTCTTCTGATTCTGCTTTTTCGGGCCGAAGGTTTCTTCCCACCTGATCTCTTTCGCAGCTCGCTCGTAAAACTCTCCCAGATCCTTCACTGGGGACTTGTAAATGCTTTCATATAGCTTTCCATCCTTGCGCAGCCCAGCTGAGATCGCTGTCAGAATGCTTTCATCTGATGGGTGCTCGACATTCGCGACCTCGCGCCTAAATCTGGTGATGTATTCCTTCAACGACTCACCCTGACGCTGAAAGATGGTGGCTAGGTGGCAGGATGGAGCGAGCTGCCTTCTCAGTGCCCTGTATTGACCAACGAACTTCTGTTGGCATTGCTCCCAACTTCCTATGCTGCGAGCTGGGAGATTCCTGAACCACGTTCTTGGAATATCCCCCAATGTAGCGGGGAATACTCGGCACTTCACCATCGGATTTCCTGTTTGCAGATCCATCTGAACGTTGAAAGCGTCTAGATGGTCATATGGGTCACTGTCCCCATTGTATTGCTGAATGCTTGACATCTTGAACCTCGGAGGGAGAGGCTGTGTCTCAATCTCCCTCATGAATGGGGTTCTGTCTCCGTAGAGCCCACGCTGTTCCGGAACTCCTGGTCGTGCTTCCAACTGCTGGACCCTTTGGAGGAGCTCCTCTAGTTGGGGGTCTCGGAGCTCGTATCTCCTCCTGTGATCATGACTTGGAGCAGGATGTTCAGGGTCATACCTTTCGTCTTCCTCAACTTGACCCTCATGATGATGGGATCTTACCTGCTGCCCATCCACCTCGTCGATATAACGAGCTGCGGCTCGGACTCTACCTTGACCAATTTCCATCCGCCTGTTTCCCTCCTGGCTCAGTCTTACTACCAGGCTATCAGGTCGTGCGACCTCCCTTCCGTGCTGAACAGGGTGTCTTCCAGCCCTCGAACGCGCATTGGATGAGCGAGCCGAGTCTGCAGGTCGCGGGACTTCTCTTGCCAGCCTTTCAAGTCCTCGTGCTGGTTCGGGAGGCTGGGGCACTCCCTGTGGTGCCTGAACTTCCACCCTAGTCACGTTCTGAACCTGGGCCTGTACCAACATATTGACGGCTTCCGTGAGCTGTCTGACCGTATCTTCCAACGCTTCCTGCCTCTGCAGTAATGCATTCTGTCCTTCGGCCGTCGGGGCAACTGGGACCGTTTGACGGTGAGGCAGAGGAGGAATGCCTGTTGTAGCCCCGAGAACCTGTCCATGGGACGGGCCTGCGGCATGCGTGGTTGCGTCTTGCCCAAGCTGTAAGTTCTGTTGGGATTGGTTCACGTGACTTTCCGCCTGGTCGTCATCTCCAAGGAACCTGTTTGATCTAGTCTTTGCCATCTCGTCAAAAGTTAATGAACTAAGATGAAAAAGATTGCAGTCTGGGCCCTCCTTCTAGCGCCAAAATGTCGACGTTGATTTTCAGTCGACGAGCAATCAATGCCCAATACCTGCAATCAATGTGAGAAAACACGAAAACCAAGAAAAGACAAAGACAGAAAACAGAGGATCGAACGGAGAACACCAAGCTTTTACGTGGTTCGGCAATAGAAAGGCCTACGTCCACGACTGTCTATCTCTCAAATTCTGCAGAGTGACAGTATATTATTGAATATGTATCTCCTGTTACAATGTTTTCAATCCCTATTTATAGGGAAAGAAGAGTTACAATTCTGGTTGTAGCAAATCAGGAAGAGAATCCTGAATTAATTACATTCCCTAAATAATTGAGAAAAATAAGGAAAAGAATTATAAGTTAATTATACTTCCTAATATATTCAGATAATATCAGGAAATTACTATATTTATCTCAAGATAATAATGACTTGAATTTGACTTCGAATTGATCTCCATATCTGACGAGGAAATCATGGTTTGATTGGGCAATTGCCATATTCGGAGAGAGAATCACTATTGAACTTGGTAACTGCCTTTTCTGGAAGATATTGTGCTTATCACGTGTCTGAGCGAGCTGACGCGTTATGGTGGTTTCGAGCTCGAGCTCGCTAAGAGACGAGCTGCGCAGGCGGCGAGCTGCGACCTGGATTTGGTCATAGGCCTGTTGATGCCAGCTGTAGGACTTGATGGTCTTTGAGTCAACACTGGGCCTCGTCTGATGGGCTTTGACTACGTTGACCTTATTGGGCCTTCTTATCGGGTCTTAAATGGGCATAAATTGGACTTTTACCAGCCCAATTACTGAATCCGAAAAATACACACAACAAAATGCTAGATAAAATGTATATGGATAAAACCCTAAATAGTGATTAAAGTATATTTATAGCAAAATTTCTTGTTGATTAAGTGTTTGATAAATTATCTAAGAGAATTGACAATAAAAAGCTTGAAAAAGTGAAAGAAGTAAATTGTTGGGTGTGTTAGGGTGGTTCGGCTATAATGGGAGAATATGTGATTTCTTTGAACTTTGATACATATGAGCATGAACTAATGAATATTAGATGCTATGAAATCATTTGGAAATGATGTAATTGAAAAATGAAAAAGTTGAAAAGTGCAATGTATAATGTGTGTATGGTCATGACCAAGGAAGGAGTATGTGATCTTCATTGAGTCTTAATCCATTTGAGCTTGAATTCATGTTTATTAGAGCTTAGAAAATGCAATAGAAAGGATAGAATTGAGGAAAACCAAGTGTAGAGACAATAGAGTGTTATTAAGCTTAGTTGAAGGTTATTAAAGGAATTCATGTAAAAACCTCTTTTTGATGCATGAGATGAATATGTTTGATTATATTGGAGTGAAAGAATGTTAGATATGAAAGAATTGAATTTATTGTGCAAGTGAGGTGAAAATATGCATTAAAAATTATCGAAAAGTAGGGGTATTTCATAGGTTTCATCCCTCTATAGTTAGAATTTTTCAAAACCATTTTACGGGTGACCGAAGTGAGAGATAGGGAGATGATCCAAGCAAAAACAGAAGCGAAACAACCCACGGAATGGGCTGTGAACAGTATTCTATCAAAGGAGGGGTTTGAAAATTTTGACTTTTCATTCCAAGCCTGTAAAAATTATAGGAACTGCATGAGGATATTCCTAGGGGTATATAAGTTAAACTTTTATAAATAAATTGGAATTAGAAAGCCTTGGTTAATTTAAAACCTAGAGAAGAAGATTGTAGTAAAAAAGAGTATTGTAAGGAGTTTTAATGTTAAAAGCAATGTGTGTAACTTTGTGTAGCACATTGTGACATATTTTAAGTAAGAGTATGTTGTGCAGGTGACGCACAAACTAGTGGAGCAAAGGAGACTCATTAAAGCCCTCTGACAAGTTTAGAAATCAAGGTAAGTATCACTCCCGTACACTATTTCAATTTTAGTTGAAATATAAATATGTATTGTCAAAAAGAAATGTGTAAAATGAATTTCAAAATCTAAGGTCATATGTTTGTGTAAATGATCCTTATATCGGATTCAAAAATGAAAATCGAGACTAAAGCATTTAAAAAAGATTTGAATTTAAAAGTTTAGTTAAAGGTTTTTAAAGATAAAGAATTTTGGTGCTTAATGCACTCACTAAAAAGATTTTCAAAGACCATGTGTATCGTCAAAATTTTATATGTTAGTTAGTACTATATGGTGATGCAGAAAATTTCGCTCGTAGTTGCTAAGATTCTCAGATTTTCTGGTGCAACGTTTACGATGCAGAAAATTTCGTACGTAGTCGCCTAGATATATAGTTTACCTTATATAGCAATGCAATGCAGAAAATTCCGCACGTAGTTGCAAAAGTTAAAGTATTGAGCACTATAATATGCGATGCAGAAAATTCCCCATGTAGTTGCTTAGAGTATAGATTATTTCACACTACGTTTTACAATGCAGTAAATTTCGCGCATAGTTGTTGAAATATCTCAACAAGGTCACGATTGGCATCAGTTGAAATTGCCACATGATTCACCACATTGAGCGCCGTAGTTAGTCGTTGTGTGGGTAGATTCCTTAAGGGTACACATGGTACTTTTAGTAATAAAGTTTTAATTTAAGTTTTACAAGTATCAAAATAAGTTATAAATGCTTATACGACGATTTTCATATTTATTATATTGATTAAACTAACAAATTTTCTTTGTTATAATGTAAAAATCTGTTCAGGTATATCCATCAGGGGACGAAGTAAAAGAATCACCTCGTCAAAAATATAGGTGGGTGAAACCAACAGAAGCATTATATATATATGTAAACCCCTAGCTCTGACTTATAAAGTCTCATCGTTAGAAACTAAGTTAGAGAGATAATATAACTCTCTACATTTAATAAATTGATAGTCATGGTCTCAGAAAGTATCAAATTAAGAATACGACGAAAATCGTCGTATAAAAGTTTAGTAGCGTGTCAATAGAAAAATCCAAGTTAGGGAATTTAAAATTTTAGTCAACGATGAGTTGAATTAAAATTCGATTAAAAAGAGAGAGTCAAGGTCAATAAGACAAGCTTGACGTTTAAGGTAAATTTTAACAAAACGAGAAGTTAATTCAAATGATGGAAGATAAATAGGAAACAATTATGGATGGGCTAATATGAGAATCAAGAGAAAGAGATGAGATTTAGATAAAATTAAAGAGAGTTGGGGCAAGATGAAATTAATAGAAGTTGATGACTATATAAATAAGACTTAAGCTGATATTTTTCAGCAAAAACACAGCCCCTTTCAGTCATTAGCCGAGAAGAAACGAGAGAGTTCGAGAAAGAGAGAGCAGCGGCAGTCAACGTGAACCAAGGAAGAGGCCAAGAAGAAGAAGAAGAAGTCAAGTGAAGAAGGAAGTGATCAGCAGTAGAAGAAGGCAAGAAAGCTGCTGGTTGAGCAAGACAAACAGCAACCTACAGAACAAATCGCGTAAAGAAGAAAGAATCAACTGCTGGTGGCGAGAGAGACCAGCGAGACTGCAGTCGTGAGCAGCAGAAATAGACCAGAACAGCAAGAGGACGAGCAGAAGAAGGCGAGGTGCAGGTCTGGTCGTGCAAAACGCACACAAAACAGCAAGCCAAATAGAACCAGACGTGAGCAAGACAGAACCGCGACAGGGTGCAGCGAGATGGACGACCAGTAGAAAGAAATGGGAGGAAAGCAGTTCGTCCAGCCCTCCTAAGCCTCTAACCTCCCTCTCTAAACCCTTCTCTAGGTCCTCTCAACTCTCCAAATCAAGAGCCAAGTAAGAGAACTATCTCACCCTTTTATTTTTGCTTACTGAAACTGCAGTAAAGATAATGGTGACAGATTGTTGTGATGGTTGTTGTTGTGGTTGATAAATTGTTGTTAAACTTTGATAGAATATTATGTGGTTGAAATAGGCACTTAAATGATGAGTTTTGGGTGTAATTGCTGCCATAAAATGATGTATATGGGTTGTCATACCCTCCCTTAAAATAGAAACCGAAGATAGTGTTTTATGCACACCAAGTAATTGATAAAAGTTTTGAGTGAAGTTTGAGCATTAAAATGACCAAGTTAGACTTATGTATGTATTAGAGACTTGAAGGGCAGTAGCTAGACCTCGAAATTAGATGATTTTGAAACCAATTTTGAGCCTTAAAGAGGTTAGAAAAGTTAAAGATTTGTTAGAGTTGCAAAAGGGGATGTTGTAGTCAAAAATGTGATTCCCGAGCTCAAATTTGAGCTAGAGGAGACCTGACCATATCTGACTTATTTGGGAGTGTTCTACACCTCAAATGATGCCTAAGACCTATAGAAAACCATAGGTTTTGGAACGGATCGAATCCGATAAAAATTGTGCAAGTTATGCACAAAATAGTGTCGTTAGAGCTCTGAGTAGTGAAACGACTATCCTAATGTAATTCTTATTGCATGAAATGAGTTTAGTTAGTCATTATTAGTTAAATGAAGCTTAGCTATGAAAGAAAAACTAGCGTCCTAATCCGAAACGAAAAGTTTACTAAACGTGCACTAAAAAGTGCCCGAAAGTGTCCAAAACGGGCGTTTTCCTTAGATTTGACCTAGCAAATGATAATATTTTTCAATGAAATTTGATGTGTGACTAGAATGTGAGATAAGTGAACCGTAGGAAAATGAACGAAGGAAAATGGAGCCCTGAGCAGCGTGTTACCACCTGTTCTGTTATGGGCTGTAAGTTGAGAATTAAAAATGTAATTTTTCGTTTCGAGCCTCCAATAACTAAACGGACTGCGTGGGGTGATCCCTAGGGGTCTAAAACTGAAACTTTTACAAAGAAATCGAAGTTAGAGAGTTTTGGTTGAGTTAGAAACAAGTTAGGAGGTCATATAGAGAAAAGATGTCTTAGTTGAGATTATTAACCTTAAGTTGAGATTCTCAACTTTTCAAATTGTCACTAGTAATGATGAGAAAATGTTGTGTAGGTGACGGGCGCGTGAGCGACGTCCAAGAGCCTCATCGAGACGCTTGACACAGAGTGACGCTGCCTCGAGGTAAGTGGTTCGCCACTTAAGATCTTTTCCAATCTCATGCAAATGCTTGATGTTTGGTAATGAACATGGTAGCAAGTAGTAAAAGAAAATGAAATTGATTTCTTATATCAAATTAAAGTGTGAATGTATAAGTTCCTATGGAACCTATATAGAGATAGAAATTTATACTAAGTTACTTTTAAAGAGAATGAAATGATAAAAGTGTTTAGAGATTTTAAAACTATAGAGTTTTGTGCTTTGGCACTAGAGAAGTGGATTATAAAACTCATGTGTATACCTTAAAAGTTATGAGATTTAGCGTTACGTGACGACGCAGAGAATTCCGTCCATAATCGCTCAGTTTATAGAAAAGTATAGCGCTACGTTGCGATGCAGACAATTCCGCGCGTAATTGGTTAGTTGATAGTTAGCACTACGAAGCGATGCAGTAAATTCCGCTCGTAGTCGCCTAGAGTTTTAGCACTACACTTGCGATGCAGAAAATCTCGTATTGTAGTTGTTCAGTTATGAGATTTAGCGCCCTACGTACGATGCAGTAAATTCCGTAACATAATGGTTGAGATACATTAGTAAGCTTCACGTTGACATTAGTTAAAATTGCCCGTGATGGTTAGAACGAGTCAAGGATATACATGGAGATTTTGAAAGAAATTGTAAAGCTTGAATAAATAATGAATTCTTATGTTAGTGTATGTGATATTATATATCCTTGTTGCACTAATTTCTTGTTTATTTTGTAGCTTATTGATTTTTATTGTGTGACATCGCCGGACGAGACATCGACATTTTGTTGCGTTCATATAGGTGGGACGAGTTTCCACGATATTATATTAATTGAACTTTGTAATGTATTGATTATATTATTTTTTTGAGATACACTTGTAACTAGAACTGTAAGTTGTAAATATTTAATGGTCCTTATATCTTTATATGATATATGATTATACATTGTGTTATAAAGTGCTTACATTGTGAAAATTGTGATAAATGGTGCATGTTTGTGAATAAAGAAGTTGGGAGATGTTCAGATATAGTTGAAATGTATTTTCATGACAGGTGATATTTTGGTTTTATTAAAAATGCAGTCGTTATGCTGCCGAAATTTTTATAAAAAGTGTTTGAAATAGTTAAAGGAAAAAGTTTAGCACTCCCAACCAGTTACAGAAAAATCAAATAAACAAGTTTTAGCAAGTAAACCGGAGAAGAAAGTTAGGGTTCGCTTCTCGGATGTCTTCGATCTGACAAGTCGGTTTCGATGAGTCCGTTGAAGTGCCCGACAGGATCCTTCAGACAAGAGCCTAGATAAGGTCTGGGAAGGGTCCTGTCAATATATATATATCATATTATGTTTTATGAATACGGAAACAATGAAGTGCATGTATTATATTACAACATTCGAAAATATATTTTTGAAATTTGTAAACTTTTGTAATCTGTGTTGGATGTAATTATAAATAGTACATATGATACATAAATATATTCTCCTATGATTATCATGCATGATAGTGGTAAAGTGATTGTGAAAATGTATGTTTGTGGATAAAAGAAGTTGGATGGTGATTGAGAATAGTTCGAAGTGTATTTCTTGTAGGAAAATTTTGGAAACCTTTAAAATACATTTGTTATGCTATCAAAATTTTATTAAAAATTGTTTTAAATCTAATTCAAAAAATTTACACCAATCTAACTATTTTCAAAAGAAATAGAAATTGATATAGTCAAAGTAAAGTAAATGGGCAAAGCATTTTAGGGGTTCGCTCCGCGGATCTCTCTTGACCGTGAGTAGGGTTATAAGAGGTTCGTTGGAGTGCCCAGCAAAACCCTCCAGATAAGAGCTTAGAGAAAATTTGGTTCTAGTCTTGTCACATAAATTCATTGCATAGAAAAAATAATTGCATCAAAACATTTTGAAATTCCTATTCGTATATACACTTCGATTCAAATTCCTTAACATTTAAGCATGTAAAACACCTCAAATGAAGTCTAAATTTACATCAATGCATGAAATACATTTTTAAACCATTTTAACCTATGTTGGCCGAACCTTGACCAACTTTTATACCATCAATGTTATTCAATTTTTCTCATCATAATCATACTCAAACACATGTATAAGGGTGTAAAATCAAGTCAAATCCATAAAACGTTACACTTGTGCAAATAAGCAAAGTTTGGCTGCGAGGTGTGTTCTATGACATCCAATGAATTTCTTCTCACTTTCATATTAATTTCATCATCAACACAAGCCATAAAATCATCCAAAACATACAAAAACAATTGTTCATCATTTTAAAGCTATCTATGGCCGAACATAGCAAATGGTAATATTATAGTTTTGCTTTTCATTTCAATACCAAATCTCAACATTTTAACACATTTACATGCATGAAAATTATTTAAATCAATTAAACTCAAATTTGGTCCATTGAAACCCATCTTGGCTGTGACTCACATGCAACACCACATCAAGATTTCTTCAAGTTTTACACTTGCATGCACATCAAAATCATACCAAATCTCATGGCAAAGCAACTAGTATTCAAACCAACATCAACTTAAAGTTAAATCAAAAATTTATTTTCACTAGTATGCTTACCAATTGTTCTTGAACCTCTAGCATTGTTTTCCCACAACTTTCAGGTCTCCAATCTCTAAATCCATGCATAAAAATCTCAAATACTCCATTAGAAACCATAGACCTCAAGATTTACACAAACTAATCATGGAAACTTAAACATTACCACTTGAAATCAACTTAAAATTGATGAATCTTACTCTTAAGCTTGCATGCAACCTTTGCATGTGTTGAAAACACTCAAAAATAGCTTCAAAATTACCAAAATCGGCTGCTATCCTTTTTTCCTCTTCTCGACCAAAACCCCTTTCTATCTTGGTCGAATGCTTCTCTTGTTACTTTGGTGTTTCATTTGGTTTTCCATTAATTTTTGTCACTTTATATAGCCTTTGTACTTCATTTACACTTGTCATCCTTTGCCATACACATGCTAACACTTGTCTCACTTTTTACTTCGAATGCATGACACATGTCAAACATGCTCTCTTTTCACGCCACCTTGCATGCATTCTTCCATACTTTTCAATTTTCTAAAATGCCCTTGTACATGTCTTTTATAATTCAATATAATCATGCTCTTTTTGGTAATTTCTTTAGCACTAAATTTATTTTAATCCTTGATTAATTTTTCCATACCAATTCTCATGTCCAAAATTATCTCCGGACTATCCGGAAATTTTATTTTAACTCAATTTGCACATTTAGATCCGACCACTTTACATTATTTTATTACCTCGTAAATAAGGCATAATTTATAATACATGTACAATACACGAATTCGGAAGGATATGTTACACAACCAATACACCAAATGGTGTTTTGCATCATTTTGGTGTGAAGATATACTCCAACGAATGCACTATTTATATTATTTCAATACTATTCTTTAGTGTTGATGAATAGTACAACACCAAATTTGGTGTTCAGTATTCATCAACACCAAAAATGATGTTGGAATATAAATTAAGTTATTATAAAAAATATCTACAGTTGAAAACATTTAATTGAAATTTTTAAAATGAGTATAATATTTAATATATATTAACGTAATTTTAAGTTTTTAATATATGTTATAAATAGTAACTTAATACAATATTTTTTTGAATATGTTCTTTCACTAATTTGATATAAAATACATTGCAGTGTAAAAACAATTGTATATAATTTATATAAAATCTTAATACCATTTTGGTGGCTAGATGTGCTCCAACGAATGCACCATTTGTATTATTCCAATACCATTCTTTGGTGTTGATGAATAGTGCAATACCAAATTTGGTGTTCACTATTCATCAACACCAAAAATGATGTTGGAATATAAATTAAGTTAATTATAAATATAAATTAAGTTATTATTATATATACCATTGAAAATATATAATTGAGATTTTTAAAATGCACCATTTGTATTATTCCAATACCATTCTTTGGTGTTGATGAATAGTGCAATACCAAATTTGGTGTTTACTATTCATCAACACCAAAAATGATGTTGGAATATAAATTAAGTTAATTATAAATATAAGTTAAGTTATTATTATATATATCATTGAAAATATATAATTGAAATTTTTAAAATGAGTATAATATTGAATATATATTAATTTAATTTTAAGTTTTTAATATATGTTATAAATAGTATCTTAATACAATATTTTTTTGAAGATGTTCTTGCACTAATTTGATATAAAATATATTGAACTATAAAAAAATTTGGTGTATATGCCTTTTCTACACCAAAATAGTGTGAAATTTGCTGCACACCTCCAAATGTATGCTTTATCATTTACATCAGTAGTAGGAAATCAATTATCCACATAGTTTCGGTCTCCAACATTGACTGCATTAATTTAGTTGACAACATATGATGCCTTGGTCTAGATCATCTAGTTAATGAGGAAAAAAAATTTGACCAGCAACACATTTAAATTTGCATCAAAATTCAAATGTATTGGATGCAAAGGGCCTTAAGAATTATGATTGTACTTTGTAATTGGCACTAAATGTGCCTACTTGCAATCTAGTTATGTGTTCTGTGAATGAAATGTTTGTCCTCATTATGTTATTGTGTACGCTGCGAACATATGGCGAAGTCATTATCTGTGTTCCATGACCTATATGTTGTTTATCTTTTTTGCGATCTAATTGTGTGTTTCACGAACTAAGTATTTGTCATCGTTATTTGATTGTGTACAACACGAACGTACGGCAAAGTCATTGTCTATGTTCCACGACCTATGTGTTGTTTATCTTCTTTGTTGTAGGAAAATGGATTTTCTAAGAATCTGTATACGTACATTTCAGGGGCGGACCCACCGTTGGACCAAGAGGACACGTCGCCCTTAGGGATTGGGATTTCAAAAATAAAAAATTTATAATAAGTTCAAGTTATAAATTGTGCAGTTTGCTTATTATTATTTTTCTTTTTCTAAAAAAAATCCTTCTGCAACTATGCAAAGCAATGCGTCGATTAGTTTGCATTGACATCATTAGGATTTTTAAGCATAAGACTATCTGTTTTGACTCGATATTGCGTATGTTTCATTTTATTTAAATAATATAACGTTATCAACCATTATTTTACATAAAAAGATTATATATTCAGTACGTGCTTATTTTCGATATTTTTATTCTTTTTTTCATATGCCCCCTAAACAACTTTTCTAAACGCCATTAATGGATTTATTTTCTCACATCAATTATATCATAGGATGTCTCCTTCATCAATGTGTAGAACAAACAAAAGTTGTGCATCATAATTGATGTGAAAATTACACAAAATTGGAGAACAAATGTAACAGACTGTGGACACCGCCCAACTCACCCTGCAAGCTGTTGCTCTAGTCCAGCCCGACCCGAACTGCAAGCACCACCTAGCTCGCCCTACGAGCTGCTGTCCTAGCTTAGCTCAAACAGATACTATCCCCTCTCCCATTGAGTTTTACTCGCCTCCTATACCTCTCGAACCCATGACCTAGAGGCTAAGTAAAAATGGGAAGCAAGGTGTATACTATCTGAGTTAAACATATGTATAACCAAAAACATATTCTCACATCTTACAAACATTCATTTTATTTTCTGTTTAGAAAAGAAATAAAAATAAGTGAGCCTGATTCAATATAATTGTGCCCACTCACTTGTTTCTTGGTGTAGAGACATATCAAGGAAGACAAGATTATGAGCAATCCACAGAGATCCATATAAAAAGTACAAGATTTAATCTTTATTTAGTTTTATTATTTTATTTCATTATTTTATGGATCTAGAATTCTTGAATTTTCTAAAAAATTTTAAAACTCAATGTTTCGCAAATTCTTATTTTTATAAAAACAATTATTGTTTTTCCCTTCAATTGGTAACTCAGATAGTACATACCTTGCTTCCTATTTGTACTTAGCCCTTAGGTCATGGGTTCGAGAGGTGGGTAAAACTACATGAGGGAGGGGACAATACCTGTTTGAGCTGGGCGGTGCCTGCTGTAGAACCCAGAATTTCATTTTTCTAGCAGAAATAATATTTTCTAGATAAATAGTATTGTAGATGAATAGTAATTTCGTATGAATAGTATTTTTGAGTGAATAGTGATTTTCGAGAAATGAAAAATTTCCTCAAGATTGGTGAGATAAAATTTTTTCGATGAATAGTATTTTTAGGTGAATAGTATTCGTATGAATACTGATTTTCGAAAAATGGACCCCGAACATCATAAGTTTCGAAATAGGAATTAGAGTTATTAGAAACTGAAATGGAGCAAAAATGAGTCCGTTTAAGTGGATTTCAAGAGTTCTAAAAATTTATCGATAAAAATACCTTTGATGGAAACGTTGTGAAATTAGTGATTTTAAAACCAATAAAATTTTTTTTGAGGCATGGGATTAAAGGTTAAGACATCCAATTAGAGTATTGCATGATCAATTTGATGATAGGATGACTATGGAATATTTTTGAAATTTATTGGAGTTAAATGAGGATTAAAATTTAAGTTAAATGAATTATTAAGTGTGTATGAAAAGATAATTATCAAAGAAGCACAATCCATGTGAAGTTTGATTAATCAATGATGTTGTGACATATTTAAGTCAAAAAGAGACTAATTAGTTGGAGAGAAATTAAAATTTGAGTGATTTGGTTGGTGGATTAATTAGATAGAATTGTTGGACCAATCAAATAATTTAGTTTATAATTAATGGCAATTGTGAGATTTTAGAGATAGTTAGAGGGTATTTTTGTCAAGTAAAAGTGGGCTCTATATAAGTGAATGCATGAGAGAGTGAAACAAGAGATGATATTCAGTCAAATTGAAGCAAAACCGTGAAAAACAAAGAGAGAAGAACCGAGAGAGACCGTAAGAGTGGAGAGCAGAACCAAAAGGAGTGCAGTCATGAAGGAAGAGGAAGACGTGAGAAGAAGAAGAAGAAGAGATCCTAAGTATGCCATCCATTCTTCTCTCTCTAATCCATCAAGAAATCTCAAGAAAAAGGTGAAGGTAAGTGAGTTAATACATGAATTAGTTTGATGAGTTTTTATGATTTATTGATCTAATGAGAGTTTGATGAATTTTATGGGTTGATTAGAGGTTGATCATCATCAATTTGATCTTGGAAGGGAAGGAAAACATCAAGGAGTTTGGGTCAAGCTATTTTAGTATGGTAAGGGTTAGGGTTATGTGATGATTTTAATGGAAATTTAATTGATTTTGAGTTTAAGGTTTTAGTTGGATATTTGATGATTGTTTGAAGCATTTGGGTGTGATTTTGAGTTTGGAAATGAAGAGAAAAGCTTAGTTAATTTATATACTAGTATATGATTAAATTAGAAAAAGTTTATGTAATGTAATTATTTTGATTGTTGGATGAATTTATGTGAGATTTTAGGTTGATTGAAATGAATTTTTGGAAAGAAAATAAAAAGAATGAAGTGAGGAGTAATTATACTAGTGTATGGACCATTGGTGTTTTTACATGTGTTTAGGTTGATTTTAATGTTTGAATAAGTTGTATAAGGTTTTGGGATGCATTTAAATTGATTGGAATCAAAAGAATGAAAGAAAAATTTGAAATGGAAAAGTTTGGAGGTTAATGTGGTTAATGTCAAGAATGAGTGTATAAGTTATTATTTCATCATTTTTATGTGTTTGGATGGTGATTATGAAGTGTTTGAATGTTTTAGTGTCAAAGAAATTAATTGAAATTGATATGAGGTTATTGGTGGAAAATAAAGTAAATTAATTTGACTTTACTGTGTAATATTCCCACTATTCAATTTGCTAAATTATGATGTGGTACAGTTTACCAAGTAAGTTGAAAAAGTATATGGGTTGAGAGTGTTTAAATGAATTATTGAAACCCTATATAACTTAGTTGACATTAAAGCTATCAAAAGTAAAGTGATAGCTTAAATTTTGCTTGCCACGTCAATTGACCAATATTTGTGGATAGATTTTCTAGAACCATGAAATTTCTAACATTAAATCTCAATATTTCTGGATGTTACACTTTGGTCAAATAATATACACGTTTTCAATGTCAATATGATAATGGGATTTGAAAATATAGCATACCATTATTTAGCAAGCCATTTGGAAAGAGGGTTTGGTTTAGAGTGTTGAATTGAATAGTATTCACTTTTTAGTATGTTTGAATAATCTATATTATTTCTAATGTCAAGGTCCTAGCTTTAACTACGTAAATATTATTGCGGTCTTCATTTACTTAATATTATTAATTCAATGGACTAATTAAAATACATTATTAAGGGATTAAGGGTGTTCTTACATTTGTAATACAAACATTACAAAAATTACATTTTTTTTTATTAAAACTATATACTTATATTTCAATGATTTGTATTGGATGTAAACGCTAAGTTGATGTTTATCATACGGATGATATTCTATTATAACATTTCATTATAATTTTTTATTTTGAGGCAACATTTCATTATAATGTTAAAAGTCATACTAATATACAAAGTAATCAATTTGGATATAATTTGGGTGAGTGATGTCAAATTAAAATAACAATATTACGATATGGTCCAATATACTAAGTAATATGAAAAAATATGGGTTGAGAGTGTTTAGACTCAATTGTTGAAATAGCATATAACTCACACATGACATTATGGACGCCATCACTATAAAACCCAATATTTCATTTTATGAAAAATAATTTATTTATTTTATGAATAGTATTTTCGGATGAATAATGTTCACGTGAATAGTGATTTTTGAGAATTGGACCCCACAAATTAAAAGTTTCAGAATAAGTATTAGAGTTAAAAGAAATCAAAATTGATTGAAATTGAGTTCATTTGAATAGATTTTAAGTAATCCAAAGTTTATTGGATAAAAATACCATTTTTAAAAAATAATGGGTATTAATGATTTTACACCTATTTAAATTTTTCCAAGCATGCAATTGAGAGATTTTATAGCTAATTAGAGTATATATGGTCAATTTGAAAATTTGATGACTATAGAATATTTTTGGAATTTATTTAAGCAAGAATGTGAATTTAATGCATTAAAGGACAAAATGGATTTTTGGCATGAAAATATTAATTAGTGGAAGTATGACTCATATTAAGGATCAATCATATGTTTTCTTAAGGGTTAAGTTTGATTATATTAATGGTGAGTGGATTGGTGAGTCATTAAAGAGAGCAAATCAATGTGTGACATATGTAAAAGTTGATTTTTGTATCAAATGAGGGTCAAGGTGATGCGAACCCCGTATATAACGATACGACACCTACAGTCAAATTGAAACACAACCTCAAGAAAGATTAAAAAAGGTTTATAAAAAAAAAAAATTTTGACCCATTAATTATACGTCAATCAAAAATCAAAGTTATAAAGAATTTTGACCCAATAATTAGAACTCAATCAAAAACCAAAATTATAACAGAATGATATTGACGTCACTCCTAAGACATAGATGAGAAGATGAGAGATAAGTCATGATTTGATCGTCACAAGCATAGCTTGATAAGATCACATATTCATGAAGAACAAAAGAGAAACAAATCTCTATTCTTTTCATTCAAGAAGTAGGCTACATCATCATTTAACTTGTGTTTGCTTGGTGTTACAAACCTTTTTATAAGCAAACAAATAAAACCCTAACATGAAACCCTAGCCCCCTAACAATTGAGCTCACTAAATATATACTCATGAGCTTAAATTAATTAAACATGGACTTAAGTAATTATATGAATCAGCTCAGCCCATTACATAAATTAAGACCCAACATAACATTAAATATACTAACTTAATTTAAAAGCCATTACAATTAAAATAAACCAGCCCAAAATATTTAAAGTCTAATTAACTCAAGGTTGCCTCCAATTAGCTCCCAAAGCCTTTAAGATTAAGCTCAATAGCCTTCAAGATTAGTCCGATTGACTTCAATTTTCTCATTGTCCAATTGTCTCGTCATCTTCTATGCTTTCTATCTTGGATCCCATCACAAGGGGTATTTAGGTCTTTTAGCACTATTAAAGGAGGCATAAATATGATGCCACGATAGAAATGAAACTAGTTCTCAACCTTTGTTTTTGTGCAGTTTGGCAGACCAAGAAAAAGAAGAAGAAATTAAGCTTGTCACGAGTCATTCCAAGTGATCTAGGTGTGATACTTTATCATCTCTTCCTCTTGTCTTCATTAAAAATGTTCAAGAGTGTGAGGGGATGACTTTGAATAGGAAAAAGTGAAGAAATAAGTAAGTTTTTAGGTTAAGTTTTATAGATTTTCATGAGTTTTTGTTTGGTTTTCTAGTTATTAATTGAACTTTTGGCATGCTTGAAAGATTATTTATACCATAATTGGACTTGGGATTTAAGGTGTAAAACTCAAAACTTTAACTATTGGAAAATAATTATTTTTCTAATGAATAGTATTTTCGGACGGAAAGTGTCTAAGTGAATAGTAATTTTTGGAAATTGGACCTCGTGAAGCAAAAACTCCAAATTTAATATTAGAATTAATAGAAACTGAATCGAAGTGAAAATGAGTTTATCTAAAGAGATTTTGAGTGATTCAAAGTTATTAGATGAAAATATCCAATTAGAGTATTTTATGGTAAATTTTGTGATTTATGGACCATAAAATATGTTTGAAAGTTATTGGGGCTAAAAGCTAAAATAAAATTATTAGAGGACCAAGTAGATATTTTCCATTCTCAAGCACACTTGGAATTGTATGTGCCATGGAATGAGATCTTATAGAGAAGCATAATCCATGTAAAATGAAATGGGCCAATGAGAGCTTGACACTTGGAATCCACTAACTTGGAAAAAGTCTATATAAAGAGGAGTTTTATTGAAAATGAAGAGAGAAAGTGTCGAGAGGAAAAAGAGAGAGAAAGGTGAGGCTTTTGGCCATTCTTGGGGGAGAGAGAGAATGTGTATGACCGAATACTAGACAAATCTGATTTATTCTCACCTGTTAAGAGCCCATTAAGAGAGTTTAAGAGTGATTCAAGAGGGGGATGTTGCTTGAGAAGTGGAGCTCGGCCAAGAGGACGTCTCTATCGAGAGGAAAAAGTAAGGTAAGCTTGTTGTCATTGTGCATCTTGAGTTGTTTTTGAGTATTTTTAACACCTGCAAGCTATTTGGATTGAAGGGGAGCTCGCGATCAAGAGTGCACAAGAAACGCAGTAGCTTGACTTGCCAATTTGGAGCACCATTGAGGGATTTTTAAGCCATTCGAAGTTGCATGCGAGTTGAGGTAGAGGATTTGCTCATTTGGAGTTGATTTAATGAGGTGAGTGTTAGATCTCATATTCATTGTGTGGAATGGAATGTGTGATGTTAAGTCTGAAATAAGTTTGATGATGCGAGCTACCAGGAATTGGTTATGAGTGCATTAGTTGTTAAGTCGTTATGTTTGATGAGGTTGTTGGTGTAAATCTTGGAAAGAAATGTAAGACGTAGTTTATGTGAGTTTAGACCAAATTAGGTTAGGTTGGTAACTCGCTAGTGGGCCAGGGGTTGTGAGTTGGGTTGTGCTCTCATTTCAAGTCGAGCTAGCTAGGGCAGCAGCTCACAAGGACGATTTGGGCTATGCCTAGTCTGTAGCAAATTTGTCCTAGCTGAGCTTAGTTCAATAGCTTAAGAAAGGCGAGTTGGGCTGGAGAAGTAGCTCACTAAGGGCCAGCTGGAAGGGAGCTCCCTATTCAGGCCAAGTGAGCTGGACAAGAGCTCCCAGAGAACGAGCTGGGCGGTAGCTCGCAGCTTAAGCTCGGTCCTCTATAAATTGGAGTGCAGTGTTTTGTATGCTGGAATGTGAGTTTTCGAATGGATTGTTAAGACTAAAAAATCACTTTGGTATTGAAGTGTAGGAGAAACAACAAACTAACAAAGGACGTAGAAGAGTGGTTATACATTTTAGACAACAAGTTGTGAGTGTGGTTTATTTCAAAGCATTTTAAAAGTTCATAATTGAATTTAATTATGACATTTGTTTACTTTTAAATTATTTATATTGAAATGATCTATGGTTGCATGTTTTTAGCTTTGTATTTATATCATGTACAAGTTTCTGAATTGTATATTATTAATGTTTATGCACTTGAGTAGCAAAGCAATTTATTTAGAGACATGCTAGAGAATATTTTCAAGCTAAATTAATGTATTTACCAAATAAAGAGAAAAGAAAGTTTAAAATGCCTATGGTTTATCCTAGCCTCAAAGATTACTAGTCGAAGTATCGTATGCGTGTATGACAAGTGTGATCGGAAAAGTCACTAACTATTGGGGGTTTGAGTCAGAATCAGTCAGTAACCTTTTGCACATATATGGTAGTGTAGATTTGCCTGATGTTAGGGTGGGTATTGCGATTATTGAGGTCCCTCATTGGTGACTACACAAAGAGATTTTCCCTAATCCTAGTGACATGTGTGAGTTCTATTACTGTTATGTATATGTACCATCACAAAGGATAAATTTTTCTGGGTTACCAAATAAGACAAGTTTCAGAAAGAGAAACACGTCATTAAATGTGAGATTACGGATATCCAGAAAGCTATACTATGAGAAAGATTTATGAGCATTATTATCATTTTTAAATAAATTGCTTTTATATATTATGCTTGATTTATATTTTATCAATTTAAGTTAAAATATTAGTTTTCTTAGAAATCTTTTGGGAGGCGTATTCATATTTTGAAAATAAGTTTCAAAGTTAATAAGTACCCACTCACTAAGTTATTACTCACCACTCGTTTCCTTGTTTTATAAAAACCCTCTCCAAGTGCAGGTGCAATCCAGAGATTATAAGGCACTCCGTCAAGTGTGCACGAGGACTGATACGTGACGTTACTGCACTAGTTGGTCTGCATCCATACTATCATGTATTTGCATCCCTTTTGAACTTAATGCATGTTCATGAAATTGATTTGAGAACTCATACTCGGTGCATTTTGTATTATATTTTGTGAACTATATATGCACTTTGTTTTATTTAACTTCAACGGATTTTTAAGTTATCTTGAATGAAATCATATTTATGATTGAGTGTGGGTTTGGATGAGGGCTTGAGGCTCAGAAGTTAGGATTGAAATAAATTTAGAAGTGCACAAGTGTTCCTTCATGTTTTCAAGATGGATATCTTTTAGAAAAGTAGACGTTATGCTATTGGATTTTTAATTAGATCTAATTTACAAACGTATTTAAAAAAGTATTTCAAAGAGTTTCATAAAGATTTCAGTAATAGATAAAGGCTTAGCTTTATAGGAATCTTTCAATCGATGCAGATCCCGTCTGAAAGGCCACCGTTAGGGTTGCAAAACAGCCTTTTTAGTGTATAAGGAAGAGGGACCTGTCATAAGGAGTTCAAAAAAAAAAAAAAAAAAGATTATTCAAGTGGTTTGTATCAAGGTGAGCACATTATTCCCATGCTTAAACTTGGATTTGAGTTATGTTTAAATGTTAGAGAAATATCTTGCATGATTTGAGACAATTATATGCCAAGAAAACAAAAGAAAAATAATGATATCCCACTAAGTAAATTTTTTAACCATGTGTATACTCCTTGGTTCAATTTATGTATGATGATTTTGATAGATTTTCATGGTTATTTATATGTGTTTAAGTTGATTAGAATCAAGAATAATGAAAAGGAAAGTCATATGTATATATATCCATTACATTCGGCCAAGGTGCATAGTTATAGTCCATGTTACAATTTGAGTTTTAATAGCTTGATACATATATGAGTTCTAAGTGAAAATTATGCTCATACTAAAGTGTAGGAGAAGTGAAGAGTTAAAGAAGAACTTTAAGGAATGGTTTGCTAGTTGGATAGCAAGTTGTGATATACCTCGTTCCTTATACAACGGCAGCCTGCTCAATAACCCTATGGTGGCCTTTCAATCAGAAACTGCTCTGGTTGACAGATTCCTGTGAAACTGAGCCTTTTTAAAACACTTTTAGAAATTTCCAATTTAGCAGAAGTGGGTGGAATTTTTTTTTCAAATTAATATTTACATTAACAAACAGTATTTTATAAAAATTTTGGCAGTACAACGATTATTATTTTTTTTTAATTCCACCTTGTAAAATGTCATTAAAAACCTATACACTTCAAAAGCAACCTAGTTCTCAACTACCGAGTCTCAGGTCCTTTTTTTACTTTTTATAAACAGCCACAACATGCTTTAATTTAACAAATAACTTGAAATCATAAATAATTCATGTATAACAAGTTTTTCCGAAAGTTATATACAAACATATACAAAATTTGCTTTATAGGTTTTCAAAATAATAAATTTCATACATGTATAATTATGAATTTCACAGTAATGCTCGACTGTGACCAGTTACTTTGGGGCTAGAGTCCCTGAAACTGAAGTACCTATACCTTCACTTGTCCCTAGAAGGTTTTATTTATAAAACAACAAAACTAGGGGTGAGCTAAATAAGCTCAGTGAGTATCACATATATTTCTATTCAAACAGCTTTAAAAAATATCCTCCCTAAAAACTTTTAGAAACATTTCTTACCTAATATCATGCTACAGAATTAAAATAAAATTCTCTTAGAACCATATGTAAGTTAAAAGCATGAATAAATATTTATAAGCAATACAATCCGTGCAACGTAAAACTGAAAACTTAATAATAAATTGCAAAGCAACTTTCTGATATCAATAATTATTATAAAATGTTTTTCAAACACTGAAATGTGAATAACACCATATTTTACATGCTTTCGCTTTTCTGCTATAAATTGTACCAGTGATGGCAACAATTAAAGTTTACGAAACACTTTTAAGTAAAATGAGCCATTCACTGTCAATTTATTCCATATGGTATCCTAGAACTAAATATATGGTGGAACAGAATGTGGCCCACCCCTTTTCTTGGGCTTCAACCCTCAAGGGGTTCTAGGATGGTACCACAACTCATCTGAACTGTCGAAATAGAATGTGGCCCACCCACTTTCTTAGGCCTCAACCCTCAAGGGATTCTAGGATGACACCACAACTTGTCTAAACTGTCGGAACGGAATATGACTCACCCCTTTTCTTGGGCCACGGCCCTTAAGGGATTCTAGGATGGCACCACAATTTGTCTGAACTGTCGAAACAGAATGTGGCCTATCCCCTTTCTTAGGCTTCGGCCCTCAAAGGATTTTAGGATGGCACAACAACTTATCTGAACTGTTGGAACGGAATGTGGCTCACCCTCTTTCTTGGGTTTTGACCCTCAAGTGATTTTAGGATGACACCACAACTCATCCAAATTGTCCGTTTTGGGACCTTTTCTTGGGTCACAGCCCTCAAGGGATTTTAGGCCCTCCCACAGGTTTCCTCCCGCTGTTAGTGACATACTGTAATGCCCGAATTTTTTTTTTTTTAATATATATTTCGACATGATTAATATTATTTGATTGAAATTAGAATGTAAAAGTAAAAATTTAATTAGAAATTTTATGCATTTAAGGTGAGATGTATTTTTTTTTACTTAAGGAATTTAATATTTTGAAGGTATTTTATAAGTAGAAATTAACTTAGAAATTCAATAAGAGAAATTGAAGTGATGGAGGAATATGATTGGATGAGAAAGTAATGTAATTAGAATGCATCACATAGGATTTAATTTTGACCAATAAAAGATTGCCAACCGAAAAGGTAAAATTTTGGTTGTATTTGAACTAGAATGATGACATTTTAGTTAGTGGAATTATTAATTGGATTTTCCACCAATGAGATGTTAACATTTGTAACTAATGGCATGATAGAAATTAGTGATTTAGTTGAGGGACAAATTAGTCAAGATAAAAAGGTGAATATATAAAGACAAGCTTGCATGAAGAAAAAACCATTCATCCTTTTCTCTTCTTTTTGTTGTCCACTCTCTCTTCCATTTCTCTCATTTTTCTTTCAATTCCAAGCCTCCAAATCACTCATTTCTCTTGTTCTACACATCCTCTACCCATCCAAAGCATCAAATTCACCAAACCCCATCAAGATTCACAAGTGATTTTTCAAAGAAATGTGCTAAATCAAGATGAGTTGATGTAGGTTTTAGATTTTATGATGAAATGAGGTAAAAACATTCATGAACATGTAGAGATAGTTACTTTTGCATTTACATTAGTGGATTTGATTTTTATGATGATAAATGCATTTTTGAAAACCCTAGGTGTGGGATTGGCTCAAGGAAGCCAAGAGAATGATAAAGAGAAGTCATAAGCTTCAATTGAAGGTGTGGAAAAGCTAGAAATATTGCGCAAAAGGTTGGTGTATACTTGACTTAAAATTTCACTTTTACTAGTAAAGGTTTTGTTTATGTTAGTATGTGATTTTGCCCATTTTTAATTAAATTGATTTTATGATCATGTGTGAATTATAGTATGAATGATTTTAGGGCATGTTGTGATGAAAAACTTGAAAAGTTAATGGAAAATGGGATATTGGCCGAATGGGGTGTGTGGGTGTGTTGTGAATTTATTTTGATGATTTGTTATAAAATGTTGTTTGTATGTGATTTTAATGATTTAGGAATGGAATGAAAAAGAATTGAAATGAAATTGATTCATTTTAGTGTTTTGGTCGAAGTGTGCTAGGTGAAAGACACAATGGTCTTGACAAATTTTGATGAGTTAATCGAGTGCAAAACGACGATTTGTGATGTTACGTTTGATGCTTTGATTAAACGAAAAAACAAAAAGTGTGATAGAAATTTATTTCGTGGCTTTCCTAACGAAATTTTTATTTAGAAACAAAAATTTATTAATATGTGAAATTGGTGCAAATGAACAAAATTATAAGGATCCTAGTAAACTTGGACATCGGTAGGTGAGGATTGGTAATTGACATGCTAATATGGTGTTATGACAGTACTGCACCGATTTGTTTATATATATGGATACTAGATTCATAGACCTTGAGAGACACCGAGTGCCTGGTCTCCAAATAGCTTGTATTTGAAAAATATGATTCTAATGGGTAGGCACCAAGTGTCTGATGTTGAGGAAATCTGTTTTCCAGTCTAAGGTATCGTATCAGAGTTTACACAAGACGCTAAATGATATATTCAATGCAATTGTATGATTATATTCGAAAAAGGACTTTTATACATTTCATGTGTGTGTTACTAGTATATGTGCTTTTTGTGATTTATTCATAAAAATTTGAGAATTGTGTAGCTTTGAGTCACAATTTTGTATATATATATATATATATATATTTTATGAAATGATGAATTTAAGTTTTATATACATCTACTAAGTAGAAATATTTAGCGCGTTGGATTTATCACGCACAGGTAGTGATTTAGGCATTGTAGATAGAGATTGAAAAGGAGACTTCTGCAGCATTTCAGCGAGTCACATCCCTCCATATTTAGGTAGTTATTCTTTTGGTATCACATCAGTACATTAAGGTTCATGGACATGGAAGAAATGCATATGTATACGTGTACATGAATTTTTGCAAGTGATATTGTATATAAATAGTAGAAAAATTTTGTATTGTAAAGGTGTTTGTGATAATACAAATATTACTTGTCCTTTTTATTTATTTTATTTATTTAGCCTTTATTACTAGAGTGTAATTTTTTTGCAAAGTTGTAATATCTCAAATGTTTGTGTGCTGAAGTGAGTTTGAGTCGGACGGAGGGTCCGAAATGATGGTTGAGAAAACAGATATATTTTAGAAGTGTTGATTTTGAAATTGTAGGTTTTTAAAATTTTGAAATTTTTTTTTAAAAAAAGATGAAACTCTATTGGATTTTCGTAAAATAATAATATATATATAATAATAATAATAAGAATGATGATGCTAAATAAATGAGCAATGTAACATCCTTTTGCTCAATTTCTATTCTAATATAAATTGAGTGGAGGGTGTTACACAGACACCCTTGACACTACCATATATACGTTAGGGTATTCTGATAGGAAATATCCGAGATACCTATAGGACGTGCCATAGATTTACAAAAACATTTCCATACATTTGTTTTTCATCCTAAAACTCACATTTCATACATAACTATAGAAATTCATGCGAATAGATTCTCGTATAGAAATTCATTTATTATATAAAAATTAACTTTCAAACATTAACAGCATGAATTTAAATTTAACATATAAAATCAATGCAAATAGAAATATAAACATTTGAAATCATTTTCGTTAGGACACTCATCTTATTCCCTAGCTCGTTATAAATTTCGAAATCAACGAGATAGTTTCCTCATCTCTGAGTAACCTACATATTTTTCATATTCTATTTTCAGACTACTTCGTAACTAACGTAATTCGCACACGTATTTCAATACCACTTATCACTTAACACTAATATTCAACCATTTTAGTATTTCGAAACACCCCATTTCAATCATTTTAACTTTGATTATTCACGTTTACTTTCCATTTGAAACTCTAATTATTTAAACACAAAAAACACATCGATTCAAGTCTAAATTTATACGAACGAATCAAACGACGATTTTGAACCCAAACTTCCTATATGGCCGAATCTAGTATCAAGTCCTATCATTATTTTTCTTGCGTTTTCTCATCAATTTACATTCAAACATATCAAGATATAATGAAAATTTCATTTATTATCACCAAATACCACTCTCGAGCAGTTACGAAATATTTAATTGTGAAGCGGTCATTTAACGTTCAACGAATTCTTTTTCGATTTCCATGTTAATTCTATCATCCAAATATTCCCTAAAATTGCATAAACTAATTGAAAATAATTTTTAATGACCAAAATACCCTTATGGCCGAATTTAACATACTCCAAAAATCAATATTCCAAAGCATTTTATACATCCAAAGCACACCAAAACTCATGGAAAACACATCCAAAATTTATTCAACCACAAAATCATCCTCTTAACCGAATATATACCAACATGCATGTTCATTTCCACAACCAATTCCACATCAATTTCACACACATTTCAACCTCTTCACTAATGAGGTTGTTAATCTTAAAACCTAAATATTTTATCACAAAATTCATTCCGAACACTAAATAAAATTCCTTGGAAACTAAAATTTATCTTCCAGGAGCAATAGAAATGGGTTCTAGGTTGGTCTAGCCTCCAGGCATGTGGTTATTTTCTTCAAAAGTAGCTTCAGCTACTCTTATAAAGCTCTTGACAACATGCAACTCTTTCTTCCCTTCAAGACTGAGAATGCACAAAATGAATGTTTCTTGTGTTTGATTGATTTTGTTTGCTTCAAATGACAAAGAAAATACTTGAAATCATAAGGAAGAGAGGGAGAACTTATTTGATCGAGAGACTAGAGAAAATTCATGAGAGAGTTGATCGAATACCCCTTTGTCTTCCTTTAATGGTCGATTACTTCTCCTTGATTTTCCTTCAAAACCGAGAGATAGATAGATTGAGAGAACCGTGAGAGTGAAAGAGAGATAGTTGTGAGAGAAGGAGAGGAAATCATGAAAGTGTGAGTAAGAGAATGCCGTGAGAGATGGAGAGAATGTGTGTGTTGACCAATTGAGTGATTGTTTCTCTTGTTTTCATTTTTTGTTTCACTATACATATTTACTGTAAATTGATGACACTTGGCACTCATCCTTCTTCCATTGCAACACATGTCAACATTTCCCTTTTTCTCCTCACAAAACCGAGTACCCCATTGTTTGACCGTTTGTTTCTTTGTTTCTTGCATTATCTTGTTTGTTTTCAACTTATTTTTATATTCTTTATATTTCTTTGCCATGTGTTACTCATTTTCTTTATTTATTGAATACTTATCACACTCCACCTTTGGATGCTTAACACTTGTCACTTTTTTTCATGTCTTCAATCCATGCTTTTTCTATATAAGTATTCGAATCTAATTCCGATTCATCTAGAAATTATACAGGAACTAAATTAATACTTCAAGAAATTTATTAAAATTTGATTAATACCTACAGGTACTAAAAATAATTATTATGTTAGTTTGGAAACGAAATCATTTCCAGTTCTATCCAGAATTCTACTAAAATTATATTTTCACAACCAGGTACTGGAATTTATTTTATTTTTCTATAAATACTATCTATGACACACTAATAGAATAAAGTTCTTTGTTCTATATACTTCGAATAATTTAAAATCTCTTCGAAAAGACTTATCTTCGCTTCACTTTAGTTTCCATTGATTCTAATATTAATTTCAAAACTTTAATCTACGAGATCCGTTTTTCGAAAATTATTACTCACACGGATCTGTTTTCCATCTGGATACCTTATACGTCGGAACATAAATTATTTATTATAAAAAGGAGTTTTGAGTTTTACAATCCGGGAATTTTATTGGAACTCAATTTACTCATTCGAATCTATCCGGGAATTTTACTAAAATTTAATTGTATATTTGAGTACTTGGATTATTTTATTTCTCCATGAAATTTGTATATAGTACTAAAATCAAATAAAGTACTTTCGTCCTATAAACTTCAGATCACTTAAAATCTCTTCAAATGAACTTATTTTTGATACGTCTCAGTTTCAATTATCACTATTACTAATTTCGGAACTTTCGATTCTATGGTCCACTTTTCGAAAATCACTATTCACACGAAAATACTATTAAAAAAAAATTATTTCTCCTATGAAGAGGAAATTTCAGGTTTTACGAATCCGAAAATCACTATTCATCGAAAAAATTTTATTTCTCCTAAATAGAGAAAATTCCGAGCTTCACGAGTTATAAGTGTAGTTATTTTTAAAGCTTTTATGAGTGTCATCAGTTGATCATTGATAATTACAAACGTTTATTTTAGTATTTAATTTACTATGTTGAATTGCTTAAACTTTTAGCATGTTGGCATTTTCTAAGGATGCATATAAGTTTTTAAATTTACGTTATAAATGTATATATTTTAGTAATAAAGTAATTTAGTATGTCTTTTGGAGATATACATAAAAGAGACATGCTAAGGGTATTTGTAAAGTTATGGGCTTTTGTCTTAAAAAGATAGTATTTTGATTGTAAACCATATACTAGAGAAAAGAATATTTTCTAGTTAAATCAATATACTTTCATGTCTAGTGTATGTAAGATTTTTAAGTATATTAAAGGATTTTAAAGGTCTTTGGTTTATCCTAATCCCCAGTATACCCAGCCGAAACACCTATACGTGTGTATGGCAAGAGGTGAAGAGAGTCACTAATTTGGAGGGTTGAGTCAGTGTGTCGCCCTCTACACGTATATGGTAGTGTAGATCTGCCTGATGTTGGGGGGAATCACAATCTCAAAGTTTCTGCATGTGCGGCTACATATTGTAGCATTTTCTAGTTCTAGTAACGTATATACGTACTATCACGTAAGAAGGAATTCCCCTAGATTACTTTGTAAGGCAAACTTTAAAAGGAAAAACACATCATTAGACGTGAAGTTTAGAAAACAATAAAATTTATGCTTTATGAAATTTATATTAGATTTCGAGCATTGTTATTTATATGTTTTATACCAGTTTTACAGTTTTATAACTGTTAGAAAAAAAATTATTAGCTTTCCAACCTATTTTGGGAGGATGTATATAATTAGAAAACAAATATTATAGTTTAAAAGTTTATCTACTCACCGAGTTTAAATACTCACCACTCTTTTTAAGTTTTTGAAAAACAAAATCCTCCCCAAGTGTAGATTTGAGTCATCAAATGGAAGGGGCTCTGTTAGACGTGCAGATGGGCTGAGGACACGATGCAACTATACTTGTTTACTTTTGAAATGTCATGTACATATATAACTACTTATGAGTTGATGTATATTTACTATTTTTGGATGATATATACACTTTTGTAGTTTATGTTTTTGGAAAAAAAAAATATATGAACTACCAGAGCTTTGATCTCCACCGAGTTGGAATACGTAGACGATTAAGCTTAATCTCAACTCAAGCTCTAAAGTTTTAAAAATCTTGTGTATATTATGCTTTTGTGTAAATTAAATGATTTTCAAGTTGTATTTTTTAAACTGAAAGTATGATTATGGTTGATTGTGGAAAAAAAGAAAAGAGGGCCTGAAGTCTAAATGTTGAGAATTTTGTTATTATAAATGTGTACAAATTTTCTATAAATTTTTGCAAGGTGAAATGTTTTAAAAAACAACCGTTATACTGCCAATATTTTTAATAATCTGGTTTTACAAACGTACACTAAACAGAAAAAAAAATTTCCATCCATTTCCACTATAAAAAAAATTTAAAGTGAGAGTGGTATCTCCATGAGACCTTTTCAAGCCAGAGTGAGGACTTGACTAAGTTCCGTCAGGGTGCTACAGGACTCCCATTGGATTCCACAGGGGGATTCGGGGCAGGTCCCGTCAATCACCATTTGGTGAGTATTTCTTTATTACTAATGTCTAATCCATATATATAGGCATCACATGACCAATGTATATGCATAGAAATCAGAAGTCCAATTAACGGCATAGTCGTCAGAAGTCCAAAGTATTCGCTTCTAATCGTTTAGTTTGTAGTTTTTTTCAAACTTCACTTCTAATTGATGTTTGAAGGTATATGCATTCCAAGTCCAAATTGTATGCGTGGACCTGAGAAGTCCTATGTACATGTACGGCAGAACATGAAAAAAAAAATAATAATCTTCTGAAATTAAAATGTTTTCATATTCTTGAAATTAAAATGTATTCCAATGCCAATTATTCTATCTTGTAAAGTCTACATATCTAAAAGAAAGACAAGGAGAATGAGAAGAAAAATGTGTCAACTATGCGTCTGTTTTACTAATCACTAACATAATCAACTGTGTTTTTTTTAGGTACTTTAATAATTGTTTGTTGTGTATAGTCTGCAGTGTCCTGGGGTCCTATCAGGTTGGGTTGTGGATGGAGATAGTTTGGCTGAATCCACATAGCCACATTCTGTACAGAGTCCGGTCTTGTATGCTTGGAAGTCTCTACATTTTGGCAGCTGGTACTACAGTAGCTTGATCCTTTTTGGAAGCTTATTGTACTTAATTCCCTGCAGTTGAGTGCGATGAATAGAGTGTTGCAGTTAGTTCTGGAATAGTTAGCTTTCTAACTGTTGGTGTAGTTAGTTTGTGTACCGAATGGATGTAAAGCTGTAGGTGTATCTAGACCAATAGAGTCCGAGTGTAAATAGCTTTCCGATTGTACAGTTGCTAGTAGTGTTGATTATTTATGAAGAAGACGTGTTACTTTCTAGCTTGTGAAAAACAAATAAATAAACAAATTTTTTATTAAGTGATAGTAAAGCTTCGATGAAAAAGCAATGGGATGTGAGTAGAAGGATGATTTCGGATACGATGGGAGTGAGAGATGAGGGGCCCTATAAAGAGGGAGTCAAGGCATTGCTTTGGCTGTACACCACAAACGGTGGAAATCTTGGAAAAAAGATTTGTTTTACATGAAATCACCATTTGTCATATAACTGTTCAAAAGTACATATACTTTTGAGATGCAATGATCAGTTGTTTATTTATTTTTTTATTTTTATGAAAGAATCACTTGGTTTTTTTTAAAAAAAAAAAGAAAAAGAAATGATCACTTGTTGAAACTTTCAAAACATTACAAATCCATGGGTTCTTATCACATTAAATGGGGATCCACTTTTGTATTCAACCAAGTGGAGTGGTTAGTG
The DNA here is from genome assembly GCA_019925255.1 of Litchi chinensis. NCBI lineage: Eukaryota > Viridiplantae > Streptophyta > Magnoliopsida > Sapindales > Sapindaceae > Litchi > Litchi chinensis. The sequence goes on along the minus strand of CM034463.1, from coordinate 20,875,340 downwards.
AGTTTTTTTTTTTTTTTTTTTAATTAATTTATTTTTTACAAAAAAATGTATTTTATTCTACATATCTTGCCTCCCTTCCTGTTAGCGTTGAATTTATATTTTTCGAGCTTAGTTGTTTTTAATGCCATAGATTGGAGATTCGAACCTGGTACACATGAAGTGGTCTGAGGAAGTGGTTTATCACGTGCAAATCTCAAACATTAAATATTATAGTTAAATAATTGTTTATCAATTTAAACTTTTAAATCTAATGATTACTAATTTTGTTAAATTACCGATTGATTTTTCTTTTCAAGATTTTAAACCGCCTTTCTTTATTTGCTAAACTTTTAATAATGTAATGATACATAACATTAAAAATGTGGGTGGCCAAGATGCTATCTTTTCTTATCCTTCATGCATCGCTCAACTTGAACTCCTCTCATAACAAATTAGCATAAACAAAAGTAACCCACATTCCATGCTCGATTAAACCAATACGTGGAGCTCCGTTGTTTGTCAACCTTCCAACTATGCAAAGTATAACTTGTGAAAAATTGTCTTCATTATTAATTGATTGTTAAAGTAGATTGAAGTCAAAATGGTGCAGCGTTATGTAAAACTTGCAAAATTTTGAATAAAATTTGAGTATCATTATGTTATAAACAATCTATAATATATTCGGTAGACATTATTATATATATATATATATATATATATTCAAATACACGTTATCATATTTATAGGCATAACAGGCCGGTACGGTACAATAGTAACGGAATAATAATGGAAAACTATTTAATTCAAGGGCCTAAATGCCTGTACATTATATAATTTACCAAATAGTTTGAGAATTATGGGGTTCCGAGTTTTTGAGTGAAAGTGTTGGCAAGTTGGAAATTTTGAAATGAAAACTTTAAATTGAAATTCGCAAGTTGCTACCTTTCACTAATAGTTGCACCTCTTCATATTTTAATTTTGAATTTGAGGATTTGCACCTCTTTACTTAAGAATTTCACCATTTTACTTAAGGGTTGAACTTGTTCACATGACACATCGTTGAAAGGACACCAATATATCTAAAGTAGGAGTTGTCATCTATCATACATGATTATCATTTTTCATCCATCAAATTTTATACATCGTCTTCCCATTTTCTGCACTCGAAGAACTCAAAACACTTTGGTTTAAAGTTTAGTATTGGTTCTAAGTGTTGAGAATAAACACTTTAGATTGTTGAATCTTAGGAGACAACTAGCAACTAACTTGAAGCACAGAGAAGGGTATAAATTTGTCTTTAGGATATTGCAAACTATCGTAAGCCTCCATATCCTTGATCGATTTGTTATGCAAGTCAGTATGTTACATAGTTTGTATTTTTTGTTGTCGTTCTAATAATACTGTTCAAATATTGATTTTATACACATATATGATATACATTTAGTTTTTTGTTGTTCGTTATTTATTTCTCTCTCAGATGGTGTGTTTGTTCTTTATTTATTTCTTATACTACCACTCCGACATACATTACATAGAATAACTCACACAATATCAGTGTCAAAAGGAGAAAGAAAAATAAAATAAAACTCACATGTGACCTTTTTTTTTTTTTTTCTAATTACATTACATTACAAAATTGGGACTGGCCCGGAAAATAACCGAAACCAAATGGGATTGAACACTGGTCGCACAGCCCAAAGAGTGGTTTCCATATGATAGGGGGCAACCCACACATAGGTGGGGGAACAACCCTTACAAAGGAGGGAAAAAGCAACAAGAGGAAAGGACTAATGTTATGAGGTGTCGAACCTACCTCATAAGAAAGAGGAGGGTGTGCAACTTAAAGGGGCCACCACTGAGCTGCTACACTTTTGACTCGTATGTGACCACTTTCGATATCAATGGAGATAGGCATGCCGGATTGCAAGTCAGGTCATTACCTAGCCTAATTGATGATGCTTATTATCTTCATTCGCGGGCATGGTGTATAATTGGTTGGCATCATTAACAACATGGTATTCTAGTAAATCGGTCTTAGTCAATCCTTTAAAAAAAAAAAAAAAAAAAAAGAGCATCGGCCTTAATCAATCCTTAAAAAAAAGGGTCTTAATCACATGCTTACATTATAGTAATATTATAATGTCAAATATATGAATCGGTCTATAATTAGAATCGGTCATATATGGGCATGGCAAATTGTATTTTACAAGCCATGACGTTGCTTAGTTTATCATGTTCGTTATTATTTAGTTTTGGTATGGTGTTGAATTTGTTGGCCTTCTTCAATATATTAAATCGGTCTTAATCTATTGGTTACCCAATATGAATCTTATAATGTCACATATATTGTCTGGCCTATAATTGGAACTAGTTATGGAAAATAAAAGATACATGTTTTGACCTTGTGTGTTAGGACTTTATTTTACAATACGCTCTAAAAATTCCTCATAATTAACTATATGAACATTACCTTATAATTTCATGTTTTATTTGATGCATAATCTATTTATAGTTATGTTATCTTCAAGTGGACATGGATTCTCCAAACATTTTAGTATAAGCAAAGATATTGACAAAATAATTAGACCAAGCTGTATAGTATATTAGGCAAGTGCTTTTATGCTCATCCAGTTAGAATGTTTCAGAGCAATGATTGGTTAATAGCACTGCATATTTGCCCTACATTATAGTATATGGACTGAAGGTACATGCAATGCCACTTGTAAATTATGTTTTTCACAGTTCACATTGTGGTATCCAGGTATTGATGTCCTTCTATTTGCTTTTTAATTTTTTTTTATATATATATATATATCATCAAAATTTGTGACCAAGTGTCGTTGTTATGGGATTACTAAAAATGTACATTTAAAAACAAAAATGAAACTGTCAATATCAAAAACCGCTACCCAATATGAAAACCTTTCCATTTAATACATCTTTCCCTCTCGTTTTCCTTCAGTTTCCCTCTCTTTTTTAGTCCATTAAAGCCTCCCTCTCTCAAAACTGGCGTGTATGCACATTAACTCATTGTTGTCTTTGTTATGATTTATATGTTCGCAAGTGGGATGTCAACATTTCAAGTTATTTCTTGTTGTGCAAGTTTCAGGTTTACATCCCCTTTTTTTTTTTTTAATAAAGTAGGGTTTACAACCTTTTGGTCTATATTATGATATGCCCTCTAGAATTACAACTGAGTTAGGGTTACATGATATATTTGGGGTCTGATTTATAGATAAGGCAGCCGTTTCGTACTGTCTTTGCTGCTGATGAATTTGGTTGTCTTGCTTTTTGTGTTTGTTTTGTCGTTCATTATAACACTGAGCACATTTATGGTGGTATACGTGCACCAAAAGGAATTTCCATCCAATTTTTATGTCCAACCAGGTACGAGAAGAAGGAGGGTATGCTTCATTTCAACATAAGACATACATGATTTACAGTGCCCATTGTTATTTTTTTTGTTTCGGTGGTTAAGTATGCATAGAATACACTGTTTGTTAATGTCAGTTATGGGTATGTCAAATAAAAAAAAAAAAAAAAAATTCGATCGTGGGTATTATATTTCTTTAAATCATGTATATCTTTACTCGGACGTAACCTTTATACGGTCTATTGTGTTCCTGTATGGAGTCCTACCTCGGGTTATGTAATGCAAATGACGTTTACAAATTAGTGCTCAAACTTTTTGTTTGATATAAGTTACGTTTTCACATGGTGAACACTAACAGTAACCTCGCTTGTGACGATTCGAATCTAGGTAGTTGTAACCTATTGAACTTGGATAATGTTCTCATTACCCTCAAATTGATGGCGTTATTCCTGCCGTTGAGGGTGACCTTTTAATTTGTAGTTGACAATTACAATTTACTATCTATTTGATATTGTATAATGTCATTGAACTTCGATTGACTAAGCCTTACTATGTTGTTTGTAGTTCCTAATTATTGTGGGTGTATTTAAGACCACATAAATGGACTAGTAAAAGCCCAAGGAATTGATCCAATGGATTGATCCAACAGACGAAGGCTCAGTTCGTCAACACCCAGTTATCACAAGCGAGCTCACAATCTGCTAATGCAGTTCTCAAGTTGCTGGTCAACCATAGTCCAGCTCGCCTTATACCCAGCTCAAAATTGTCCAAAACAAGTTCTAGCTCGTAGCTTAAAGCACTCACTAAGGGAATTTTCCAGAATGACAACAGCCTAAATTGAGAAGAAGTCAAATATCAGAATTGAAAATAAATTCAAATTCTTATGTCAGTAGAATCAATTCCTGATTTAGCAGAATCTATCCCTAATATAATGGAAATTGATTTTGAAAGTATAATTAATGTGAAACTCTTTCCTATTTTAATTGTATTCAAACTATAATGCCTCATACTATAAATAGAGGCTGAAATTTCATTGTAAAAGAACAACACTTAATAATATACTATGACTCTACCAAAACAACTAGAGAACATAGTCATGAACGTAGGCATTGTTCTGGTCAAACCACATAAAAACCACCGTGCAAGCATTGTTCCTCCTCTCTTTTTTTCTCGTTGTTCTACTTTGTTTCTCTTTAATTGTAGGTATTAGGTGAAAAACTTGGGTCGACATTTTGGCGATAAAAAGAGGGCCTAGATTGTAATTTTTGGAGTTTACAACAACCATGGCAAGAGAAAGAACAACCAGAAGTTCAGATGTGGCGACTGATCAACCGGAAAGGCAGATGGATCAATAGCAGCGTGATGTCCACCCAATGGAGGATGCAATCATGCCCATGGTGAATGCAGCTCATGTTCCCACAATTGATGCTACTATGGGCATGCCTCCACTAGCCTCTTGTCAACCAATACCGACGGTCCCTACAACTGAGGGCTGTAGACGTGGCACCAACGGCAAGAGGCGTTGGAAGATACCGTGCATCAGTTTGCATATGCGATCAGGGTGTTGGCACAGGCCTAAGCCCAAAACATGCCCAGGTCTGAGACTGCTGCTCTAAAAGAAGTTCATCGACAGCAGCGAGAAGAAATGCCAGCTCCTGTAAGACCTTTCAAAGAAGTTCCATGACCTGCTAGCTCAACTCGTTGCTCCAACACACGATCGAGAGCCGGAGGTCGCTAAGGTCGTGAAGAAAGGGAAGTTATGCGTCCTGCAAGTTTAAGAGTAAGGGTGAGTCAGGATGGGAGTCGCCGTATGGAGGTTGGTCATGATCAAGTCCGAGTCACAGCTCAGTATGAAAAGGATGAGGTAGATAATTAGTGACGTGTGGAGTCGCACCGAGCTGGCGGCTCGCTCAGGGGTAGTCAAGGATATATATGAGACCGCCACTGCTCAGGTCGCTATCACGAGAGGGGATAAAGGCTCTAGGACCCATAAATAGAAAAGCTTCTTTAGAGAGTTCGGTAGCTCGAAGCATGACCTAACGCCTCAAACCAGTATGATTAGTATGGGGAGAGGACCTCTTTTGCGAGGGAGATCGAGACACAATCTCTCTCTCATAGATTCAAGGTCTCCAACATTTCCTAGTACAATGGAGATAACGACTCATATGACCACCTGGATGCATTTAATGTCCAGATGGATCTCTAAACGAATAAACTGTTGGTTAAGTGTCGTGTCTTCCCAACCACTTTAGGGGACGTTCCAAGGACCTGGTTCAAAAGTCTCCCAGTCACAGCATTAAAAATTAGGAGGAATGCCAACGAAAATTCATCAGTCAATACAGAACTCTGAAGAGGCAGCTCGCACCATCATGTTACCTTGCCATGATATTCCTGCGACAAAACGAATCACTGAAGGATTACATAACTAGGTTCATACGTGAAGTTACCAATGTGGAGAACCCATCAAACTAAAGCATCCTGACTGCGATTTCAGTTGGGCTTCACAAGGATGGAAAGTTGTACGAAAGCATCTACAAATCTCCAGTGAGAGACCAGAGTGAGTTATACGAGCTAGTTGTCAAGGAGATTAGATGAAAGGAGACCTTCAGTGTAAGTATCTATTCGTAATATTAAATTTCCCAATACTAAAAGATAGATTATTGAGTGAAAATACTAAATTCCATAAACACTTTTCTTATAAAGAATATTATAGTGTTAGTGAAAATTGTTTGAACCAAATAGTAAAATAAATTTAAGAGAAGAGCAAAATAGTCATTGTTCTAAATTATGGTTTTATGTATGTGTAGGTGGGATTAGAATAAACTAGTGTGGGAATTGTGAAATTTATCAAAGTAGTAAGGATGCCATGGAAGTTAAGCAAAAATTGAGGGATAAATTGGTTAAATTTTAGGAAGTGACATGACATGTAAATAAGTATCAAACTTTGACGGCAAATTCATAAGTCAAGCCTATATATATGAGTGTTGGTTTCAACACTTAGTGAAAAATTGAAGCAAAAAAGAGGAGACTGCAATGGAGCTCGGACAACAAAGAGCATCAAAGGATAGCAGCTTATTTTGAAGGTTTTAAGGAGATTTTCAAGTGGTTTTCAAGAAGGGTGTACACAAGCCTAGCAGTAAAATCCAACTATTAAAATTCAATTTTAAGTGGTAAGTTCACTTGTTTTTCATGGGTTTTGATGAGTTATGGGTTTGGAAGATAAATTGGTAGAATTGTGAAATGTTTGACATGTTTAGAGATAGATCAACTTATTTGAAGTGAGGAAGTGAAAGAAACATAAAGGAAATGAATGATGGTAGTTTGATTGTAGAATGTGATGATGGATTGATTTGTTTTCTTGTTGTGTTGTTGATGGAATCTTGAGGTAAATCAAAATTATAGTCTTGAATTATCAAAAAAGAAAGTAGATTTGACAAAAATTATGTATGAAATGCTAGTTAAATGTATATGGATGAAACCCTAAGTAGTGATTAAAGTATATTTATAGCAAAATTTCTTATAGTTAAAGTGTTTGATTAAATGCCTAGGATAATTGCCAAATCTAAAATCATGAAAGTTAAAAGAAACAACATGTTAAGGGTGCATGAGGAGGTTTGGTTATAAGATAGATGAGGTGTATTCATTAGGTTTTGACGTATATCAACTCGAACAACCTGCATAATTCCTACTAGAAAAATATATAGGAGTGTTAGAAAATAAGAAAGAAAACTAGATGACATTGTTTATGCATTTCGATTTGATAAAGGGTAGTAACTTATGCATAAGTTTTGTTGATGTTTATGGCATATTTAGGGTCCTAAAAACCTGCATGAATGAGTAGGAATCAAGGTAATTAAGATGGACATGTATGGGTGCATAAATAACATATCATCTAGTAAAGGGTGAAATAATATTAGAAGAAAAGAATAGGTAAGTGAAGAGGTTATAGAGATATGCACTCTTTGAGATTAATTAAGGTTGTTTTAGACCTCAAACCATGCATAAATATCATAGCAAACGATAGAAATTTGAAGGGAAAAGTTTGGATAAAAATTGAGTAAGTTATGACTTAAAATAATGTACATATGTAGTCGTAAAGTGAGTTGAGAATATAAATGCATTCTTTGATGCATGAAATAAATGTATTCAATCATAATTAAGTAAAAGAACCTTAGATACGAAAGAAATGACATCATTACTTGTGTAATGCAAAGATGTATATTAAAAAGTGTCAAAAAATAGGTGTTTTTAATAGGTTTCACCCCTCGATATTTAGAATTTTTCAAAACCGTTTTACAAGGAACCTAAATGAGAGATAAGAAGATGATCCAAGTGAAAACGGAAGCGAAACATCCCCTAGAATGGGCTGTGAACAGTATTCTGTTTTAGGGGGTCCGAAAATTTTGACTTTTCGTTCCGGGCCTCTAAAAATTATACGGATTACATGGGGATGTTCCTAGGGGTATAAGAGTTAAACTTTTACAAAGAAATCGTAATTAGAAAGTCTCGGTTGAGTTAGAACTTAGAAAAGAAAATTGTAGTAAAAAAGGGTATTATGAAGGGCTTTTAATGTTAAAAGCAATGTGTGTAATTTTATGTAACATATTGTGACCTATTTTAAGTAAGAATATGTAATGTAGGTGATGAACAGGCTAGCAGAGCACGGGAGGCTAGTTGACAAGTATAGCTCGTTTGATGAGGTAAGTGTCTTATCACTTGCATCGATTCCAATTTCTAATTTAAATTTTGAGTTATGTAATCAAACGAATTCAAAAGCGATTTTCAAATTCTAAATCTGAGTTTTGAGTATGTGATCTCTTTATGAGATTTAAAAAGGGAAGGAATCAAAAACTAAATTGATTCCAAAATATTTGAATCGAGAAAATTTTTAAAAATTTGAAAAGTTAAAGGTTTTGTGCTTTTGCACTAAGTAAAACAATTTCAAAGCCCATGTATATACCCTCGATTTAATTAAGACTTAGCGCTATGCGACGATGTAGAAAATTTCGTCCGTAGTTTCTTAGTTTTCAGAATATCTAGCGCTACAAGTACAATGCAGAAAATTCCATACATAAATGCTAAGATATAGAGAGATTCTCGCGCTGCGTTGCGATGCAAAAAAATTCGTGAGTAGTCGTTTAGATCTATAGTTTTGGCACTACGTTGCGATGCAGCAAATCCTGCTCATAGTCCCTCAGAGTTATAGCACTACAATTACGATGCAGAAAATTTTGCATTGTAGTTGCTTAGATCTGAGATCGTTTCACACTACATTTGCAATGCAGTAAATTCCACATCATAGTGGTCGAATTATCTCAATAGCTTCACGTTTGGCATCAGTCGAAAACCGACATGTGATGGTTTGAGTATACTAGGGGTATATATGGAGTTTTCAGAAAGAAAGATTTTAAAAAGATCGAAAAAGATTTTGATATTCGGGCGAAGTTATGAATTCTGTTGTAGTTACATCTTGATATTATTTTCATACATTAAACTAACATATTTATCTTGTGCAGCTTATATATCGTATTAGGTGCCTGTACAGGTGTTTTTGCATTTAGGAAATCTCGTCAGATATTTTAGGTGGGCGTTGCATAGCTGTATTGTTAAACACCAAACATATTTTGTTGTTGTAATTAACATGATTAGATAATTACTTGTTTGACTTATGGACATTCCGAAATTTGTAAATTCATATTTTCCTATGTGCATATAGTTAAAATATTTGCACATGATACATATCTATTACTTGATATATCTATGTATATATAATATATATTGTTGCGTATGCATAGTATCCAATGAGTTTATAAAGTATATGTTACGAAAATTACATATTTGTGAAAATGTGTGTTATGAATTTGAATGAGAAATTGCATGTTTATGGCCAGAAGGAAGTTGGGTGGTGATTTATATAGTTTGAAGTGTATTTCTTTTATAGGTAAAATTTTGAAAACTTTAAAAATACAGTTGTTATGTTACCGAATTTTCTTAAAATTCATTTTAATTTGAAATCGAAAAATTTACACCTACCCAAATTGTTTACAAAAGAAAAGAATACATTTAAATTGAATTAAAGAATTGGACAAGATTAAGGGGTTCGCTTCGCAGATCTCTTTTATTCGACAAGTCGGGCTAAGAGAAATCCGTTGGAATGCTCTACGGGACCCTCCAGATAAGAGATTAGAGAGAGTCTGGTTCTGGTCTTGTCATTCAATCCCAAGAAGTTTGACCAAAAGGATGAAGCGAACAGTTTCAACCAATCAAAGAAAAGAAATAATAGTGGGAATGAAAATGAAGGTCGAAACAGTAGCTTAATGAATTAGGTCGTTAATAAGGCCAGAAATAAGCCCAAAAATGAGTAACCTCAGTACCAAGGTTGTCATGATAGCTACAGTATCCTGTCAGATATACCGGACAAGATCTTTGCAACAAAGAGGAACACGGAAGACTTCGGGAAGCCCAAACCTATGAGGATTCCAGCTAATCTAAAAAATAAGAATAAATTTTGTGCCTATCATAATGAGGTCGAGCACAACACTTCAGAATGCAAGGAGTTAAAGGACGTCGTTGAGGATTAAATCAAGAGAGGTGCTTGAGAGAATATATGGTGCAACCAATGAATTCATAACCTCAACAATCGTTACAATCAGCATAGCAGTGGCCCCAATAAGCTCCCAAACCAAAACATGAACCCGTGATAAAGACCATCTTTACCATGCATGGTGACCCTCACATTGCAGGTGCCAATTTACACTGCATAATTTGTAATTCAATTTTTGAAAGTTAATAAAAACTTCAAATTTCTTATAATGCTTTACTTATAAGTAATTGCTCTATTAATTTCTCTATTAAATATCAAGTGTAAAAGTGAATAGCGATCTCTCCGTTAAGTTTCTCTCTAGTAGAATTTTAATAAGTCACGTTATTATCTGAGGTTCCGACCTACTGGATAGCCTAATAAATTATGCTATTAGTTGAGGTTTCGACTTACTAGACAACTTGATAAATTACGTTGTTAGCTGATGTTCCGACTTACTGGACAACTCGATAAATTATGTTGTTAGCTAAGATTTCGACCTACTGGACATCTTAATAAATTATACTATTAGCTAAGTTTGCAACCTACTGGACAGCTAGCAAAAATTACGCTATGGTAAGCGAGGTTTCGACCCTCTTACATAGCTCGAAAAAACACATCGCTATAGCAAGCGAGGTTCCAACCCCCTATATAGCTCGAAAAAAAAGTATCGCTATAGTAGATGAGGTTCCAACCCCCTACACAGCTCGAAAAAATATATCGCTATGGTAGACGAAGTTCCGACCCTCTACATAAATCGAAAAAACACATCGTTATGGTAGGCAAGACTTCGACCCCTTACACAGCTCGAAAAAGCATCGCTATAGCAAGTGAGGTTCCGACCCCCTACATAACTAACCAACATTTTGCTATGGTAGTCAAAGTTTCGATCCACTACATAGCTCGTAATAATTTTATTACATTATTCTGACTTAAATTTTTGGATCAAACTATAATCTGCAAGCTACGGCTTATCGAGATAAGCTATCTCTCGAGTTCTCACCTAGTTTTACTACCAGTTATTTATACATTGATTACTTAATTTGTAAAAAATTCGAAGACTTGGGAAAAATGAGATGCAAGCAAGATAACATTGAAGTGAAACAAATCAATTTCATATAAACTTCGCAACGAGATAAAATAATTCAATAGCAATATCCTCGAAACGAGGTCGAAATATTCAGTACAAATAAGTTCGTGAAACGAGATGAATACAACACAATCATGAAAATTATAAAGAAAAAGTGTTCAATGTAGCTAGTTACTTAGTGTCCTGACCTTGGGGGGTTGATTCGATGGGAGCTGCATCATTGGAGGTTGCACCTGGAGGCTCTACGACATGAGCTATCTCATCTTCGAATGTCGCATTTGGGAGCCTGATGTTCTGAGGAGCTAAATCTATAACAGCTAAGGATCGAACAACTCACTCCTTATACTTTTTCACATCCGCGATCACCTCTTCACCAAAAAATGAGATGTCTAGCTCAGGGTGAACTTTCCATAAAGTGTAGAAGAATAGACTAGAGGTCTAGGATTCAATCTCCTCTCTAGTTTTGGTGACCCGCACCTTGGTTTCCTCTTTAGTCTTGGTGGTCTCCTCTTTAGCAAGCGCGAGTTCTTTTTCAGCCTCCTCCACTCTTTTCTCAACAGCTTCAAGTCGCTGCATCAGCTCACTTTTTACCTTGCTCAATTCCTTTTCACTCTAGAGGAGTTTGGTAGTAAAATATATCCTTGCAGCTGCATGAGTACCCTCTTTACGAATTAGTGCGTCTTCAGCCTCCTTTTTTGCCACCTTAACATTCGTCAGCCTAGCTTGAAGGGCTTGCTCTGACCTTTTGGCTTTCTCGACCTCCACAGTCAAGAACAAGAGCTCGTCCTTCAGTCTTTTCTGTTCGTTCTCGAGCTTCTCATTCTCTTTCTCCTCCTTAAAAGCCAGAACTTTCTCTCTTTGCTCTATTACTCCCATGACGGCCTAAAATATAGTAAGTTAATATTTAACTGAGAAAGGTAAAAAGGCAAAAGTAATGGATATTACTAGTAGCACGTGGCGAGCTATATAGCCGGACAAGCCATCACTTCTTAAATCCTCTCTTTGTAGTTACCTAACGAAGCTCCTTATGAGCTAGGGCAAGTTGTCAAGAAGAGCGTCAAAATATATTCCTCCTGATTCGTCTTCAGGTAATGCCCTAACCCATGACTCAGCTCTTTTTTCTGCGACTTTGGGTTGCTTAGCATTATTTACTTATTATCGCTTCACCGGGGGAGGATTGAGCACTAATTTTCTTTTAGCTCTACTGCTTGGAACAACTTGGACCTTGTGAGCAGGAACTTTCACCTACTCACGATGAACCTTAACTACCTCTGGTTGTAAGGTGAGGACCTCGACTAGTGGAGGATTCGAGCCTGGTGCCGAGGTGGTTGTTTCAGCAGAAGTAGCAACTGGAGGGGCTGTGGACTAAATGGGTCGATCTGGTGAGGGCCTTTGAAAAACAAGCTTTACCATCTCTGTAGCTCATTGAAGGCAGGAATTGGAGTTTGTTGAGGGATCGAGACAACCTCTACTTCACCAACAGCTTCGAAGACAAAGGTGAGCTCAAGTTCAGCCCTATTTTCGATATCTCTCTTGTTGTCCAAAACCTTGTTGTTTAGAGAAGGGGCTAACTGGTAGGCTTTAAGAAGTTCGTTGTCAAACACGTTATTAATTCTCACCTCGTTCGAATCCATAAGCGCCCTGATAATCTCGACCTCTTTGTCAATAAGGACTGCCCTATCTCTTATCAACTTTGCGAGGTAAAAAGAAGAATAGTTAAAAAAAAAAAAAAAAAAAACAATTACAGCTCGCAAGAGGTCTATGTTATCTAACTACTTAAGTTAAGGACGAAAAAGAATTTGTGGAACTCTCTAAGTGAATGGCAAGAAATGTAAAACCAGCTTAATTTATAATCTCCTACATTAAACTTGCCCTTTGCGCGCTGCCCTGAGGTAGAAAACCCTTGTAACCTATTTTTCGAGCTGCGAGACAATAAATCTCATCTCGTATTTCATCTCTCCTACCACCAACGCTTTAATACTATAGAGATGGAAGAGGATTATGAGGTTCGGAGGTGAAAGACCATTTCTCATAAAGACTAAAGCTAAGGATAAGAACTGAGAGTAGGAGTTGGAGATAAGCTGAAAAGAGCTAAGCTTTAGCCTATTCAAGAGATCGATAAGATAAGCAAAGACTGAAAATCTAAGCCCATACCTAAGGTGGTGAGTACTGACGACAACAAACCCCCTGTAAGGATAAGCTGTATGGTCGCTAGATGTAGGTGACATGATACAACAATCCCTGGAAAGACGGATTTCTAAAGCTATTCCTTCAACTCATCATATTGTACCTTTGAAGTGTTGCGAATAAACACTTCGCGGCCCCGCTGTTCCACAGAGTGCTAGCAAATTACTATATGGTTAACTCGAGCTACGAACCCTTCAGCCACCTCACCACTCGTGGAGGTTGCTTCTCCTATAGTACGAACTGCCCTTGAGCCAAGCTCTTTCGAGTTTGACGAGTCATGATCCCCTACTCTGTGTGATCCATGTCTACGATTTGAAGACATCTACACATAAAAGAGAGCAGTTAGGTCGCTACAAGCAGACAATACCTAAAAGTCTAAGTTTCCTAGTAAGAGGCTTCATAGTCTACAGGTCACAAACGCTACATATATATAACTAAAGCTATGGAGGGCTTGACTTACAAGCAAATAACTTACGAGCTAGTAGCTAATAGGTATATCATCCTACAGCTCACACACATAATGTCATAAACAATAAACATTTTATAAATAGTCCACTAACAAGATCAAATCAACAAGAAATGAAAAGTCGCAAACATTCAACATCAAGAACATGCACCGTTCAGACCAGCCTCATATCCAGAAAACACAATACAAACACAATGTATATAAGAAATGGAAACCAAAAAACTCAAAGAGCGATTATGAAGACTTATTGTAAATGCTCGCTTAAGAACGAAGAATTTGATTGTCAAGGATGTCGAATCCGAAGAGAATCAACGCAAGGAAGTAAGATGAAAGAAAAAGAAAAAAAAGATTCAGTGTCTAAAGTTGAAAATAATAGGGTGAGAAGGAAAACGATAGGGCTCTACTTATATATAGACGCGGGATCCAAACCCTAACCGTTGGATTTGGGGGTTGTTTAACCGTCTTAAATCTAACGGTGCAACACAAGTTATGACTTTTGTCATCATTAGCTGTCAGTTGAGAAACGCACACATTAAATGAGTATGGCACGAGACATGCCATGTTGCAGTTACTTAAAAAGTCGCCACGTCTCGTGTGATGGGATGAAATTTGAAAAGGCGTGGGATGACAGGATATGATGCGACAACTTTTACCAATGAGCTTTGAGCTTCCAGTCTGCAGATCGCACTGAGAGCTGAGGGGCTAATATTGTGGTATATTTAGGACCACATAAATGGGTTGATGAAAACCCAAAAAATTGATCAAATAGATCGATCACATGTTCAACAATGAACAAAAGATAATTCACTCTCTCAATAAAACATAATTGACTGTATTTTTATTCATCTCATTCAACTTATGTTTGCTTAGGGTTACAAGTCATTTTATAGGTAAACAAATAAAACCCTAACATGAAACCGTAGCCCCCTAACAATTAAGCTCACTAAACATACTCATGGGTTAAAATAATTAAATATGGGCTTAAGTTAATTAAATGTGTCAGCTCAGCCCATTACATAAATTAAGACCCAACATAAAATTGAATATTCTAACTTAATTTAAAAACCCATAACAATTAAAATAAATTTCAGCCCATATTATTTTAAGCCCAGTTAACTCCAGTTGCCTTCAATTAGCTCTCAAAGCCTTCAAAATTAAGCCCAACAGTCTTCAATTGCTTCATTGTCCAATTCTCTCGTAATCCTCCATGTTTGCTATCTTGGTTTCTATCAAATTGAGAAGGAGTCAACTGAAAGAATTGAAAATAAATTCAAATTCTTATATCGGTAGAATCAATCCCTGATGTGACGGAATCTATCCTTGATATAGTGGAGATCGATTTTGGAAGTGTAATTAATGTGAAGTTCTTTCCTATTTTAATTGTATTCAAATTGTAATGCCCTACACTATAAATAGGGGCTAAATTTTCATTATAAAAGGACAACACTTAATAATATACTGTAACTTTGCCATAATAACTAGAGAACACAGTCATAGACATAGGCATTGTCCTGGCCGAACCATATAAAAACCACCGTGCAAACACCGTTCTTCCTCTCTATTTTTCTCTTTATTTTGCTTTGTTTCTCTTTAATTATAGGTATTGGGTCAAAAACTTTGGTTAAAAACTTGGGTCGACCAAATCCAGATGTCGACAATAATAAATCTAGATTAAGTTGCTGGTAGCATAATACCCTCCAGGTGCTTCAAAATAGGTAATGGGTGTTATACACGCTGATAGTACACAATGAGCACATCAATCGAGCTGATAATTGCTATTGCAACTCATTAATAGAGGTAGTCTTATAATTGACTTACCTTTTAGGCACATTTTATAGCACATTTCTATATCGATACATTTATTGCGTTATAAAATTATTGATTATATTATACTATATCTGATTATGTATTATTATATGTGTTTACAAGTAAATGTGTCCAGATAGATTTAGTTGTAATCAATCATGTTTACATGTAATCAGATTTAATAACATACAATAAGCATTTTCAGACCTTAATAACTTTTGGTGTGTTGATAACCATGTGTATTGTAAGTGATTATGGCATTTGAATAGAGGGGTTATTCATATACACACTTTTACCATATTTTTAGAAGTTGTTGGGTGACAGTCTGGTACAGCTTGTGTACTTGACATATCTTTTTTTTTTTTTCCTTTTCTAATAGGCTCTACCATATTTGTATCATGTCGTTTGATTATCATCTAATAGATATTTCAAATAATTATAAAAGCTGAAATACATCTACTAGACAAAGCATAATCTTTAAGATATAATGGATATATAGATTTTTTTGAGGTTTTTTAAAAACATTCAAACTTTTGTTATAACCATATTGTATTTTACTAACTTCACTCTACCCTTATAACTTCAAACACTTCTAAACTCTTTCAATTCCTTTAGCTAGTCAAAGCCCTTCACTTTTCGCTACAAATTGCTTATAGCAAATATCTCTGGAGATTTTTCCTTTTCATTTATCCATTAAAATTTAAAATTATTTTGTGTTCTTTCGGTTCCTTTTTTTTACTTGGAAGACATATTAATGCCCTTTTTGTAATCTTTCAACTTAACAGACATCTAAAATTAAATGCAACCAACAAAAAAAATCTCCCTCCCATCTCCTAGATGTTATTGTTGACTATTGGCTGTTTAAAAATTCAATGCAACCAAACTGCTCATGTTCGCTTGCATGAGTTTTCTTTATTAACAACCAAACAACCATCAAATTGTGTTTAAAAGCACTGCCTGTAAATGGTCTATACGTTTAGATGTATTGTTGAAAGATCAAAATAGTAACTTAGGGAATATCTTGCAAAACTAACCACATGCATAAGAAATAAGAGCATATCATAAGGAAAATACTTTTTGGATTCAGTAAGTAGGGTTATAGAATGAGACAAGGCTTCCATATTAATTGCCTGATACATAAATATCATATTTATTATATATTTGGTACACATAATAATTAGTATGTGCAAAAGTGAAAAATCATGAAATCTATAAATCTATAGTACATCGATTTTTCACTTTTACTATTTTTATTAAATACATGCACCTTATATAGTCTATGTATCTTAGAGACACCATACATTAATTCAATTGTATTAGGGACAAACTGGATGACTAAAGACAAGCCAAAAATTTAACACTAGATAATAAGGTAAACACTCTTTGGAGGCATAATAATTAGGGCTATAGAGTGAGAAAAGGCTTCCATAATACTTACCATTTGGTACATCACCTAATTGATGAGTTACCTTCTTGCTATACATATTCTGTGTAGTTGGGCTCCAATTGAATTGGACTTGACTAAATTAATTTTATAATAGTGTAAATGGAATTGAACAAAATTATAATAAATAATTATTCATGAAATATACTTACTGATTTTTTTAAGATATATTGATTTGTATTAATATATTAATTATTATTACTAATCATTAAATATTTTAATCATATCTCTAATATATTAACTTACCTAACAACACCATATCTACCAAATCTATAGATAATCAACACTACCTTACTAATAAATAAAGTGAATGATATAAAGCAAAAGGTATTTTGTTCCCTTAAAAAAAAAAATAGATATATATATTTATATACTGTCGACGTTGGATTTCAGTCGACGAGTAATCAATGCCCAATATCTGCAATCAATGTGAGAAAGCACAAATACCAAGAAAGAATAAAAACAAGAACCGAGAATCAAACAAGGAACATAAATCTTTTACGTGGTTCAGCAATAATAGGCCTACGTCCACGACTGTCTGTCTCTTAAATTCTGCAGAGTGACAGTATATTATTGATTATTTTATGATGATGTTACAATGATTTTAATCCCTATTTATAGGGAAAGAGGTGTTACAATTTTGATTGTAATAAATCAGGAAAAGAATCCTGAATTAATTACATTTCCTAAATAATTGGAAAAAATAAGGAAAAGAATTGTAGATTAATTACACTTCCTAATATGTTTGGATAATATCAGGAAATTACTATAATTATCTCGAGATAAGGTTGATTTGAATTTGAATTTGAATAGATCTCCATATCTGATGAGGAAATCACGGTTTGATTGGGTAACTGCCATATTCGGAGAGAGAATCATGGTTGAACTTGGTAACTGTCTGTTTCTGGAAGATACTGCATTTATTACGCCCTTGGACAAGCTGTTTACTATGGCGGTCTCGAGCTCGAGCTCACTAAGAGGCGAGCTTGCATGAGGCGAGCTGCGACCTGGCTATGCTTATGGGTCTGCTGATGCCAGCTGGAGAATCTCTTTGAGTGAGCTGAAGAGCTTACTGGACTTAGAATCAATATTAGGCCTCATCTAATGGGCTTTAACTGGGTTAACCTTATTGGGCCTTCTTATCGGGTTTTAAAAAATGGCCTAAATTGGACTTTTACCAACCCAATTAATGAGTCCGAAAAATACATATAACATATACATACAGTGATTTTATTATCAGTGACTCTAAACTTTAAAAAGCTAGGATGACTTAATTAAATTTTTCCATTGTATTTCTTTTGTAATACAATTTCTCTCTCGTAATACAATTTCACTCTCCTATTTAAAGTACAATGCAATTGATGAATTTGTTTGGTTTGTCCTAAATATTTAAAGTTGAATAAATTTATTTAATTCATTCTAACTTTCTCATGTTAAGAGAGATTGATGGGAGATTGCAATTATGATGTGTAAACGTACAAATTTGGTCGACTCAATATCTACAATTAAAGCTAAATAAAAGCAAACAACAAAAAGAATGAGGAGGCAGAACAGATTGCAAAAGATGTTTTTACGTGGTTCGGTCAGAACAATGCCTACTCTATTAAGTGTTGTTTGCAAAAGATGTTCTTTGATTATTTTGGCAGAGTCACAGTATGCTATTAAGTGTTGTTTGTTTATAATGGAATTTCAGTCTCTATTTATAACGTGAGGCGTTACAGTTTGAATGCTATTAAAATAGGAAAGAATTTCACATTAATTACACTTCTAAAGTCGGTTTCTACCATAATTGGGATAGATTCTGTCATATCAAGAATTGATTTTATCGATATAAGAATTTAAATTTATTTTCAACTCTGATGGTTGACTCATTCTCAATTTAGACTATTACTGCAAGCCCATTTTTTGTAATTTCGTAATTCTAAGTAACAGTAATTAACTTATAGGGTGAGAATAGTAAATTTCATAAATATAACCCTATAAAGTGACATTAAACTGTTAATAAAGATTTTAGAAATCAATTAAGTCAATTATTAATAAAGGGTAAAATGGTCATTTGTTATATAAGGAGACATATATACATAAGTGTTGGTGTGATGTCACTCTTCTAAATTTCGTACTATAGAGAAAACCTTGCATAAATGATGTATATATATAATATTGCCCTTGTTTGAAATTTATAAAGTTATTTAATTTTTCAAAATTGTATAATCGAATTTTAGTAAGATTTCCGAATGGATCGGAAACGAATTCCAATCCGAAAAGTAACATAATAATTTACTTAAGATATAAGATGAAATTTATGGTCAAGGACATCC